>JAMZEH010000054.1:3287500-3295000 GCA_024699665.1 Ostrea denselamellosa | reverse complement strand
ACAGATTCATCAAGTGGTAAAAGTGCTCAGAAAACTGTTACTTTAGATGCGTGTTTGGTTGTAAAGACAGAGTTGTGCAGTACAGAAAAAAATTTAAAAACATTAATTGACTGTGGAGAAATATTGGATGACCGAAAGAGGCGTAATCTATTTTTAGATATTATTTTTGGTCTGCAGTACATTCATGACCAGGGCTTTATGCATCGAGATCTAAAGCCACCAAACATCCTGATTGACAAAGATGGCAGAGCTAAAATTGGAGACTTTGGTTTTGCAAGGAAGTATATTGTCAGGGATACAGATGGAAAGACGTCTACAACAGAAAAGGGTGGAATTTTGTTCACCAAATATTTAGGGACAGTACCATATGTTGCACCAGAGGTGTTAAAAAGTAACTGTCCCTATGACAAAAAGGCCGACTGTTATAGTGTTGGTATAATCTTGTTTGAGATGTACCATTCAATGGCGTCTGCAAGTGAGAGAGCTGATACTTTGCAAGGCCTTAGAAAAGAGGATTTCAGTCATTTGGAAAAAATTCCAGAAAAGTATCGGAATGTCAGAATTGTGGTTGAGAGTCTCCTGAGCCACGAGCCTTCCATGCGGATGGACCTTGAGATGGTTCTGGAACTGATGTCACCTCTGGAGCATCAACAAAGTGTGGACAGAACAAAGGTATGTTTTTGGATTACGCATTTCATTGCAATTTGTACACCATGTGCTAATAAGGGTTTAAGAGGTATACTGAATATATTTTCAAAAAATCCCATTTTTTATTATATAAACCAATTATAACTAGTATTTTGTTTTTGTAATATATATTAGATTCAATGTATAGTACTAGTATTTGAAAATAATTGGTTTCTTGCTATGTGTTTATTGAATACACAGTTATAAATAGAGACAATATTCTTCACCAGGTGGCAGTACAACCAGTAAGCTCCCCGGAAACTGAGTATCCAGGACCACCAAGGAGACAGTCCCTCTGCAGGCAGATAAGTGGTTAGTAGTGTACTTTGAACATGATATGGAATGTGTAACTTCCCTCTTAAAATAAGTATACAAACATAAACTTTAGAAACTCCTGTGTGAAATATGAGTAGATGGAACAGAATTGAAAATGGTATCTATGTATATATTTTTCTTGAACGTATTTCAGCACAGTCCTGTACCTGTGGGTCGTTATTAACTATTGTTTTGGTTACTCAGTGTACTGGATTGTATATAGCTATGCAATTTGTGTTTTTAAAAGTCGGTATTACTTAAGTGTATACATGTTGATAACTGAGAGACTTTCTAAAAAAATATTTTCAAATTTTGTTAAATTGTGAATAAAATTCTTAAGTTGCAGTTACATTTCATACAGTATTTTATCAATCTTCACAAATATTGCAGAAAATCAAAACATGTAACACTACCTGGATTCTACAGTGTATATGTTCAATAATGTACATGCATTATACATCTTTTATAGAGCCTTGCCAGTCAGCTGAGAGGTATCTCGATGTTCAGCCGCCTATTGTGATTAGAAAGATTGCCAAAAATGTTCAGGCGGATAAAGAGGATTAATTCAACAGTGCTGTACCTGAGAGTTGATTACTTATAATATTGATACCTGTAAGAATTTTTGGTGGTTTTAAAAATAATGTATATGTATATTGCCTTGATTGTTTAATGTTTATTAATTTAAATGTATGCATATTTCGTTAGAGAGAGAGGTAACACTGGTTTTAAGTTTGATTAAACATTAGATTAACAAAAAACAAAGTAAATTCATACATATCATGTGTACTCTTTTAATGCATTATGTAAATGCGAGTGTGTGAAATTTTACACCAAGACCATGATAAATATAACTCAGTACTAAGTTCTTTATAAATGATGTTCACCAAATGCATGTAAAATATGATTATATAATTTTACAGCAAAATGATTATATTATAATGCACTCGTATATGAATTTTTATGAATTCAATTCATGATGATATGAATTTAATGATGACATAATTTGATAATGACATAATTGATTTTGGTACTTGCTCTGTACTGTAATTAATTTATTATTACATATGTATGAATTTAAATTTATAATTATTACTTATAATGTATATTAGGGCTTGTTTCAAAAGTAGGGTAATCAAAGAGTGGTATACTTGTGATAACTGGCCCATGCAGTGATTAATATCACACATAACATATTCTTATAGATGTATGTACATTACTTTGTGATCAATAATTCTATGTTCCAATTCCATGTTAGGAGTAATTGTAGAAATGTTTATGGTAGATATGCAAATATCTATATGGCAATTCTTAATGAAGACAGTATGTTGTGATGCATACACTTCATTATTATGTGAAAACTTGATAAATCTTTGAAGACTTGTAGTTATTAATATATTGATGTAGATGTTCAACAACATCTTTGCATTGTATTAAAATGACATGTATATATTTTACTATTAATTTGTCTATTATTGTGTAAGAGGAATTACAATTCCTCTTTTAAATGCTATAGTCACCAAAATTGGATGATTGTTGTATATAAAATTTGATTGATTATTTTATGTTGGTTCTTGATCAAGAACATCACCCAATTCTGCAGTTGTTTGTCATATTACAATTACACAAAAATGATGAAATGTGTTAGATTTTTAACTATCAATTAAAATGGATGAAATTTATGAATAAAAAACTTTAAAATTACATGTATGTGTATATCGAAAATTAAAAGTGGTGTATATTGAAATTAATTTTAACTTACAATGTGTGTGCCAAGTACTTGTGTACTGGAATATTTATACAAGATCATGGATTAGAACTTGAAGTTTGAAAATTGCTGTTGTAAAAGAATTGAAAATTTTACTGCTAAAGAAATTTTAATTTGCCACCATATTATGTGTTTTTATTTCTTCTTCAGACAATTTGTACATAATGAAAATGTACCTGGTGATTGAAATGTGATGTTTATGTAATTATGAAGTTTATTAGACAGAAGTTATGTATCAGGTTATGGAAATATTAATGTTATTAAAGAACTCTTTTATGTGATTATAAATATGTAAAGTTATTTTTAAAGAGGAAGTCAGAATCTGTGTCCAGTTATGAAAATGTAGAGGTTATCAAAGAGGTATTGTGTATTTGGTTATAAGTGAAATGTTAATTTATGAAAATTAAATAATTACTTCATTTTTAATGTATCAGGTTACAGAAATATTAAATTCATTAATGCAAACCAGTCTTCATCGTAGTTTTTGCATGATCTGCACAATGGGTGTCTCTTTATAGAGAAATGGAATTGTGTAATGGCTGACAATGTCTGTAGAATTGCCTGTAACCTGTAGAGTACACAGCTGTATATTTGATTTGAAGATCCAGGCATGTCAATCAAAGAATGTTTTAAAATGGGGAAAAGTGCAGCTTATGATTCCAGGAATTCTTCATGAAGTAAATTTAAGGGTGTTATGTGTGCGATGAAATACATGAAGATTATTCTAGAGAAGAACTTGATGAGTTTTAGATCACCTGACATGGGATATAGAAGAATTTTTTATGCCCCCATGATAAGATATTCAGGAGCATATATTTTTTGGTCTTTCTGATTGCCTGTAAAAATGTTAACTCAGGTCTTAAGTTTTAAATGGTTAGTGATGTGTATTCCATGTGACAAGACTTTTCTTTTGGTGCCAAAATTAGTGCATGTTTCACACCTCGGAGAAAGGATTTTTGCCCATACCAAATCACTTGGTACATCCCAAGTCCAAGCTTCATGGTTGGGTAACTATGTCATTGTATCTATAATCATTAAACCAATAATTATCAATGATTGGTAACAATCAAAGACAGGGCATCACGCTTTCTGATCACAGAGTTTCAGTGAACAGATATGGTACAGAATAATGAATATTAAAAGAAGAAAAATGAACGTTTTGGTTGCTTGGGAGACCATCAGAGACAGGAGACAGACATGGTGATAGAATATAAATGTAGGGTGTATTGGATGCCCTCTCTCTCTCTCTTCTAGGCGAAGAAACCTGGAAAGTGAGGACGTTCTCACAATATCTAGAAGGGAATACACACATATGTTATTCTAAAGGCTAAAAAGTATAATGTTGGGTATAGATATTACAATAGTATAAAGTGTGTACTCACCATCTTGTTTTTGGGTTTCGGTCATAGAGCTAGACATCCAGAAATCAAACTTGTCATTTGAAACAAATTTTTAAAAAACACACAATGATAATTTTCTGTTACATTTTTAGTTTGTTTAATCTGTTTCCGTAGGTTGTCCAGGTTTTCCATATATTCAATGTTTTTAAGATCAATGTCAAAAATGATACCTAGAAAACACGTGGAAGTCTTTTCTATTATGCCCGAAAATGTCCAAAAGAATAGTGTGGTACAAGGTGATTTGAATGCAAATAAATTTGGTATTTTGAAATGATTGCGTTACTTTTGAACTACGCTATATGTGTCCTTTGTGAGTATGATTGGTGTGTATTGGATTATTTGGTTGTACTTTTGTCAGCCCCTGTAGATCTTCAATATCATAAAAATTGTGAGAGTGAGTTCACTGGTCAGTAAAATTCTTGTCACTCCACGAAGTGCATGCTTTACAGAATATTCCAATTTCTTCACCCGTGTTGAGTCAGGTTAGTTTTTACTTCTTATTTTACTAATTTCTTCTAATACACTTTTGATTGAGAAATTAAAATGACAAGATAATCATTATAATTAAAAGTAAAGATTATAAAATATATTTAATTCAGTTGGTAATTGCATTATAGAACATTTTCTTATAAAGTCATGGGTTTAACATAATGTTATGCTAGAAAGTGTTTGTCAGCACCCTTATTTTGTGAATGTTTTAATATATAGGTGCTGGTTCATACTGTGGAGTGTATTATTGAGTATTTAGCCGTCAGGCACATTGCCTTTGGAAAGCTAAATGTTTGTCATGTGTTTTTGTTATTTTTTATAATATTTCTCTAATTCTGATAGCTAGTTTAATTACCATATTATGTGTTTTTATCAGAATTATGTTTGTTCTCTGAATTAGTATTTTTTTTATTACCTTTTAAATAGTTGGTAAACCTGATACTGTATCAAGAGTTGTTGCCCTTTATTGATAATGATAGAGAAATACATATGTTGTAATTATCATTTAATTATAAGAACTCATATCATTACTAGATTTGTCATTTTCTATAGTTTATAGTGTAATATTTATTGATATAATTGTTTATTCCAGGGTTATAATACAATGCACTAAAAAAAAAAAAAAACAGACTACAGAACTCTAAACAACCCTAGTTTTTATACCAACTCACCAAGACCTGTTACAATAGTATTAGCAAATTCTAACCTTTAACCATTAGAAAAGACATGACACACACTCTTGGATGAAGGTATCTTAAACGTGTAGTAAAAACCAAATGATTCTTGAGAACTGCTCACTGTGGACCTTCACCTGGCTGTATACAGGTAAAACTCCCCTAGAGGACATTATCAATTCCAACTGATACAAAATTGCACTAATCAAAATAGATACCAATGATCGTGATTAAAGGATAAGATACAGAAGGGTTATAATACATTTAGAGGAACCACAAAGAGTTTAATCACTCGTGTGAAACATGTACTAGGTATGTTAAACTTTTCTCTCGCCACTCGATTTAGTCTCTCGCTTCGTTCAGCATCAAATCTCTGGTACTCGAGAAAAGTTTACAACACATACTTATTACGTTGCTGCCATACAGGGCATCACTAGTTTTAGAACGCATCTTCTGGTGTTTTTTTTAATCTTCTCAAGAACAACAGGGTCATAATTAGATTAATTTACAAGCATCCTCATGTAGAGTAGATTCAAGTTTACTTAATCATAGATCCCAAGGATGGGATTCAAAATAAGGAACCAAGTTTTATATGGGAATAGGACAAAACTTCAAAAAGCGGCAGTACAATGATTATTCACATTAATGTGCAAGTATCAACGGGTAGATATTTGTCAGATCATGGCACCAGGGTAGGATGGAAACTTGATAGGCGATCAAAAGTTTGAAAATATGGGAATAATATCTTCTCAAGACTAACAGGTGATTATACGTATTAATATGCGAGGTAGTATGCAAGGTAGTGTAGATTTCATTTTATTCAAACCATGACTATGGAGAGGTAAGGTGGTGTCACAATAGTGTAGTAATATAAGAATAACATAGGAAAACATCTTTAAAAAATCTTCCTGCATGGCAAAATATGGCATTGAAAGTGACAAATTTCCAATTTTCGATTACTTATGTCCTTAAAAAGATTTAAACTGTAACCACTGGATAACGATATGTAATACTCAAAATTCGATAATGATCATAGATATTTTTCTGTTTAAAAAATTTATTATTGCATAACTGGCAATATTGTGTCCAAATGAAATCAAAAACGTCTTCAACAATCTTGAACGTGCATTTCGTGCCATGGGAAATACGTTTCTCATCAGTTTATGCTTTTGCTACCATTGCACGATTTTCACTCAGGCATCAGTGTCTGATTCTTTCTAAATTTTCAAGCTCATTTGAGTGTGTACACTATGTTTATCAACACAATGCCCCCTCAACGTGCAAGGCGTCGCCTGACGACAGAACAACCGGGCAGATGTATTGGAATGCTTAACGCTGGCTATTCACAACGTGACATTGACGACATGAGAGTGGTCGTCAGAGGTCGACAACCCAACGTCAAGACCATTTTGTGGCTCTTCAGGCACGGCGCCATCCCTTCTTGACAGCAACCAGCCTACATAACGATCTCCTGAACGCCTCGTCGGTGAATGTGTCCACTCAGATGATAAAAAATCGGCTTCACAATACAGGTCTCAACCAGTAAAGGGCATGTGTTCGAGTCCCTCTGACTGTTCGACACCGACGGGAGCGATTGGACTGGGCTGAAGATCATGTCACTTGGACACAGAACGATTGGTTCCAGTTCTGTTCAGCGATGAGTCCAGGTATTGTTTGGACTTTACAGACAGGAAGCACCGAGTGTGGCGACGATAACGTGAACGTTTCCATGATGTCAACATAAGTGAATATGACCGTTATGGTGGTGGCCATCATGGTCTGGGGTGGAATCAGCAAGGATGGAAGAACTGATCTTCATGTCCTGGAGAGGAACAATGACGGGGGTGCGGTACCGGGATGAGATCCTCGATGTTTACGTCAGACCCTACGCTGGTGCTGTTGGCCCTGAGTTCATCCTGATGGATGATCACGCCCATCCTCAACGCGCCAGGGTGGTGGAGCAGTACCTATCCCCCAAAACCAATTCTTTCTTTGATTTGCTGTTAACTTTTGAAATGAAATGCCTTTTGTTGTTATTAGATTTCAAGCATTCCGTATTGGTAAAAGTTCATGACGTTCATGAATTTTCATTCATAACCTGAGTAAACACGTTTCTGGGTCAAATTTATGTCTTTTGTTATGTTAGTGGTAAATTAAACACATATAAACT
>JAMZEH010000054.1:2307500-2670000 GCA_024699665.1 Ostrea denselamellosa | reverse complement strand
AAATAAATAGTTCCTGATTAACACAAACTGAATATATTCCGTATAATAGAAAAGTCATACAAAACTGCTCAAGTACATAAATTGAACAAAAAGAAAACTGGCTATATATACTTTTAACACTATTCATGTGAAATACTTCATTATAATAAAAATGAACACTTCTACAATTAAGCTTACCTCCCATGAGGTGCAAAGGTCCTATTAGTGTTCCTACTCTGTGTTCTAAATGTAATTAAAATAATATATCTACTATGTACATGTATAGTTTACTGTGTTAATGAATATATCCTCTAATTAAATACTTTAAACAGTAATGTATTTAATTTCTCCTCTAAAAGTAAAACAATTAATTTGAATCTAATTAATATCATAGCATTCATACTAATTTACTACAAAGATCAGCCACTCATACATACTCTATCATTCATGCAATCACTGAAAACTTAAAATAAATAGTGCATAATCAGTATAACACTAACCTGCTGGGTAAATAAAATCATTCAAAAAAAAATAATCCAATCAATTGAAGACAAAGTATGGCAAAATTATGTACAAGGAATTTACACCGCTTCGGTATGAAAACAGAAAACTAGTCCTCAGTAGAAAATTTCCCTCCAAAAAAAATATCATGTGACTAAACTAGAGTGACCAGTCTATAAATAGTAACATAATTACTTTAAACAAGAAAAACCTGTCTTGTATGGTCAGCAATAAAATTCAATAGGTTATGAAGTAACAAGACAAAGAAGTAGCAAGTAATTGTGAATAAAACTTAATTCTCATGTTTCAGATTCTGCAATTAAATTGAAATGAAACAATTTATTAAAAAAATGAAAGTTAAAAAATGAAATATTTAAAACATGTAAAATTTCACTCTATCACATGACGACAGATATGGGTATATAGTAACTTTCTTCTTCATTTTATAAATGCCTCTTGAAAATGCTTGATCTTGTCATTTGAAAAAAATCTTAAGAATATATAGCATTTTTATGAGTCATTTTTTGTTCAAAACATGGATGTTCTATTTTTTAGTAACACAGTTCTGTGAAGGTACGTCATATGAAAAAAATAATTGCACAGAATGAGTTCTTATAAACAATGTTAACATATATATAAGTATTAGCCCAATCCCTGACGGTCGACTTATCACCGACGGTCGACTTATCACACCCCATGGGGATCCGGGTTGTTAGAATAGATCCTCAGTACCCCTTGCTTGTCGTAAGAGGAGACTAAATGCGGCGGTCCTTCGGATGAGACCGCAAAAACCGAGGTCCCGTGTCACAGCAGGTGTGGCACGTTAAAGATCCCTCCCTGCTCAAAGGCCATAAGCGCCGAGCATAGGCCTAAATTTACAGCCCTTCACCGGCAATGGTGACATCTCCATATGAGTGAAGGATTCTCGAGCTGGACGTTAAACAATATATATTCAATCAATCATTCAATCGACGTTTCACCCTCTGCCTGATTTTTATGTGGAACTGTACTTAAGAATTAAGAATTACTCGAAAATAAAGAAAATATTTTTCCTGTTTATGACTGGTGCTCTTGGTAACTTTTCAGGCAAATATGCAATCCTGTAAAATCATAAAAGACAAGGAACATGTAGTTTAAACCACTTTAAAGTATGCTTTTTTATTATCTCATAGATTTTTAGTATTTCAAAAGGATGAATTCTTCCCATATTATTACGCCCATGAGAAAAGGTGCTTATGGCTAAAATGACATAATATAGAAACTACGTCACAAAGATAGGTTGTCCGTTTTCCACGGAGAAGTTTTAGCGCCGCAATTTTGAGCACATGTTCATCATCAGTTTCATGATCAAACTACGCACGTATGCGCCCGTTATAGTGTGTAAAATGTTTGGCCACTTTAATAACTAACATTTGATTTATTTACTTGGGGGGGGGGGGGGGATTTCCGGATATATTTATCGCATTTCGTCTGTTCATACACTACATCAACGAAGTAAAATACGTCACAACATTAAACCCTTGATATGTAGTGAAATGTAAATGTAACCTCTTACTTGTATATTTTTACTCTGGAATAGGTTGACGTAAACTTAACAAAAGTAAAATACATTTTTAATACAAATAATTCGTAATAAGGTATTGGAATACACAGCAAAATATCCATTGTTTCGATTCGCCGGTTGGTGACAGACGATCGATTGCCAATCGGATTGGTATTTTCAAGATATACAGTAGTCCTATATGTAACATACACATACATTTTCTATACTTTCTTTGCAAGGTTAATCTGTTTCAAACAATTCTTTCTTAATCATAAACTTTACCTTGAATGTCTTTAGCATATCCATCAGATATACCAAAGAGTTTTTATGAAGGGAAAATAAGAAAGATAACTCTAGTATGCACCTGATCTGAGGCCCAAAAAGAGTGAACTACTGGGAAGATTTGAAAAATAGTTTGGATCTAATTTTTTCATTCAGTAATAAATTTTGTAAAATCAAAGAAGATTAATAAAAAGGTATATTGCATAACTAAATCGATTAATAAAAAGGTACATTGCATAACTAAATCGAAAATGCGTTGCATTCAACATTTAGACACGAGTTTGTATAGCTGCCTCCAACTTTTTTTCAAGCATTTTTAAAATGTATGCAAAGTTCGTTATTTTACATGTAAAGTTTATGCATGTAGAGAAATATGTATCGATTTATCCGTCTTCCACTATTTTGAAAGCTGTATGTAGAATGAATTGAACCCATGTAGTAAACAGGCGGACGAACATTGCAAACCTTCCAACCCCCCCCACTCCATAATTCATCTTTTTTTGGTTTTTGGTTTTTAACATCTCTTTGGCTTGTCAAGAATTCTTGACATATTTTGAAATGAACTTCTTCGGCACCCCCCCCCCCCCCCTCCACCCCACCCCCATCACACAAACTTTATAAACGATGCTACGTGGCTATAGATTTGTAATCATACTTTGTCTGGCAGGCAAACAACAAATTAATGAATTCATAAATGTGTTTCAATAAACAGACGTTGGACCCATGAATACTGTCAAGCTGTAATTGTTTTGATTGCTCAAATTATATTATTACCTTTTAATTTACTGTGAAATAATTAAATGCAAGTTATCATATTGTTGATACTTTGTGTATTAAATACCACCCAGTCAATTAAACAAATACCAAATGACAATATATTTATATGAAACGATGATGAATTTACTAATCCAAGAACACAAGCATGGATTATTCGACAAAATAGAATAAGAATAACGAAACATTTTTAACACTTAAAAGATGAAATTTAAGTTTGTAGGTGGCACCCTTGTATTCCAAGTGATAGTCGAAAAAAATGGATAAATATTCTGTTGAAGTGCTATAAATTTATATTCATTCTTATATTTAGGAAATGGATCAATTAACTGAAGAACATTTTTGGGAGATTGTATGTCTCCAAAAAAGTTGATCAAAGTTATCATTTCATGTGATGAAGTTGATATTTAATGATAACGAATATGTCGATCATAATGATATCATAACTATACTAATGGGCAACGCAAAAGTGGACCTTTTTCTATGTTATTTATTAATTCACAGGCATGCATTAATTCAGTAAAGTGGTATATAATCTTTATGATGAAAATGTAATATCCATCGATTTTTACTTATTTTAAAATTCGTTGTTATTTTCAGAGAGACTAAACGTAAAAGGTTTTATTCAACTCAAAGATCAAAATCCTAAAACATGGGTGGAAGGTGATCCTTCAGTGCATGGATAAAATTCATCTGTTCTAACTTATATTTTCATTTTTCATTACTTTTTATTGATATTAATTGTCATGAAGAATGGGGAGGGGAGACAATCAAACTGTGTAATACATAACACTGTCTATGCGTGTGAAAATAGTTAAAATGACGGGGGAAAAGTATATTGCTCAACAAAGTGGGGGCAGGCTCCTTTGTACCCTCTCTTACTAAGTATCTGATTTAGCCAGATATTTAATGAAATAATATTTCATTTTACTGTCTAGTAAATTATTTTACAAGTTCGTATCAAGCAAGTCTCTAATGATGAACGAAGTACTTATTTAGCACCAATTAAAACTTTACCAAAATTAACTACAAGTAAGAAAGGTTCCCACAGTGAATTTTTGATGTAAAAAAAAATTAAGTCCCCTAAGACCGAAACTATTTGAAAAGAACAAAATGTTTTTTTCTTCTTACCCATAACAAGAATAAATTTGGTACATCAATCCATGTAAACATTAAATGCAAGAAGGATATCAAACTAACCGTTCCAGTAAACATTCCTTTGAGAACACTTTATACATAATTATTTTGTCCTCATTACTTAGCGCGCAAATGTAATGAGTTTTTTCAAAGCGTATACGTTGCAAATTCAAGAGAGACCTCTTCCTCCACCCCCCCCCCCCCCCCCCCGCCCCCTCCCCCGACCATATCTAGATCCGCGTATATCATCTCCAGCTAAGGGATGACTAGTTAACTCAACGGTTAATTCATCAATTGAATACATGTATGTACGTGTAGTGCCCATTAATTCAGAAGTTTTTACTGTTTGTTTAAATTGATAAATAAATCATAAAGGAGGAAATTGATATCAAACCAGGTAATAGGATTATGAAACAGTTTTCCTTTAAGACTCCTGGTGCATGTTTTATGAAATGGTTCTTTGTGGGAATATATATCTGATAGATAAATTCGTTTTTCCAAATAACTTTTCATTTTTTTAGCATGATTTCTCAGAGATGGTTGAGTAGATTTTGATAATTTTTGGCATGGTTATAGGTCAATATATGAAGTTCATTATAAAAGCCGTTTTTGTAAAAGCAAAATTACTTTCCGTCCCGAGATATCGTAGACGTTGCGTTGGGAATAAGCATTTAGTTATTATTACTATTATTCAAACAAATTTTGTACGGGCCATAACGTGTAAAACCTTTGACATTAAGACTTCAAACTTGAAACATGAAAAGATGATATTAGGGAGGAGTGTACGCTACAAAAATGTTCGATTTTCACTCTTTATAAAGCCAAGGTCATTCTTTTCAATCAAAATGTCCAGGCCGTAGCTTGAAAACCTTTTGATATAAAGACTTCAAACTTAAAACATGGGAAGATGCACTGCATCAATTTTTTTTTACCTTGACCCATTTCTTCCTTCAATGTCAAATAAGAAATGATTGGGACCATTCTGGGCAATAACTTGAGAAGCCTTTGACATTGGGATTTCACACCTGGAATATGGAAAAAGAGCATTAAGACAAGATACACTACACCCAAATTTTGATCTTGACCAATTTCTTCAATCAAGGAATAACCTTTTTCTTCAACCAAATTTTGTCCAGGTCACACCTTGAAAACCCTTTGACATCAAAATTTCAATGGAAAGATTATATCAGGGAGGAGTGCACGCCACAAAATTGTTGACTTGACTAATTTATAAAGTCAAGGTCGCTCTTTTTTATCGCAATATTGTCCGGACCATAGCTTGAAAACCTTTTGACATTAAGACTTCAGGCTTGGAACATGGAAAAATGATATCTAGGTAAAATGGCCCATTTCTTCAAACTAGGTCAAATGTAGAAAAAAAACCATTAGAATCATTCTGGGTCATAACTTGAGAAACCTTTGACATTAGGACTTCAAACTTGGAACTTGGAAAAAGGACACTAAGAAAAGATGCACTGCAGCAACATTTTGACCTTGGTTTGTTTCAATCAAGGTCAATCTTCTTGAACTAAATTTTGTCAAGACCATAACATGAGAGCTCTTTGGACATAAAGACTTCAAACTTGGAACATGGAAAGATGATATTGGGAACGGGTGAAAACTACCATAATTTTTACCTTGACCCATTTATTTAGTCAAGACCAATCTTTTTCTACAAAATATTGTCTGGATTTAGACTGATGTTTTATATTGCCCACATCATACTCTTGCACTCCATAATGTTGCTCTATCATAACAAAACCAAACTTAAAGGGGAGACATCTGTTTCTGTAAGAAAAAAAATACCCAATAGATTTATAAATGGATCGTTATTTCGAATATGCATTAATGCATGATGTGACCGGTCAACATGGGATGCGTACTCCTCCTAAGCACTTAATTCAACCTCTGGTATGTCCGTGATCAGGGTTTGCGCTACTCTTAACTTTTTATTCTCTATAGGATTTACGGGATTGTTTACTGTTCTTGATCTTTATATTTTTTTCTACCATATTTATTTAGGTCAGATTATTAAGAGCATATCGCACGCATTAAAGCGGTGTAGCAAGGTAAAACAATGCAATGGAAAGTAAGACATAATTTACGGGGAGGGGAAACGATTTTTTTTTCAGTTCTTGACTTGAATAAAAAAGATAAGGCATAAGTAAGCTTTATGGCTTCATGATGCTTCACAAGTTCAAAATATTGTATAAATTTTCTATATGCTCTTACTTTTGTTAGTTAAGATTAATGCACGTCTCTCTCTCTCTCTCTCTCTCTCTCTCTCATAAAAATATAAACATTACAAAATAGATATAACTACATCAAATAGTACACTAGGTTGTGAATTAAAATACTGTTGACGAGTATAAATGTGCACAGGGGTGAATTTTCCTGGCACCGTGGGTTTTCGCGCATGCCTGGTATCCGGCGTGGGGAAATACATATGCATGTACGAGAGAGATCGTCTTTGAATTTTTGTAAATGTGTATGTTGAACTTTGAAATACAGATATCAACGTTTACCTGTGTTATCAATTTCTACATACAATACTTCACTGGCGCTGTGAGCAATTCATTCTCCATTCTGTACGAGATATTTTTTGTATTTATTATAGGCCGCGCAAGAATGCAGTCTGTCTTCATGTGGATTTTTAAGATGTACCTGCGTTTCTGCGGGATTAATTTGAATATCTTTTTTTAATGATTTCGTCAAAAAATTACTATAGTGTAAGTATTATTTGGGGATTGAAGTTACTGTTAATTTTAGCGTTTGATTTGTATAATCTCTAGATAGATAAATCAAGCGCATATAAAATTTAATAAACATTATAGTTGTCAGTATGTACTGCGTTTGTTTCGGGTTCAATTTATTTCATGTCTATAACTATTCGTTCATGCAATCCAAAAAGGATGCACAGTGTTTTGTGATTCAAGACTATTTTTTGCAGATTCACACAACTAGTAATATATCTAAGTGGTCTTGGGGTGATAAGGGAAAAGGCCACGATAACTAACAGTATTCAATCTCGTAATTCCTATAGAAAATACAAATCAGAGAGATGGGCAAACACGGATCTCTGGTCATACCAGAGGTGGGATCAAGTGCCTAGGAGGAGTAAGCATCCCCTGTCGACCGGTCACACCCGCCGTGAGCCCTATATTTCGATCAGGTAAACAAAGCAATTCGTAGTCAGAATCAGTGTTTCAAGAACGGCCTAACAATTGGTATGAAACACATTAGACAGCATTTGACTTAGTGGTATGTTGTACTGGCAAACTAGATCGTTATAACTACCATAAAATTTGCGAAATGCTGACTTTAGACGAGACTGTATAAACCCCTGTAACATCAACTTCTTTGTTAGTAGCCCGGCTCGATTTAAAAAAACTGATCATATGCAGAACAAGCTCTTGCGTATCGAATCATTGGGAGACATAAACACCATATGCAGGTGATGATGGAATATTGCCACATAAATAAGGGAAGTTGACGATGGAGAAATTGAAATCATCCCGTTGTCATAAAGTTCAGTTGTTAGTTTTCCGCCGGCATCTATTTTCAGTAAAATATTTAAGTACGAAGTATAAGTGGAAGACTTTGTGGTGTCTTTAATTTCAAGGTCACTGGAATATATCGAACCGACATATGAATGAAATGATCATTGTTAAGACAATTGTCGTCGATATATCTAAATGTCGAATGGAAGGACACAGTAAGATATTATTTCTTCTCATGTAGAAGCTTTTGAATGAATGCTGCTTTATTAGAATATAAAAATAGGCCGGCTTACAAAGGAGCACAATTCGTGCCCATGGGAAATCCAACAGACTTTTGGAAGATTGAGCACCAAAGACTACGAAAATATTGCCAATGAGGAACTCTAGCATCTTTTTAATATCAACTTCAAAGTACTTGTGCGTGGAGTCAGAGTGGTGTTTAACAAAATAATTTTTGGGATGATCAATAACTAAATGTGAAGATTTCCTTTTACCATTATTGTTCACGAAGCAACTGTCTATGATGTCAAAAAGTCTAGTCTTTAATTCATCGTGAGGAATGGTCGTGTAAAATGTTGCAAAATCATACGTTTTAATGCTGAGAAAATTTTTTAAGAATCCACATTTGATTTACACCACATCTGGCATATGTATTGGCACAGTACGTTTGAAGTTTCTCCTCCACAGCAATTAATATTTTCGTAAGGGGCGAAGATAGGAGCTTAGTAGAACATTTACTTGATCCAGCTATGTGTCTTTGTTTGTAAGGGGTTTTGTGGAGTTTGGGGTAACTTATATTCATCCGCTCCATTGACTGGGATATTAAATTTATTTAAAACTGAAGCATGATTTTTAAGAATTTCATCTTTTGAAAGGGCAGGTGGAGTATACGTGCGATTAATAAATGTGGAATTAATGCCCAGTTCGTTTAGAATGCAGTTGTAATAATGAGCCTTACAAACAAATATAATGTTGTTGCCAGCTTTGCCAGCTGGAACCAAAACATATCCCTCATGTAACCTATCTAACTCTTTTATCACTTCTGATTTACTACAAACAGAAGGGTAGATGGTGCGCATTTTTGTTTTGTGATTTTCTCATATCTTCTGCGGCATAATACCTTTGACGCTTGCGTCAAGTTGGTTTCTTGTCTAAACTGTCAAGTGTCACATGTAGCTACAATGTAATTATATCACTTGTGCGACAATTTGCTGTAAGTTAGGTGAATTTTAGAGCTACTTACCGTACTTCAAGCAGTATGCTTCCTAAGTATAATCACTATAATTTTTTGTTTGTTTGTTTGTTTTTTCAATAATTCAAAATTGCTGCGAGGCTAATCTTAGCAAAATACTTGCAACAAGTTGCAACAGTGACAGGCCTTCCAGGACATAGGTCATTCTCAAGGCTCTGTCTATCGAGTTTAAATACCGCCATCCACCATTTTACTGTAGCATATAAAGAAGCATCTTTCACCATATCAGTATGGATATATTTAGGTGTTAAAACTTTCTTATGCAAATATTGGATCACTGCTCTTTCACCGATTTGGGCTAACTAGCAAACGTCACTTGCCTTGTTTACTTAGAGTGCTACCTCGTCAATATAACTGACCAAATAACACAAATCTTCGGGTACACGACATTAAATAGTCATGGAATAGTCGGGCTGAAAAAGGGCATCAATGCTAACGTCTTCCATATAATGCATACCAACATTATTACTAGTTCTAATGAACAAAACTTGCTTGGGTGGTGCATCTGGGGATACTTATGGACTTAACAGACTTGGATGCTGAACCTGAGCCATAAACTTCAGATGCTGAAGGAGGCTAAAGAGTTTTGGAGCAGGTGTCCTGTAATGGCCATATTCAAGTCGTTTCTGATTCTATTTTCACCCCCCAAACCGAGGCCCCGTGTCATAGCAAGTGTGGCACGATAAAGATCCCTCCCTGCTCAAAGGCCGTAAGCGCCAAGCATAGTCCTAAATTTTGCAGCCCTTCACCGACAATGGTGACGTCTCCATATGAGTGAAAATTTCTCAAGCGGGATGTAAAATGATATACAATCAATCAATCAATCACCAAACTTGAATAGATAATGTATCCTGTGATACTAATCGACTTCAGGTGCTTGGATGCTAAAGCTGACTACAGGTTTCGGATGCTGGAGGAAAATGATTTTAAAGCAGGTTAAACTTTTTGGAGCATGTCATATATCTAGTAGCCACTAGTCCTAACCTATTCAGACTTGCATGGTTGATGTAACTGTGTATATGAAGTATAGAGCTAGCTTCAGATACGGAGTCTGATTCGATTATGCGGATGCTAGGACAGGTTAAATTTTTTGTAGTAGTTCAAAATCAGACAGAGACCTGGAGCCGATTACTTATTGATTCATTCAGACTTGCATGGTTAATGTAACTATGGATATGTACATGTAACAAAGAGCAAACTTCTGATACGGAGTCTGATCTCGGTGATCATAATGCTTAAAAAACACAAACACAAAACCAGACAAGTAGATCTCACTTCAGATTTGCATGGTTAATGTTGCTTTAAGTATATAGCATAAAGCTAGCTTTAGATACAGAGCTAGATTTTGATTTTCCCGATTCTACCTCATTTAAAGTTGCTTAGTTGATGTGAGTGTGGATAAGTGATATATCATATGATACCCAGTGAGGGATTGAGAGGGGACATCCACCTCCCTTTTTCGCCTAAAATTTACAAAATAATACGAGTAAAACTCCAATTTTGGCAAACAAAATGGCTGAAAAATTTGGCTAATACTTGCCTTTCACATCCCCCGCCCTTTTTCAGACGTCCTGGATCCGCCATTAATACCATTATGGTATGAAATTACATCATATGATATGGAAGATATGGAATAATTAAATGCCATTTTATTACCCATATCTTGACAACTCAACTTTTAAACATCATATTACTCAGCTAGGACAGGGGTAATTTTTCTATGAGGTAAACGTTTTTCAGGTATAACATGTAGAAAACTGATCCCTGGGTCTTTTTCTACAAAATAATCAAATTTTTCCACGGCTAGAGGGGTGTCATTCTTCGACGTTGAAAAATTACCCCCGGTCATTATTCTGTGGGGGTCATTATTCTTCTTTACAGGTAAGAAATATTCAAAAAGTGACACAGATACATCCACACAAAATTTTGCACACCATTGAGACTGTATTGAAATTAATGTATTAAAATATAAAAGAAGTTCGATCATGATATTAATATCAGGGGAGGATCTATGCAATTTTTCCAGAGAGAAAGAGAGGGAGAGAGTGGAGTTCATTGTTTGTTTTTTTTTTCTTTTTAGGTAACCCAATTTTTCCATAGGGTCCAAGTGTTTTTGGGGTGCATATCGGTAATAAAAATTGAAACTCTTAAATCCCAGAGTGGATGGGGTTCAGGGGTTGGGCCCCTTTAACTCCCTATCCTCCCACGCTTGATCTGCTGCATGTTTTAATTATCAATCACACATATCAACTTTATTATGTTTTTATTCATATTTTTTAATATCACCCATGCATTTTAAGGACATACGCGACGTTTCTGACATTTTCTGACATTTTCTCTAATTTTTTTTCATCTCCTTGATATGAAGAGTTCTTGTAGAAATAGGTTTAGATTTTGTAATATTATCAACTTCTTGGTAGCTCAGTGATTAGATCACCTAACTTGTAATATAAGGTTCCCGGTTAAGATACCCTCTTGTTATAAAGATTGTTCTCTCCTTTACTGCGGTAATGCCCATTTATGCAGTAGACTTGAATCTATACTCTGCAAAAAAAAAGAAACGCATAATGGATTTTTTAAGATTTTAGTAGATGTATTTTGGATTATGATTTTACAATAAAAAATGTAGATATTCACTAGAATTGTTTCAAATGAAAAAAATTACAGTCCAAACCTTAGATATTGGTGAAAAAAAAGTCAGATCATCACAGTTAAGAACACTTCCTGTCACGTTTAAGTTAGTACCGTGTATGACCACCTCGAGCTGCCAACACAGTTCTGCATCTCCTTGGCATAGAGTCAATCAATGTTCTTACGTTATTGCGTGGAATAGTTCGCCATTCCTGTTGTAACATTTGACGGAGCTGATCGAGGGTCTGAGGCGGAGGTTGGCGCAGGCGCACACGTTTATCCAGTTGGTCCCATAAGTGTTCAATCGGATTCAAATCCGGTGATTTGGAAGGCCATGGTAGCACATTAATGTTGTTCTGCTGAAGGTAGTCAATTGTTAAGCGGGCTGTGTGAGGCCTAGCATTGTCATGTTGGAATAACTCCCTCTGTCGGTCAATTACGCGCATAAGGTGAGGTTGGAGAATTTCGTCTCTGTACCTTTGAGCCGATAAATTGCCCGGGACATGTACCAGTTCTGTTTTACGGTCAATAGAGATCGCCGCCCACATCATGACGCTACCTCCACCGAAGCTATCCACTTCTTGGACACACGAGGAAGAGAAACGTTCATTCCTGCGCCGGTATACACGGATTCTTCCATCACGTTTATGTAGCAGAAAACGGGACTCATCGCTGAACCAGATTCTACGCCAGTTGCGGAATGTCCAGCCCCTCAATCTGTTGCACCATCGGACTCTTTCTCGTCTGTGTAACGGTGTCAAAACTGCTCCAAAATACGGTCTTCTGCGTCTAATGCCATATTGTCGAAGTCGGTTGCGGAATGTCTGCGAGCTGATTCTCCTCAATCCAGGTATTCCGACTGCAGTAGCTGTTGCAGCAACGGTTCGATTCCGTAGATGAAAGACCCGGATGTAGCGATCTTGTCCAGAAGACGTAATGCGAGGTCGCCCACTCCTCGGTCGGTCATTAGTAGAGCCAGTCTGCTGGAATCTGTTCCACAGCCGAGAAATTGTGCTCTGATTTACGTTTTCAGTTCGTGCAATATTTATGCCGTTTATAGTCATAGCTTGTATAGCTTAGATGATTAGACCGCAGACGCTCACAAGCAACATTTGTAGTGTCCTGGTTCGAATCGACCTTTTGGCACACTTTTACTTTTTAAAAATATTTGCTGTATAAACACCATTTTAAATTTTTTTTTTTGTATACAGGCTTGTTATTTTACTTCAATTTTCTTCCTTAAATGCATGTTTGCTCTTGTTATAAAAGACATTTATGAGAATGCAGATCATAAATTCTCTGTAACTAAAAGCAATCAACCGGAACTATACCTCGGTGTAATTTCGAAGACAAGAGTCGTTCACTCTGTGGTACTCGATACAAGAGTCACGACAAAAATCATGCCAAGCAAAAATTGCTGCGTTTGCCTTTCAACATCACTGGGAAATAGTACTGTTGTGGGAGAGATACTGCAGAGTAGCAATTCATTCCTCGGGAAAAATGTGTGCATTGGCGATGTTTTATGCCAAAAATGCAGGAGAAAAGTTATCGATTAGAAAGAAATGGGGTTGGGTCAGTTAAGGTTTTATGCCCTGTTGTCATTATCCAGGCATCAGGTAAGGACCCTCATACAAAGGTTTCTTCAATCTCTACAAGTTACGTGTATTGACTAGAACTAAAGCGATGCATGAGAAACAAATAACTACACGCATGTGGCAGAGAGTCATCAACCGGTACGGAAATCAATAAGCTTTTTGTAAAGACTGAAACCAATAGCAGCCTTATAGGTCAACGATATATTTTCATAAAAATGTTCCTTTATGTTGCTTGTGTATTAACACCAACAGACAAATCGACTTTAAGCGAAGAAATCATAATTCTATTTAAATTTTAAGCGCAAAAATATTAAGTTTAACACTGCTGTCGGCTATTAACAAGGTCTATGACCCCAGATTTTCTTTTTTATTTCATGATTCCCCTTCAACGGGGAAATCAGAAATATACTTCCGAAAAAAAATGACAATACTCAGAAACTCGGGTGCGAACACCGCCCTTTAAATGAACATTACATGTGAACAGCATTGTTTCCAACATAACTTCCTATTGTGCTCCTTTATTTGCTGACTTCTCTATGTATTATATACTGCAAGAAAATTCCACCATATGCACTTTGATTTTCTCAAAATCTTTATCATAAAGGGTAGCAAAAAGACCGGACTTTGTCATGTCCGGAGTTAAATGTCGCACTGTTCTATTTTCTTCATCAACTTCAGATATTTATGCAGCAATATTTGATCATCACCTGCATATGATGTGTCTGTCTCCCAACTGATGCGACAAGCAAAAGCATATTCTGCGTATCATGAAGTTTTAAATCAAGGCACGCTACTGACTAATAAGTTGATGACATATAGGTTTTTTACAGTCGCGTGTAAGTCAGCATTTTGCAAATTATATGGTCGTTAAAATGTTTTAATTTACAAACTATGGGTCGAATGCTGTCTGTCTTGTTTCGTACCAATTGTTAAGCCGTTCAATACATACTGATTTTGAGTACTGATTACTTACTTTACCTGATCAAGGTATAGATATCACGGATGATGTAACCGGTCAACAGAGGACGTTTAATCCCCTAGGTAACTGATCACACCTTTTGTATTTCATGGGGTCTGCTAGTGCCATTCTCTTAATTTTGTATTCCTTATAGGATTTAAGAAATTGATCGCTGCACGTTATCTTCACTTGTTCATCCCATCCATATCTACTTGACATTTAGAAATTTTATTGAACGTAAATGTTAGTGACTTTATGACAAACGGGTTATTTTAGCATCTCCATTGTCAATGTCCCATATCTATGCAGCAATATTTTATTATCACATTGCATATGGTATTAATATCTCTGGACTAATTCGCAAGAGCATGTTCTCCTTATGATGAATTTCTCAATAAGGCAGGCTGTTGACAAATAAGTTTACGCTACAGGAGTTTGAGTAGGCTACAGACACCATTTCACAAATTTTATGATATTTACGGTCTAATTTGCAAGTACAGTCTGTGTTTGCTTTAAATGCTGTTATACGTGTTTTATACTAATTGTTAATTCATTCTTGACTATGGATGATTCATTTATCTGAACAAGCCATATGGCTCACATCGGGTGTGATCGGTCAACAGAGGATGGTTCCTCCTACTACGCACCTGATCCCACCTGGTCTTTCCAGGGGCCCCTGTCTTTCCTATTCTTAACTTTGTATTTTAGTACTTCTTCATGAATATTGTAATATCAGATTATAGTACATTTGTCTTGTTTCAAAACCCTAATTATAACTGTTACAGTACACGGTATTTTCTATTTTTCTATTATAGACTACACTGTACTTGTCGTCAAATGTCAATCAAACTATGAAAACAACTGACACAACCCTGCTTCTGCTCTTCATAATATTTTCAGAAGGTATATTTCTCTCTCTCTCTCTCTCTCTCTCTCTCTCTCTCTCTCTCTCTCTCTCTCTCTCTCTCTCTCTCTCTCTCTGTGAAATGTAAAATGTATCATATTACATTTTTATTTTAGGTTTTGCAACTCTGTTGTCAGTTTCTCAGCCAGCTATTAAAGGAAGAAACGCATCGCTGACGTGCTACTTTCAGTTTACTCCGGTTAATGTTGTAAAATGGTTTCATGGAAATCATGTTGAAGGAATTTGTGAAAGTACAGGGAGGTGTTTTAATGTAACTAACGAAAGATATATTTTCGAAAGATATTTTGATAAATCAATTCTTCTCATCAGAAATTCAACATATGCACACGATCAAGGAATGTGGAGTTGTGAAGTTGATGAAAAATGGCAATTTTCAAAAGAATTATTCGTGTACTGTAAGTGGTGTTTTTTATGATACGTAAATTTTGATCTTTTCTTTTAAGAATCGTTCAGTCATTGAGAGTATTGTACAGCACGTAGTGTATACAATATAGGAAATTTCAATTTTATTCCTTCCTAAACGCATTCGATTACACTTCATTTTTTCTCTTTCTTAAAGCTCTCCCATCTGCATTTGATTTTGAAAATCCCCCACCGTCTGGATCAAGGGTTCCTGAAAGTGGGATATTACTTGAAGCAAAGGCTGTCTGTGTTTTTCCTAAAGGGGATAATGTTAAACTTCAGTACATGGTCGAGGTATAGTGTACTAACGACTTTGAATAGATTCTTTAGAATAGGCATGATAGTGACATGAAAAAAAAATCTCAATGAATTTTCCTTTTACTAGGTAAATACAAATCTATATCCAAATTATTTGAAGGTTCATGTCATCGAAGATTAATCCTTTCCGCATTACACCGTCGAGGTTTTTCAAAATGGGGTTTCGCGTTTATACCGCGGCGGGGTAAACTACCTGTATAGTAGGTCTGAATACCGTATCTTGCAATTAATGGCAGTTACTTCAAATGGATAGAATCAATTGAAAAGTACAATTCAAATCGTTTGTGAATTGAAATTTTTGCAGTATTGAAGAATGAATATATACGTATTATTCGTATAATCGACATTTTAAAACAATCTGCTTCAGAGATCGAGGTAGTGCGATTTAAGTTTCCTATTGTCAGTGATAATCACGAGTTGCGTGTACTGGAATTTAGTGATCGGCAATTACAAGTTTAAAAAAGTCAGTCTTTATAAACATTATTTTATTAGAATTTAATTTGAAATTGGGGTTTAGAAAATTTTTAATAAATATGTCAAAGAGATCAATACCTCGAAAGTTCTGTCTTTCCCGATCATGATTTACAGTGTAGTTTTCGAATTCGCAGGGATCAAACATGCAAATTGCACGTGCATGGACGTGTGTGTCTTATTTTTACATACATTTCATTTAACTGAATTTCAAAATTAGATAAAATAAATAATAGAATAGATCATAGATCATCCTGAGGGATGTACAAAATGCATATTCTTGGTATGGTCCGATCTGATAAAAAGAAGTAATAACAAGAAAGAATGATTTCTTCATATCTTTTGCGGCCTGATACCTTTGACGCTTACGTTACGTTGCTTTCTATTGTGGATCTGTGGTTGCGTAATACTTCCTGTCTGTCTTGGGTCTGAGTGTCGAAATACACGGGTTTTACGAAGAATTTACCTTTAAAGAGGTATGGCTTTTCTGCAAACATTACCCGAAACGTATGTAGAGTGGAGCCCCTCCCCCCTTCTTATTTTAAGAATATTGAAAGTAAAGCTTGGCACATTTTCTTCTGACATATCTATTCATTTATTAGAAAGCAACATTTCCATGACAAGGGTACGTATTTTTCTTTTATGTAAATATTCTATTTCATTGAATCTTGACATTTTAGAAAAAATAAAAATTCATTGTAGATCTAAGCAAAAAATCGCTATATGGTAATATTTGATAAATCAATGAATTCACATGCGAAAAAAAAAAGATATTTAATTTACATTAATTTTGCATTTCATTTCATTCGTTTACTGTAAACTACGTACACTGTCAAGGGCTGATGTTCTTTTGTATAATTTGGAGATGGGGGTGGGAGTGGGGTAAATATTGTTTGCATATGGTTATTTTCTAGTAGGTCGATGTGCCCGAGCAGGGCTGTGTACTGGAGGTACTGGTACATCCTGTATGTCCAAATTCTTTACACATTTTATGGACAAACGGACTACAGTAGAAAAGTTTAACATTTTAGTGGCTGAGTAAAACAATTTAATTACCCAAACGTACCCCTATCAATGGGTAATGATTTGTATGTAAACAGGTGTTAACGACATGCTTCATCATTCTATTGGTATGAAAATGGCGTAAGATTAAGATAACGACGTTAATTAAGCAGGAGTAAAAAAATTCTACAATAAAGTTTTAATCCAAATTAAAGTAAGATTGCTAAATATGAGAAATATATATATACGTCATCGGCATGGATTTTTCGGAGTGGGGGATTTCCAAAAAAAATGCCATTATAGACGAAATAGATTTTTTTTTACTTGCGGTTTCATTCTTTTCATTTATGCTAAATAATCATATGAATTACGAAAAAGTTTATCAATCATGTATAAGCATTGGATCATTGTAGAATAGTCCAGGGGCGGTGTCAAAATATTGAATACATGTATACTAGTAAAAAAGTAGGGGATTTTGGAATTAAAAGGACAATGAAATGCAGATCATGAGGTCAGCTGGCATTAATATCATATTCAGTAATTGCACGCATACTTCAACTGCCTTTTCAAAAGATGAAATTCTTCATAATCATATTTCAGTTTTAAATACATTTAATATCCCAGTAACTGGAGTACCAGGTAGATGGATAAGAATTGACATATCTACACTGGATTCCCAAACTCCACCAAACCCTTACAAAGATATACTACTCAAAACTGTAGGAGATTTGGGGTTCAAAAGGACAATGAAATGCTAATCATGAGGTCAGGAAGGAAACAAATGACAGAAAAACATTAAGGAAACATTTGTCAATTTATTCGACACCCTGTGTAGAGTCAGAAAAGGACCGATTCTCCAGAATAGGGGTCGACACCAACACAGGGTCACAGAGCAAATTTACCATCATTGTAAAACAGAGTCAGTAGCAGGTAAAGTCCCCTCGGTCGACCAGACAAGCTCGGATTCGACGTGGCATATTCCTAACGAGACGTCCCAGGGCATTTGGGGAAGGTTATTACATTCCTGTTGCAATGCTGCAGCACGTACTTGGACATTGGTAGGAGGTTGTTGACGTTGGTGTAACTGCTGTCCAAGCATGTCCCAGACATGCTTGATAGGTCCGTACTTAGTGCGGACCATGGAATATGGTGATATTCTGCTGTTAGAGACAATCTGTAACGATCCTGGTCCTATGATATCTGACATTGTCATCTTGAAAAATGAAATGGCGGCCATAACGACGTGCAAACGACACAATATGGGGTGCCAAGATGCTGTCCCGGTAGTACTGCCCTGTGACACGTCCAGCAACAACATGCAAGTCTGTTCTGCTGGCAACATTGCCTCCCCACACCATTACAGATCCACCCCCATACCGATCATGTTTGATGACGTTAACGTCATGGAAACGTTCGTTACGTTGGCGCCAAATCCTCCTGTGTCTGTCCAGAAAGTCCACAGTGAACCTCGACTCATCTGAGAACATTATGTGGTTCCATCTGCGATTATACCAGCGTTGATGGTGGCGACACCATTGGAGTCGGGCCCTTATGTGACGATCCCTCAAACAGGGAATGACAAGAGTACGTTGGGCGTGTAAGTGAAATCTGTGCAGTCGATTCCTGATGGTCTGGTCACTTACTACCACGCCAGTATCCCTTTGAAGTTGAGACCTTATCTGATTTGATGTTACCAGACAATTTCTCAAGGCAATAGTGTGGATGACTCTGCCCTGAGCCTGAGTTGTTACCCTTGGTCGATCGGATCGTGTTCTGTCTTGGACAGACCCTGTAGCATGATGTCTGGACCATAATCTGCTGATAACAGACTGGGAAACATTCATTGCCCTTGCCACAGCGACCTGTCTTGTGCCAACCTGTAGCATGCCAAGGGCACGTAACCTCTCATCCTG
This sequence comes from Ostrea denselamellosa, assembly GCA_024699665.1. NCBI lineage: Eukaryota > Metazoa > Mollusca > Bivalvia > Ostreida > Ostreidae > Ostrea > Ostrea denselamellosa. The sequence continues at coordinate 2,650,817 of JAMZEH010000054.1, read as the reverse complement.
TGTTAGATGGCGCATGGTCTCTGTTTAATTAACGACTTCAACAACTGATAATCTGATGCTTTCTCTTCAAAAATTTCCTTTAGAATGGCTCTAACCTTCCAATTCAGAGGCATGCAAATTTGTGGCACAACACCCTTGATCATCAGTAGCATCCCGTGCAGATCATGAGAGTGTGATTGATGTGTTTGGTGATGAATTTCTTTGGAAATGCTTCCTTCGTGAAGGAATTTTATATCATGGCTTCGTATCCCTTTGTAATATGTGAACATTTTTATCACAAAATACAGTATCCCCTACTTTTTTGAATGATATATATGAACGGTCACAAATTCAATAATTCCGATATAGAGCTCAGTATTGCAGTTTGAGACAACGGATATCCATATTTTCTTTTTTTATTTTCATTTTATCAATCTTTAAAATTTCTAAATAAATTACAAATTCAAATATACACATTAATAAAAAGCATCCTGATTTTTTATCGACAAGAGACCAGTTAGGCCTACATCGGACAGTTTCAAGACAAGACAGAACGTGTACTTTGTCATTCGTCATTCAATCGAGAGACTCCTGACAAAGAAGTTGCTGTTGAAGGGATTTGTACAGTCTCATCTAAGTCAGCATTTTGCAAATTTCATGGTCGCTATAACGATCTAGTTTGCCAATACAACTTTCTATTAGGAAAACTGCTGTCTGGCGTGTTTCATACCAATTGTTAGGCCGTTCTTGACACACTGATTCTGACTACAGATTGTTCCGTTTACTTGATCGGGATGTATGGCTCACGACGGGTGTGACTGGTCGACAGGGGATGCTTACCCCTCCTAGGCACCTGATCCAACCTCTGATATGTCAAGGGGTCTATGTTTGCTCATCTCTCTGATTTTTATTTGCTATAGGAATTACGAGATTGAATACTGTTAGTTATCTAAGCATTTTCTTATAACATTTTCTGATGAGAAATGAAGATATTCTTAAACATATTTCTGAATATAAATGAATGACACGTGTAGATATTACATGGTAAATGTGGTGCATTGGCTGAAGCAATCTTACGAGTAACTAAAGTTCAAGAAATAAACAGCATCATTATATTTCAGCGTATTTTGTCTATATCAAAAGATGCTGAAAAGCCAAAATACATGTATCTCTGCCATGTGATAGGTTCTGTGCTTTCTACACTTAAGAGTGCTGATTGATATGTTTTGAGCCTTATATTGAAGGCGTTTAGCATCGATGTCCTTTTCCAGCCTTTCTATTCCCTGACTATTTAAGTTCGTACACCCAAAGACTGGTGTCATTGGTCAGTTATATCGACGAGGTAGCACTCTCAAGTAAAGAAGTCAAGTGACTTATGCAAAATGGACAAAATCGGTGAAAGAGGAGCACTGTGAACCAATATTTACATAAGAAAGGTTTATCATCTAATAATATCCATACTGACAAGGTAGCAACACTAGGGAAAGATGCCCCTTCATATGCTACAGCTAAAAGTTGGGTGACGGAATTTAAACGCGACAGGCAGAACCTTGAGGATGGCCCCCGTCCTGGAAGGCCTGTTACTCTTGCAACCCCAGAAATGCTCAGTAAAGTCCAAGATATCGTTATGAATGATAGGCCAGTTACAGAATATATAGCTAGTACCGTGACATTTCACAGGAAAGAGTATATTCTATTTCCAAAACTGAAATGGCCATTTCCAGTAGCCACATTCAGCAGATGATGACGCCATACATGCAGTGGTGGGCTTTCTGAACGATGAAGAAAAAAGTGGCATTGAGGCCCTTAAATATCGCTGGCAAAAATGTATAAATATTGAAGGGGATTATGTTGAAAAATAATGCAATATGTCCGCCAAATTTCAAACCTTTACATATGAAGCTCACAACATAGCCTTCGTAAGATATAATGACAACATAGATTTCCCGTGCAAATTCTGCATTGTGACGTCAAATACAAACTCAGAGGGTGTTTAACTTCACAACTATCAACAGCTGCTATAGATGTGATTTTGGCAAAAATTATCGACTGATCGTCATCTTTTAATATGGAAAAAATACAATAACTGTGCTCATAATCAATGTTCTTCGGTTTTTGAAGATTGATTCGGGTTTTAGCAATATTTTCGTGTCGTTTTACTGAAGAATTGACTAGTTACCTTTAAAATATAATTTTACCCTTTTTGTTGTTGGTTGTAAAGACATTATCGTCGGTTTTGGGAATACATTTAGAACCAGTGCATATGTCATAAATCATTAGTTGTTTTTTTTTTAAATCAATACTGTACAGTAATTGATAATAAAAATATTCATGATATAACTGGTAATTAGAAGTTTTAAAAACAAAAATGTGCTGATTTTCTTTTATTTTGTGGTGCATACTTATGACAGTTTGATTGATGACTTTCTGCGCAGAAGCGCGAAATTTTGTTATAACAACAAAACCAAAATAACAAAAACGTTATGTCCGCCGTCCTTAAAATTTTAAATGATCGAATAAATAAATAAATAAAAATAATCCATACAAAATTGCTTAAATAAAGAATTTTTTCCTAATGAAATTAATACGCCGACAGCAAATTGTTTTATGGGTGAAAAACACCATTGGAATATTTAAGTATTCATGTGTATCTCAATGTTAAAGCAACATTTAACTTTGTACTCTTGCACTTTTATCGTCATATATACTTAAACTTTAGAATTCCAAAGAATTATACAGATCAAACTTGTTGGATTTTTTTGCAATTCAAATTCAACGGAAATTGAGAAAAATAAGGGGTACACTAAGAAGGGCCCAATGCTTGAAAGAGAGGGAAATAAGTTTTCCTGTACAACAACTATACCTGGATCTTGTGGACACACATTGTAGAGCTGCTGTACTTCATAGCTTACATAAAAATCTCAATTCTTAAAGCAGTCCCAGTGGATGTTGCGAAGACTTCTTTACCTCACGTTGGCTGTTAACCCTGCACCTTAGAAAAAAAAATAACCTGGAAACCATTATGGTTGACCATGCTGACTTGATTGTTAGTTACATTTTTTTTTACTTTATTTTCAAATGCATTATGAAATGGTAGATGAGGAGATCTGTGGCACTTTATCTGATAGTGATACCAGCACAAATGTTGACACAAGTAACCCCAGAATACAGATTCGTGGAATAAAAATACTGTGTACAACTCCATCAACACAGAGTGTTTACTACTTGCAGATTTGTGTGATAAATTGTCTAACATTGACAATGCTGGTCTCTGTTGTTAAGCCTCAGGAACAACAGATAGCTATAAGATTCACTTTACAGAAGAGTTATTAAAAAACTACCAATAATAAAAGTGAGTAATGATTAAATTTGTTAACTTAAAAACAATATTTAGATATATTATTATGAATTTCATTTTTAAAAAAAGTTTAAAACAAAAATCCTAACTTTATTTGATTTTGGTAAATAATCTAACGCAATCTTGTGTATGTATGCATATTATCAGTACCTACAATAATTGTAGATTTACAGCAATTGAAACATTCAAACATTTCTACAGTAACAACACTTGCAACACTCTTATGTACATTGCATGTAATACTGAATCTGAGGAGGTCACATATATCAATACAAAATTAAATGAATTTCAAAGTGTAGTTCACAAAAATGTCCGTCATTCCCTTATCAGCGACCCCTCATAGACATAAATGCAAAGTAATACTGTGCAATAATTTTTTTTTTTTTAAAAACATACCTCTGAAACTGACAAGTAAATGATGACCAGTATGCTATTGTCCAGCATCAGTTGTAAGGTAAATCATTCAAAGCAGTTGATTGGAGTTGCAAACTGAATATTATACAGTCATCAGCTTGACAATAAAATAACTATTCTGAGAATGATTCATTATATATATATATATATATATATATATATATATATAGAGAGAGAGAGAGAGAGAGAGAGAGAGAGAGAGAGAGAGAGAGAGAGAGATTGACTCTGTGAACAATATCCTGCAAATTGAAATATAATAAAATTTAGATAGAAAATTAATACATAATATAGCAAATTGAAATATAAATATTTATGCAGTAACATATTAATTGATAATAATTTTTAAATGACAATCTGATACATGCACATTTTGTACAATCATCACAAACAAGTTTGGCACCAAAAAGTCATACATATTTTAGTGTATGACATATTTTTCTGACCAGATAATACACAATGAAATACATTATTGTAAAAACAAAATCTTAATCGTAGTAATCATTTATTTTTACTTTATTTGCATCAAAATTGTTAACTCTCCAATGACGATCTCATCTGCTGAACATTAAATTGAATATCAAGCGCATCTTATGCTACATATATGATATGTGTGATGTATCTACTTCACACTACAAAGGTCTATCCTTGATACACTTGTACATTATGCATTGACGTCATAACATTCCTTGATAATAATTTTTGAGAAAATGAAGGTTTTATACCTTATATAGAAAGCACATGTATATACAACATAACTATATTGTGACGAAGTATGAGCACAAGTATCCTTATTAAGTTTTAATCTATCTCATAATCGTGCTGAGCCTAGGAAATAAAGCTAATCAATTGTTGAGATGTTGACAGAGTTTTGGGAGAGTCGGACAGTGGACAAACTTCATGTATCAGGTACACACTGCAATGCGCTGCAGGGGTTATGTTCTGTTGCATGACAAATAAAAAATTCTGCATAATTAAACACTGTTAAATGGCTAGGTTTGAAGTGTTCAAATACTGTTTGTTCACTCATCTATAAATATGATGAAATGTCTTTGTATTTATTCAATATTGGTAAACATAACATGCCAGTTGCATTTTTAATACACTGGCGGAATGAAATGACATGTAGATCATTTTTCATGTTCTAAGATCAAAGTTATATCGATGGAATTTGAATTAAAAGCCTGTTAATTAATTTTGGATTCGATTTTTTATAGAATTTACCTTTATAGCATAGTGATATAAAAACATTGTATGCAGTATGTAATTGTCAGCTGTTTGACCTTCAGTCACATTGTTCAACCTACTTTTTATGAAGCTTTGAAACATCTTAAGTATGATCATATATAAAATTGAAGTACAGGAATAAATAGTAATCATGTTAATTACATACGCACGTATGATACAGGGCTATTCAAACAGTCCAACCACAGGTCCGACTACTCCGGAAACGAGGTCACTCGGGACTTACGTCGAACTGTAAAAAGAGGATCAATGTCTCTCCTGATTGCTTGGATCCATGCTTTCCTAATTCCAGATGCTTTGGTATTTTATGAAAAGATGAATACAGAATACATCTCCTATTGCCATTGCATAATGCCACATAGCATTGTTTGCTGTGGCCCTGTCTTTCTCATGCACTGCTAACGCAGATACTTTGGTTACCGACCTTGGCCTTGTTTTCAATTTTTGCGCGCGACTTATGAATATTCTTTGAGAAAGGAGTATTCGACCCGGTTTGAGAACCTGTCACTATGTCATCACATGTACAATCAGCTATAACGTTATAGTATAATATACGACGTAACGTAGTTTAGTAGGCTATGATTTCATGCCTGGTGAAGCGACAACGACATTTTTTTATGATGAGTTTCTAACATAGCATATTTCAGTTACGTTCAGTGATCAATGAATTGCCTATCTCAATCGGATCACGGTCGTCCTTTTCGGTAATCGGAAGGAAGACTCGGACGTGGATCAGCGCTAACACTGCATCAAATCGATACATTTATTCGCCGGAAGCACGCATTTGGATGAATTCTAAAGGTTAGAACCTAATTAAACGGTTTCCCGCTGATTGTTGCTACACACCGGGTCAACGGTAATTCAATTAGCCAAATGGGGCCGACTTCATTGGTCAATTGATTTTTTTGCACTAGAGATATTTCGTATAGTAGTTCGTCAGCCTCGTCGAAGCTCGCGCTTTAACTCATCGTAACGTAGTGCAGTAGACTGTGACTTCATAGCTATAGCGTCGTTAGTTACAAATATGGGTTTCGAGTACAAAATAAAACTAATGGATACACAAAAGTCGTTTTGGCATCAGTTAACTACTTTGCAATCAACGCAAATATTTTTAGCTGATTTAGCCGTTGATACGTGTGAGATAAAATATGTCCTGTCTGTCTATAATTAGTGCTGACCTGTTGTACACGAAAAATGAGATCAACGGTGGTACCAGTTTAGAACTGAATCCCTGTATAATGTGCTATTTAGAAGTAAGATTACTGTTCACCACAGACTCAGTTTTGGCATCACTAACTTTTTATAAATGGAAATTGATAGTGGTAGCTAAAATACCTTAGATATGTATATCTTAGATGCATTTGTTTTAGCCCCAAAGCTCTTGTTTCATATGTGACGCCATAGATATATTTGTGTACACATAGCAACCGACTCTGATGGTGTTGATCTACATACGAGATTTATTTGAGGTTACGGAAATAGCCGAGAAGTTACGATTGTGCCTATTCTTGATACGATAACATTTATCATGATGTAGTTTCGCATTAATTAATACTGAATTGATGATAAGAATGACAGTTTTCTTTTTCAGGGTGACTCTGCATACAACGAATTTCAAAGATCGGGTAGACGAATTGAAACATTTTACGGTAATAATGACCACTACAATTGCCTCCAACATGAATCTACGATGATTTCGCGCATCAAAATTGAACGGAACGATTTTCAGATAGACTCAACGTTCCGATTTCTTTACAAGTACAATGAAATTGAGAATCCCACTCAATCGAAGTCCATCATAACTCTAATATTTTCAGGTATATACACACTTTTTTTAATCTTTCACAATGTTGCGAATCCGCAATTATATTTAACATTTTTCATTAATTCAAACATTTCTAGTTATTTTGATTTATTGCATGTATCAATTTCACTTTATTTGCTATATAGAGTATTTTACTTAATCAATATACCTAGCATGTATCCATAGCATTATTAGGCTATAAGCTAATAGTTAAAGGTTTCTTCTGTATCCAATGTGGCGAGTTTCGATTTGTATGATTTAGATATATATTGATCTACATCAATTATTTTCTTGCTAATTTTCATACTTCATAATCACTGAATGTCTTTTAATTGTTTTATTATGGATCTGTAAATGTGTAAATATGTGTTTAATTTTTATTAAATGTGTGAATGCGATCCAAGGAAATAAGCAGCTTCCGCCACAATTTGTATTTATCTTGTGCCATTTTCTTTTTTCCTTTTCTCCTGAGGCAGGAACAGGTAGTCTGAAAATTAGTGGCTGATAGTTATATTCCTGTCTGGTCAATATACATGTATATCCTCGCCACAATTTTTGCATTTGCTACATAATAGGTTTTGGGGTTTTCGTTAAAAAAATGATAATAATTAATAAATAAATGAAAAGATTTTCCCACATTTGAAAGTAATTATGGCCTCTGCTTTTAGAAGGGGCACGTACCACACCTTGGACCACCACATTTAGAAATTGCTCAGGCGACTATAAATAAAAAAAAAAAAAATAAAAAAAAAAAGAAACTATAAGATTGTTGTGTTAAATTGGTTTAATAATTTCTTTAAGATAGATCGGTGTCGTAATTGCCTATGGAGTGTAAGTCAGATTCTTGTAGCTTTGTACATGATTTCCTTCAATGTTTGCATTTCTGAAATGCATGTTTGGGGATTGGAAGTTGGAGAGTACTGCTGAGTTGTTAATACAGGTTTCAAATAAAATGTATACTAGGCATCATTTTGATTCACAGGCATGAAAAGAACGTATGACATAAATAACTAAATAACTTTCTTACGGTTTCTTAATTAGTTCTGCACATATTAATTTGGCTTTGATATTATATTTATTCTTGTCATTATTAGATCGGCCATGTGATTCCAATCCATGTCAAAATAACGGTACTTGCAGTAACAAGTCCCTTAAAGAATTCTATTGTAAATGTGACCGGCGCTTTACTGGAATAGATTGTACGGAAAGGGGTAAGCATCAAAATCATTAACATTCACCAGATTAATTTGAAATTAACATCTTATTAATTATGCCAGATATGACAACAAATACTTTGATAAGTAAGCTTAGCTACACATGGGTAATTGATGGAAACTTAAAGAACATGTTATGCATATGATCAGTGTTTAAATCGAAGCAGGCTAATGATAAAGAAGTTTCAACGATCTCGTTTCAAGTCAGCATTTCGCAAATTTTATCATTGGGGGATTTTGAGGGGCACGGGCCCACCTTTTCCACACTTTACAAAATAACCTGAATGAAATTCCAGATTTGACACCCAAAATGGCTGAATATTGTGGTTTACAAATGTACCCTCCTTTTTGTCGGAAATCCTGGATCCACCACTGTTTATGGCCGATATAACGATCTAGTTAGCCAATACAAACGGCCACTGAGTTAAGTGCTGTCTGAAGTGTTTCATACCAATTGTTAGGTCGTTCATTACACACCACTTATGACTACGGACTGCTCCGTTTACCTAATCAAGGTTCACGGCGGATATGATCGGTCGACAGGGGATGCTTACTCCTCCTTGACACTAGATGTGACTGTAGCCAGACGTTTCGGCCTAAAAGTTGGACATTTCGGCCGAGACATTTCGATCAATCCCCCACCCCCTTATTTCACTTACATTTTACGTTTCAAAACTTTTATAGTACGTTGACACTTCAGCCCGAAGACATTTTGACCCAAATATAAAATAAAGAAAAATCTTTGATTTTTGGGGCATTTGTTTTTATTTTAACAATTGTGTTTTAACCGCCTAGAAGTAAACCTGAACATACGTGCTGATTGTTAAACACACGCGCCGTTTAACACGTGCCCTTGTGTACTCCCAGATAAGATTGGGGAGCTAATCATGAGTAATTGGAGAGCGATCATTTGACGCTCTTGTCATTTCGTTGCATAAAACTCCTGTGGGACCAACTTGCTGGCGGGCAACTCGCAGTGATGATATCAAACCATACTTATGTGAACGTTTACTTGTGAATATTGTTGTAATTTCTAATTGCTTATAATAATGTAAATAAAACGATTTATGCCTCCTCATTCCTCCCAGATACACATAACACCAACCACAGGCTATGTTGAAAATTGTTTATTTATCAAAGTTAATAACTTTGATAATATGGTTTAAATATACAGTTTTTCAATATCAGAAAATTGATATTAAAACAATGTTAGTAAAAGACAATTACAGTTAAGAATTAAACTCTATTGTTTTAACAAATATGAGACAATTTACCACGTGTAAGATTGTCAGGAAAATTAGTTCACATTGTTGAAATAACACTGTAAGATACTAATGTAAAACATTGAGAAATATTTTTCTGTGAACAATGTACCTTATACATGTAAGTTGAATGGGAACATACAAAATAGTTAATAAAACATTCCCTGTAAAGTTCGTCTACGAGGACAGATTGATGTTGCGAGCCTTATATTGAACGAGGTTAGCATCAATGTCCTTTTTCAGCCCTACTATTCCCCGATTATTTAAGGCCATGTTCTTGAAGACTGGTGTCATTTGGTCAGTTTATATCAACAAGGTAGCATTCTAAAGTAAACAAGGCAAGTGACTTTAGCAAAATGGACAAAATCGGTGAAAGTGCAGTGATTCAATATTTGAATAAGAAAGGTTTAACACCTAAGGCTATCGATACTGATATGGTAGCAACACTAGAGAAAGATGCTCCTTCATATACTACAGTAAAAAGGTGGATGGCAGAATTTAAATGCGGCAGGCAGAGCCTTGAGGGTGATCCCCGTCCTTGAAGGCCTGTCACTACTGGAACCCCAGAAATTGTCAATATGTCCATGATATTGTTATGACTGACATGTGAGTTAAAGAAAGATATATAGCCAGTACAGTTGGCATTCACAGAAAAGAGTACATTCTATTCTGACAGAAGATCTTTCAATGAGAAAGCTTTCGGCTTGTTGGGTACCAAGAATTCTGACAGTTGATCTGAAGCACACCAGGCGCACTTTATACCATTTCCTGTACCCACTTTCAGTCAGATGATTACGTAATACATGCAGTGGAGGATTTTCTGAAGTGTCAAGAAAAGGACTTCTTTAAAAGGGGCATTGAGGCCTTTAAACATCGCTGTCAAAAGTGTATAGATACTGAAGGGGGATGTGTTGAAAAATAATGCAATGTGTCCGCCAAAATTCAAACTCTTACATATGAGGCTCACACCATATCAATCAGCCCTCGTATAATCTAGTTTGTAAAACTACATCTATAATCTAGGTGGCTGTAGGTGGTGTCCGCTACATTATAATGTTCTTGGTTATTATTTCATTTGTATCTAACTTTTGCCCCTCTAATGTAATAAGTCAATAAATAATGAAATAAGAATGAAATGAAATGAAAGAACATACGAAAATATTTAAGTATTTAAGTAAGAATTGTTTAAAATGTACGTCTTTATTCGTTATGTTATTGGGCCGAAGTGTCAAATGTATTCTGCATTGCAGAATGAGTCGAAAATACCGGTGATAATATGAGACAATCAAAGTACTAAGATAGGGGGATACATGTTTGTAAGTACAAAACTGTACATCAACTTGACGTTTGATCTTGTGACTTGAAAATCAGTAAGGATCATCAAGATCACCATTGTTTCAAGTTTATTTACTGTCATTTGTTCCTCAAAATATTGAAAAGACACTATTTTTCGATATTGTAGTGGTTTGATCTTTGACCCAATAATCAATATAGGCAATCTATTTATTAAGGACAAACAGGGTATGTTATACAGGCTAACTTGTCAATCGAGGGGTTCTTTAAATACCAAGCAGACGCTTCGCCTACAGAGGGAACCACGACTTTGATGTTTATGTTTATTTCATATAGGGGAATAAATGCATATAAATGTGACATGTATCAAGTAAATAACAAGATGTGTATCATTTAAACTGCAGCAAGACGTAAGCCAAAAAAAAAATCAGAGAAATGGCACAAATACTGGTAATAGATAAGGTTTCTTTCATTAGTCATTTATGTATTTTTATTATTATTATTTTTTTTTTTGTTTACTTGGGGTTTTTGTTGTTGTTTTGGGGTTTTTTTTTGGGGGGGGGGGGGTGTTTCTGGGTTTTTTTATTTATTTATTTATTTTTTTGTTTTTGTTTTTGATTTTTGCAAATATTGAACAAGTAATACACAAACCAGTACGTGATAAACGTTTCAAATTGCTGTGTGGTAAAAAAGAAACCCAGTTCCTTGTACACTTGATATTTACATATTTCAATGGAAAGAAAACTTTACGAAATTTTAGCAAGCAAACTTTTAATATCGTTAGCAATAGCGCTTCATGAAAAGTATGCTGTCATGAAGCGTTGCAGTTCGTTCATATCCTCATATATTTTCCAAACTGAAAAATTAATTCATTTTTTTTTAATATATTTACATTCTACTTTCATTTATTTCGGGATTCTAGCCGCTAAAACAGACTCACTCTATTTATCAAGAGTGGTATGCGCATTGTTCACATCTGCATAGCAGTCATGACTTAACGAAATGGCAGTAGGAAAAGACATTGAAACCAAAACATTGGAATATATGCAAATACAATGAGAGGTAGTCAGTAAAATCAGCATGTTAAAATTAAGGATGACAATAAATATATACAACAATGCTACACGTTTTAAAATTCTGCTATTACGCCGTCTATGACGTAACAGTAGCATTTGCTTTCGACGCTAAACTATGTTACCTTTTTTTCTCACAGCGTTCTTGAGACCATTTGCAAAATTTTGAAAAATTATCACATTTCTTTATGCCTCTACTGGTGGACTGTTCGTCTCCGAGGGTATTCACCAGCCCAGTTGCTAAGTACTTCGGTACTGGCATGATTTACGGATAAAAATTTGTTATGATAAAATTTCGAAATTCATTTCGAAATTAAGGATTATCTCCCTCAGGCATAGCTCTGATCCTTTGCCGGATTTGGCTCCACTATTTGGTATTTTTGGTTCTTTCAGCTCTTCCAAGTTTGATCTTATTTCGAATTCCCAACATGTTTGACTTGAGCATCACTGAAGAGACATTATTTGTCGAACTGCGCATCTGGTGCATCAAAATTGGTACCGTTGATGTTTTATTTTATAAGAAAAGCTGAAGATAATCAACATCGGTCAGTCTCATAACTCATATAAGATTGATTGATTATGTATTGTTTAACGTTCCGCTCGAGAATTTTTCACTTATATGGAGACGTCACCATAGCCAGTGAAGGGTTGCAAAATTTAGACCTACGCTCGGCGCTTATGGCCTTTGAGCAGGAAGGGTTCCTTAACGTGCCACACCTGCTGTGACACGAGGCCTCGGCGTTTTGTGGTCTCATCCGAAGGACCGCCCCATTTAATCGCCTCTTACGGCAAGCAAGGGGTACTGGGGATTTATTAAAACAACCCGGATTCCCGCGAGGCAACCCCTATAAGGAATACAAATTAGAGACTTGGGCAAACATGGTTCCCTGGATATACTAGATACCCAGGAGAAGTGAACATCCCCTGTCGACCGGTCACGCCCGCTGTGAGCCCTTTATCTTGATCAGGTAAACGGAGTAATCCGTAGTCAGAGTCAGTGTCCCAAGGACGGCGTATAAATTGATAAAAACACGCCAGACAGCATTTGGTCCAATGACAGGTCGTGTTGGCAAACCATATCGTTATACTCTTAACGACCATAGAATTTGCGAAATGTTTATTTTAAAAGGAAACTATTGAAACCTCTGTAACTTCATCCTGCTTATCAATGGCCTGCCTCGATAAAAAAAAAATGATCATACGCAGAACAAGCTAGTGTATATCAAATCCGTTGAGAAATATAAACACATATGCAGGTGATAATGGAATATAGATACATGAATGTGAGAAGTTGACGATGGAGAAACCGAAATCATTGCGTTTGTCATAGAGTTGAATTGTTAGTTTATTTTCAATAATATGGAATACTCTGTGGTGTCTTTTATTCAAGTTCACTGAGATATTTTGAATCGACATATGAATGATTATTGTTAATGGATAAAACATCGTCGATATAGTAGTAAGGGTCTTTGGGCCGATTTGTCAATGTTCTATATATTGTTGGGAGGAAAACACGGGTGATATATAACTCGCCCTACCCCAAAAAAGACATGGGTCGAAGTGTCTCTTGGCCGATGTCATTAGTCCGAAGTGTCAATGTGCTATATATGCTGTTGAGACGTAATATACGGTTGAAATAAGGCAAACAATATGTATGGGTTGAAGTGTTTCTGAAGAAAAACAATAGGGCCGAAATGTCTTTAGGTCAAAGAGTGTCTCAAAAATTTGTCTGACATTTGGATCCTTTAGTATATCCATGGGTTCTTGTTTGCCCAACTGGTCTTTATCTTCACCTCTTTACTTTCTTGTTAGTATTTTAACTGGTGTGATGTCATCTGCACAAGTAGGTATAAAGTAATCAAGATACAGAGTTGCTAGACCCCGTATCAGGTGACATTGGCTTCCTTGATATCCTTCTTTATAACTGGCAAATGTCTTTGAAGCCTTTTTAGTGTATTTGTACCAAATTGGTACCATTAAGTGTACCATCAATCAACACAATAAATCGCCATGATCAATGTGGGCATTCCCCTATCGAATTTAAATACAAATTAAATCATTTTTTATTGCAAAATAATAATTATCAACGATTTTCGAATCAAAATGCTTAATTATTATCTATGATCATATTACATATACATGTACTGATCTAATTATTTTAGATACGTTCATTCTTAATATGCATATGATAAAAATCCTATCGGTTTAATGCGCTATATACATTGCAATGTAAATTGTACAGTTATGAACCCTTTATTATAGTGTGCAAAAAATATAAAAAAATCAATAAATAAATATAATAATGCATATACAAACTGAATTCTTCTTTAAAATTACCTCTGCATTAAGAAATCGAAAAATAAGTTAAGGGTGACAAGTGACAATGTTATTATAACATTGAAACTGTACCTGAAATGACTTTATGTGATTTTTTATTTTAGATAAAAAAAAAAAAAGTTTTCTGTTGATTACATTACATACATGTAATATTCTCATGCAGAATTTAAGTAACTGTATGTATTAATCTACTTCCGTCCCCTTCCTTCCATTTTAAAATATTCATAATTTCAATTAAAATTTTTATTTCGGCGAGGAATTTGTCTGTTTGTATGAATAAGAAGTACTGAAAATATCCGAAATGCAGAGTTTGAAATTGAGGCCAAACCGTTCGTTTCCACCTTGGCCCAAAGCGTTCTTTTCTTGATGTCAACCGTTCATTCTAAACAGCTTAGGGTTCGTTTCCCAAGCATAACGTTCGTTGCAGAACCATTCAGTATACGTTCTCCGTTCAACTGATGTAGTAGTACGCTTCGGGGTCTGTATTATGCAATCCATGTTCATGTCCAGCAAAACATCCAAACATGAAAATATTTGGAAGACTCTACAGGTGACCCTCCACTCCGACCTATCGAAACACATCGAATCGATCCATGAATAAAACTGAAAACCACCAAGAAAGAAAATGTAGCATTTACATCCAAACACAGAGCAGAGAGTCACAGCAATGGTCTTCTTTTTCTCCACGCAGAATCAACTGCACAAATTCTCTCTCATAAAAATCCATAGATCTGTTAGCCGATAATGAAACACATTCTGTGTATCGATGAAGAAACCCAGCATATTTATAATATTTACATCAGAGTATTGTATGTGGATTGGAATGAATTTAACAAAGCAATTTTCAATATCTGTTGAAATTCATGTTTTAGATCTCTTGAAAGCAGATGTCTATAATACCAAAAGCTTAAAGAATGTTAAAAGGTACTACGTTTTGGTGTTACCGATTTTGGAAGAAAATATGATTTCCAGTTTCCTTAAAGTTCTTCGGAATTTTTGAGAATCCACATTATTATATACACTACTTGAATATATTGTTGCACCGTACATCTGAACTTTCTCCAAGCAGTTATTATTTTCGTGGGGACTAAAGACAGGGATTCTTAAAAACATTTGCTGAATCCTGCAATGTATCTTTGTAAGGATTTTCATAAGTTTTAGAACCCAGCATAGGTTTGGTTGATTGTTTGTTTTATGTCCTGTTGAGAATTTTTCACTCATATTCAGACGTCACCAGCTGTAGGTGAGGTTCCACAAATTTAGACCTATGCTTAGCGCTCAGGTCCGTAGCAGCCAAGGTTCTTTAACGTGCCAACGCCTGCCGCGACACGAGACATCCGTTTTTAAGGTCATATCTAATGGACCTGCGATTCTTCTAAATGTCGAGGAGGGTTCGGCGAAGGAGCAATCACTGTGTAAACCACCTGACAGAGAGGCTGGAACTTCAAAATGTGGTACTATCATTTTATTAATTGGCGATATTCAGCTTTATCAAATTTACCAGACGTTTCCATATGAGTGAAAAATTCTCGAGAGGAAGGTTAAACAATATACAGTCAATGAAGTTCACAAAAGAACATTTTAAATCATATTCCTTAGGATGGCCTTTCGGGTGATTTAAACGGGTATTGTTGACCTATAGCATTGTTCATGCTAGGCATCACGTATAAGGTATCTAATGGAGAAAAATAATGTGGTTTTCTACAGTTTGTCATAACCTGGAAGTGAGTAAAATTGTCCATATGGAAATCTCAAGGTTACCTCGCCCTACCAAGTAAGATTGGTTGATTGATTGACTGATTGATTGTTGTTTTCCGCCACACTCAACAAGATGATCGAAAAGTAGTGATAGGTGAAAATATGTACTAATGATCAGAAGAAGGGAAGATAAATCTGTATTTTACATCCAATACACAAAGATATTGGAAAATATCCTACAATAAAAATAATAGGCATAACATGATATATAAGGCATTAGGGATTATATGATATACTTCGGGAATGTAGATCATCAGAAACTGCAATCACTACCATTTGGAAAAAAACTTGCGTTTGCAGTGTTTTCCTTACATGACACTACTAACGAAATTGACATTCACTTTTCTATATCAGGAAGTGGGGCCTCCGTGGCCGAGTGGTTAGAGCATCGGGCTCAAAATCACAAGGTCTCTCACCTCTGTCGGCACGTGTTCGAATCTCGGCCGCGGCGTTATGTGAGCAAGTTTGCCAGTTTACTTGCGGAAGGTCGGTGGTCTCTTCCCAGGTACATTGTATCTGGGTTCTCTCGTCCACCAACAAAAACTGGACGCCACCAGATAACTGAAAAATTGTTGAGTGTGGCGGAAAGCAATAAATATTCAATCAATCAATATATCAGGAAGTCAGTCACGTGATCAGACGTTTTCCTTGCGTATGAACACAATCACCGCTTCAAAAGGTCACATCATTTTCACCTAGCTTCTTGTTTACGCAATGACATCGTAATAGAAACAAAATTAAAAAACGCATCAGAATATTTACATAAATTTATTTTGTAAACAGACAAGAATTTCATCAATGAATAAACATACTGTTCATTTGTTATATAGCCTACTTCAAATACCATCTGTAACATCTGCAATATGCCTGATCCACGATTTCGAAAAAGAGGGGCTCACTGCGAAAGTCAAAACACTCAGTCATTTTGGGCGCAAAATTTGGAGTTTCATTTATATAAACCAGTAATGCTTTGTAGTTCTGAGGCGAAAAAAAGTGGGGCGATGACTTTGATATTGGAAACGAAGAAATGAAGACAGAGTTATACGCCTATTTACTTTATGATGATAACCTGTTGTTTCCGGGTAACAGCCAGGTAGTAAATAGCAACCTACCTGCATTTCGTCTAAATCTCCCGGTGTAATGCTACGGTTAGACATACAGCCACGAGTCCCGCAGCTGTCCAACCATGCTAACGATGAACAGAACATGCCGTTGTTCCCTTTTAAAACTTCTAAATATACGTCCACACCATAAATTCCAACATTTCAATGAAAAATGAGAAACTAACGGCGAGTAGAAATTACAAAGACCGCCAAGAATGCACTCACATCCGATGATGTTACATTGTAGGTTTTAGTAATCTCTACTTATGACCTCAATATCACTGAAAATACCTCATTGATAAGCGAGATATATGTATCTTAATATTAGCCAATCAAATTTCAGCGCTTGTGCGTGCGCGTGCGGTGAAGTGATTTTGACAAAACCATTTAGTACACAGTGTCAATATATAACTGCAACATAAATTCATTGAAATCCAACAATGTTATACAACAACCGATACTTGAATTTAGACGTCAAAAATGACAATGCACGTGTACTCACACACACGAATTCTTGTTGACTTTAGGCATTTGAATTGTAAAAATAATTATTAGGCATCCAGTGAATAGCTATGTTCAAGGAGTACAATATTACGTATCTATAAACATGTATTTGTCGGGACAGGTTACCGTTGATAGTTGCGCTATGGAAACATAGTGTCTTAAACAAGACCTTTGCAGATTTCGACATTTTCTTTCAAATGCGGCCATAATTTCAGATAGAGATGCATAATTACATTTTGTCAAGAATATGTAATGAGATGACATGACAGCACATAGAATAAAACATGTGTACATACATAGTTCTGCACGATCATGTGAAATATAATCATGTTACGGAATCATCGCATCTTTAAGCGACAAACCATTTGTTTTACCATAAATTCAAGATCCTTGCACGGAGTTGATTTTCATCGTAAAGTAATTGAAGAAAGCATAAACTAAGTAATACTGGAAAACGGTCGTTTTACAGCTTAGACAAGCTAGACTGAAAAACAGTGTAATCATTACTTGAGCAAAATTGGCGGCATTGCATTTTTTTTCTTCAATTTATATTTTTTATTTTATTTCAAGCCCAGAAATTAATAATTTTTATTTTCATTTCACATTAAGTTACATAGATGATACAATGACTTTGTATTGTATACTAACACTTGGAAAATTCTTTATTACAAATTTCAGAATTTCTGTTGACATCAAGTAGGTCAACACTCGCTGATGAAGCAATCATTTCCCGGGTGTAATTTACTTCACTCTTCCTGTCTTTCTTTGTGTGTGTGTGTGTGAGAGAGAGAGAGAGAGAGAGAGAGAGAGAGAGAGAGAGAGAGAGAGAGTGTGTGTTTTTATTTATTTATTTATTTGGGGGGGGGGGTGTGGGGGGGTTTTTTTTGTTTTGTTTTTTTTTTTTTTGGTTTTTTTTTTTTTTGGTTCGTTTGTTTTGGTTTTTTTTTTGGTTATTCAGGTGTAAAATATCACAGAATGTCATGAATATAAATTTAAAAATAACAAATGGAAACCTGACACTATCTGTAGCACTACGCAACTATTGCAATATTGCTTTCAACATTGAGTTGATGCTCTAAATCACCTTTATTTTACACCTGTTTCGCATTTTTTTATTCCCTCTAAATTGCATATTTTTATTTTATTACAGGCCACGCAAGGGAGCGGTCTGTTCTGATATGTGTTTTCAAACTGTACATGTGTTCTGCGGGATTGTCATGAATGTACTTTTATCAATATCTTCAAAGTTCATGTAATACGTACTTAGTTGGGACTTGAAGTTATGTTAACATTAGTGATCGAATTATATTATCTCTTGAAATAAATTAAGCGTATTTAAAAATATGATAAACAGTATAGTTGTATTGCGTTTGTTTTTATTTCAATAATATTTCATTTATTAAATATCTATTCATTCATAAAATACAAAAATGGTGGGCAGTGTTTTGTGGATTCAAGAATAATTTTTGTGGATTCACACCACTAGTATTATTTTTTTCAAGTGATCTTGAGGTGATAAGGAGAGTTGAGACTAGACAAGTGAAAACTTTATTGCACACACACACACACACACACACACACACACACACACACACACACACACACACACACACACACATATATATATATATATATATATATTGTGTGTGTGTGTGTGTGTGTGTGTGTGTGTGTGCGCGCGCTTTTAAATGTCTTTATTATCCTTCGGCGTATATTTGTTTATACTAAATAGATTTGCTTACTATAGTAATTAAGATATCTTGATAAAAATTATTATTTCACAATTACCGTATAACGGGTATTTTCTACGGGTGGAAGTATTGCGATCCGATTCCTCAAAGGTAAATAATATTCTGCTTTTCCGATTTCTGCAGTTGCATTATACCTGTCTATACATATATGAATCGATATATTTTTTGCGATTATAAATTTTGCGGATTTTTCATATCCTCAAAAAACGGACAACCGCAGAAATCACTCGGTAACTCTTCATCCTGAATGCAAAATGCATACCGTCATTGTGGTCTGATCTCTATTAAACAATGGTTAGAAAGAAATAAACGAAGAAAGAAAACCAAATTCTTTCATCTTCTGCGGCCTGTTATCTTTGATGATTTCTTGTATTGTCTTAGATATTGTTCCTAAAAATCTAACTAACAATGCTTTATGTTGTCCGTCGATAAGAATACAAATCAAAATAGAGATATAAAAATATATAATTTTTGAGTGTTATTTTGGATATGACATGAAGTTGGTATGTCTATTATAACGCCCTTCGGATCTTATAGTATTTGCTCACGTATCAAACTTCATGTCATATCCCAATGACACTCAAAAAATGATGTCTTATTTCTGAAATATTTTGTAGTTGATCCTTGTAGTTTTGAACCATGCCAGAATGGTGCAACCTGTCATAGTAACACCGAAACGTTTGAGTGGACATGCATTTGTTCGAAATTGTATAGTGGTCGAACATGTGAGAAACTATCCAGTAAGCAAATAAGAAACATAGAAGATTTAGATCAAAATTTATTTAAAAAGCACGCAGTAATTCAATATATTTATATCATTTTTAATATCTTTTCAAGGTGCAACAAGCAGTGCATCCTCCACAATGGAAAGCATTTCACCAGGTAAAATCAAATTTTAAAGAATATATGCTACTGAGTAAGTTTTCGTCCTAGAGAAACTTCCTATTGTTTATTTGTTTTGTATTTGTAGTTTGTATACATGTTTATTCCATATGGTTGTTGAGTGTCCTTGTTCTATATCTGGGGAATGACAGCAAAAGTAAGTTACATACTATTCTGTATAGAAAACGCTGATCCCCAAATTGAGACAGGTTTGAGAGAATAAAGATCTTACATTTGTATACAAAATACTTACAGAACTTTAAACAAATGTTTAATTACGTCAATTTAGCTTTTATAATCAAAGTTTATCTGTCGTCTGTCTTCTATAACAGAAGTAATTTCAAGTTTTACATGTATCAATTATATACGTAGGACGGTGAAGCATTTTTCTTAAAGGTGTTGTTAGGAACAACAAGGGTTCATAATGACAAACATGCATCCTCATTCACCATAGATTAGAGTTTGTGTAGGTCATTATTCACGATCTAGGATGGTGCTACGGAAGGGGTCAAATCTTATATAGGAATGCATAGGAAAATTTATCAAACCATCTTTCTTTCGAGAACCAAAAGTGTTCAAGATATGAATTTGATTTTAACAACAAAGCATTTCCCGTGCAGTACAGACATGTTATATACATGCACAACATGATACTATGGTTCTGATCGGGACTATTCTCAAACAATCACAGGTCTTAGATTGCAATAGTTATGTCGAAAGAAACATTCTCATGAAGTGTAGAGTCAGGACTGTGCATACCATGGTCATTTGTAGTATGACGAGGCAATGTTTTATATCGTTTAACATAGGGAAAATGACTTTTAAGGTAAATTTAGGAAGAAAATGAGATTTATATACCTTTCTTTACAGCCTCCAAAGGCAAAAAATGCTAAAATTGAGAAAAATAACACAGAGACCAATAACAACATTTTGACACTGGATTTATTATTTGTCAAAGACACACAGTTAAAAACTCATCAATTAGAAATTTTAACTGCATCTGAGGAAAACACTGGGATGAGTTGACCCTGAAATTGGCCTTTACCCTTAGTATGGTATTTCTCAGACACTATCAGGCAAATATTTTCTGACAACAAAAAAAAAAATGCTCCTCATAAATTTCTTATTTTATTTCGTTTTTACAATTAGTCAAGTACTATCTAAAATATTGAATAGAAAATGAATATACCAAATGGGGTTGGAGCCTCCGTGGCCGAGTGGTTAGAGCATCGCACTCAAAATCACAAGGCTTCTCACCTCTAGTCGGCGTGGGTTTGATTCTCGCTCGTGCCGGAAGGTCGGTGGTATCTTCCCTGGTACATTGTATCAATGTTCTCTCCTCCAATAATAAAATCTGGACGCCATCAGAAAACTGAAAAATTGTTGAATTTGGCGGAAAACAACAAACAATCAATCAACCAAATGGGGTTAAATTTGAAACTATGTCAAATTTTGTAACCCTACCCCCTCCCCTCCCGAAATGAATTTTTAAGAGGTACCGTCAACAGAGATAATATACCGACCTTTCTATGGCTTAAATGTTTAAGCATTCCCAAATTGCCTCTTTGAAAATTCAACATCGCAATTTTAACAGGTTTCTATGAGGAATTTAATTATAATCTACAGTATGTGCTCTTGAAGTTGAACTTTTTTTCACTCCGAATGATTGCATTAATATTTAATTATTTTTCATACAATTTTTAATAACTGTATAATATATTATCTATCACATTTTTTGAAGAAATTGATATCATTATATACTAAAACACACCAAATATTTAAAACACAATTTTATATATTAATATAAATGTATATTAATGGAAAGAGTCCTACTGTAGTTTCGAACTGAACCAAACATTTACTATTGGATATTACATTAACCACCTGCAATTTTCCCAGGTGAAGCTCTATGTTCACTGTATGTATAGGGGTATTAGTTCCATTATGACACCTTTCTAAAAATTTGCATATACATTAAAATATATCCATGATGCATGTTTCAATTAAATTTTTATTTGCAAGAATTCAAACATTGATTAGAGTTGTAAAAGTGGAATTCTATGACGTGCACATTTTTAATTATGGAGTTAACTGAATGATCAACACGTCGATTGCCTTTAAATCCATGCAATATAATTGTCTTCAAAAAGACATGTAAAACACAAGTATATGTACTTGTTTCCCTTAAATTCACACTTTAGTTTAAAGTATGTTGCAAAGCATCCATTGCTTTTGAGCAAAAACGTCCTATAGTGATTCTATCCAAGTTCCAAATTTTGCTGTAGTACTTGAATATCGAGTGGCGAAGTAAACAATGTGTAAATCGGAATCATAAATCCTCAAGACATATACAAGTTCGAGTGTAGGGCAACACGGACCTCCGAGAAGGCGAAAGTAGGATCAGGTGCCATGGAGGAGTAAGCATCGTCTGCTCACCGGTGACACCCGCCATGAGCCATTAATCGAAAATAGGTATACGGGATTACCCGTAGTCAAAGTTAGTATTAAAAATGACAGTATAACAAAGGGTATGAAACAAATCATTCAACATACGTCCCAGAGACACTTTGTAATGGCAAACAAGGTCATTATAGCGACCGTAAAACTTTTTTGTCAGTAGTTGACCTCGCTTTAAAAAATTCTCATACGCATGGCATGCTTTCGCGTATCGAATCAACTAGGAGATATACACACCATAAGCAGGCGAAAGTGGTATATTACTACATCGGTATGGAACGTTAATGATTGCAAAGTTGAAGTCATCACGCTTGTCATATAATGTAGTTGTCAGTCAGCCATTGGAGTCAATATTAAGTAAAATATCCAAATATGAAACAGACACATCAGATTCTGTGGTATCCTTTATTTCGAGTTCATCGGGATATATCAAATGGACATAATTATGAAAATTATGATTGTTGATTAATAAGACGTCATCGATATATCTATATGTATGGTTGAAGGACACGGCAAGTTCTTTTTTTGTTTTTATCCTGTAAACGTTTCTCAATAAATTCCACTTCATAAGAATATAAAAATAAGTCTGCCAATAAGGGAGCATAATTAGTGCCCATGGGAATGCCGATGAATTGTTGGATTGATTGATTGATTATTTATTGCTTTCCGCCACACTCAACAATTTTTCAGTTATCTGGTGGCGTCCAGTTTTTGTTGGTGGACGAGAGAACCCAGATACGATGTACCCGGGAAGAGACCACCGACCTTCCGAAAGTAAACTGGCAAACTTTCTCACATATATCGGCGCGAGCGAGAATCGAACCCGCGCCGACTAGAGGTGAGAGGCCTTGTGATTTTGAGTGCGATGCTTTAACCACTCGGCCACGGAGGCCCCGGTGTTGATATAGACTTTCTTGTGCAGTTAAAAATGGTTATGATAACGATATTATATATGCATAAAACAGCAATTATTTGACTCTTCTTGTACAAATCTACAGTTTGTTTGTGAATAATGTCTCCTAATACATGTGTATACCTAACATTAGACCCAAGTCATCTCAGAATTGGCAGATGATGCATTCCAGTTGGGGCCTCCGTGGCCGTGTGGTTAGAACATGGCGCTCAAAATCATAAGGCCTCTCACCTCTATTCGACACAGGTGCATTTCTCGCTAGCGCCGAATTTTGGGTCAAAGGTTAAGGTTATTATGAGACTTTAAAGAAAATACTATTGATAATATATATTTAATAGGAGGGGAGTCATTTTTAAACTACAATATATCTTGAAATTTCACCACAACCAGATTTTTAGCATAATTTTTCAACTAGATTAATTAATAAATATGAATCAAAGCCGGTGCACGGTCAAGTCTTCCAGGATATTTTGAAATAAACTTCAGTAATTGAAATTTATTTAATGATATTCCGCAAAATAATTGAAAGCAATTGATTACCTAGGTTAAAATCAATGTAACTGTAATTGAAATGCGTTGATTGATTGTTTATTGTTTTCCGCCACACTCAAAAATTTTTCACTTATCTGGTGGCGTTCAGTTTTTTATTGGTGAATGAGAGAACCCAGACACATGTACATGGGAAGAGACCACCGACATTCCAAAAGTAAATTAGCATTCTTTTTCATTTACATCGGTACGAGCGATAATCGAACCAAGGCCGACTAGAGGTGAAAGGCTTGTGATTTTAAGCGCAATGCTCTAACCACTTGGCCACGGAGGCCCCAACTTGAAAGGATATCAAATCATCCCAGTATACATTTCGTTGAGAATTCTGTAGTCAAAATCTGCAGTGTGACAAAAACGGCCTAACAATTTGTATGATATATATATATATATATGTGTGTGTGTGTGTGTGTGTGTGTGTGTGTGTGTGTGTGTGTGTCTTTAAAAAAGGTTATGTCCTTTTGTATACATTGGTTGTTCTTTGTTTTATTGTCGTACATGTAAAGCGCTTTAGGGTAATTGTCTTAATTAGATAAAGCGCTATATAAATGTTGAATAATAATAATAATATATCGAGGCTCGGCATGTCATGTCTTTCTCACAAGGCGGAAACCTCAATCAAGAATTGCTGAAGATGTATAAATGTAACAAGAAGGAAGAAATGCAAAAGATTTGCAGTTTGTAGCTAATCTCCCAGGGTATTTATCATTCAGTTTAACCAGCCGACACAAGCAAAAATTGGAGTCTGTTCTTATAGATCAACGTCTTTATGAAAAAGTATTTCCATGGAGATCCGGGTTAGAAGAGGTCCTCAGTACCCCTTCGATTAAGTCGGTTAAGTGGGACGGTCCTTCGGATATGACCATAAAAACGAGGCCCCATTTTATAGCAGGTTTGGCAAGATAAAGATCCCTCCCTGCTCAAAGGCCGTAAGCGCCGTGCATAGGTGTAAATTTTGCTGCCCTTCACATGCAATGGTCACGCCTTCGTATGAATGAAGGTTCTCGAACGGGACAATATACAAGCAATCAATCAATGAAAAGAGATGAGAATCATGATTTTAATCATTCTGGTTGCACATCTAAGGAAAAGAAGAGGAAAATACCCTCTTTTGTTAAAAATCTGTGTGGTCCATGGTTTCAAAGAGTTCGTTTATTCTACGTTTCGTCGAGATTTTTTCATTTCACCAGCTGTGGCTGAAGTACCACGAATTTTGATCTACACTGAGCTCTCATGTTCGTATTAGTGAGGATTCTTTTACGTGCCAACACCTGCCGGGAAACGGAATCTCTGTTATCAAGGTTAAATGCGAAAGATTCGCGATTATCACTTTTAAATACCGAGCATTTGAGGGAAGCGCATACACTACCAATGTTTACTTATTATGCTTGGTGCAGCACGAGCGTGTCTTGAACTCACAACCTCCAAGTTACAAAACGCTCGGTTAGTGTATATCCACTATCACTGAAATGACAGAATTAGTACAAAATGGTTTTAGGAAGATACGTCGTCATTAATTCCAACTACTGCTTATGTAGATATTGTTTTGTTTTTTTTTTACTTTATATATATTCTTAAGAATCAGAAACCTCATTCCCATGTTGCTCTATTAATTAAACATACATGTACTTTATAAGGGCCTTTTGCCTCTGACAATACTTGTGACTAATACTTGCATAAATATTCCGATTTGAGTACATGTTTAGAACTATATTTGGGGACGAACAAGTGCTACACATCAATATCAAGTCACCAAGAACGAGTTTTCTCAGGTAACGAACATGTAGGTAATCTGAATTGCCTATTGTTTAAATTTGAAATAAAGGAAGAAAAATTGGTATATTTTAGGTAAATAACATGTACCATGCATGCACTTTCTAAAATGAAAGTCAAGTTTTCATGTATAAAAGAAGTAGGGTATACGATAGGTAAAACTGATAGTGATATGTAGGAAGTTTAGATGTGAGAATGGATGTAAAACAGAATATGATTAAACTATACTGTGACATCCATATCACTATCTGAAATTTGTGCAAGGTTCAAAATTTCAGTACCAAGTACATGTATGCTAGTATTGAATAATTTGCTAATCGTTATATAACTTAAATGTTCCTCTATTTTAGTAGTTTTTCAAATGCTCATTTTCTATTAATTATACAAATGTAAACCCGAGCTATATGTGCATATATAAAATATTATTTTTTTAAAAAAACTTTTAAAACTTCCCACGTTTGATAAACATTAATATCACAAATCTGTATAGAATTTACAGTAGATATTCATTTAGAATAGTGTAACCTGTTGCAAATGATAACCTTTAACCACCTGATTTACATAGGATTAAGTGCAGTCATACCTATAGAAAACAATACAAATCCTTTTTCTGCGACTTCTGCTCTGTATAGACATGGTAGACACAATTCTCAGTATTTACTATCTGTACTCTGCTAGACAGTTTTCTTCATGCATACCAAATAAGAAACTAAAAACAGTTGTCATTTCATTTTCCTTATCATCTCCCTTTTCAATGGCTGAGGAACTTTTCAAGAATTATGAAAATCTTCCCAGTAATGTTCATTGGCAGATTGGTTGAAATTAGCTCAGTGGGTTTGGAGAAGAAGTTGAAAATGCAAAGAGGCAACAAGTGATCAGAAAACCTCATTTGAGCTTTCGACTTAGCTCAGTCAAAATGCACCATCGAAGAAAGTAATATGTAGATGTAATAGAGTATATAGCTGAAAATTACCAATAAGATTATAACATTTCCTATCAAAACCAACATAATGCATAATAAACTTTCTCCAGACATTTTAAATAATCTTTTTATTACCCCAGCAAATACTACTACATTGTAGTATGAATGTTCTTATAGCCAAAGTTGGGGATCCATGGGTTCTATAAGATAATTATTTATAAGAAAACATGTATATAATGTTGTTACATGAGGTTCACTGCTTTGAGGACAACATTCATATTCCTATTCATCCTGGGCACATAACTGATGAGTGTGGTGAAGTTTCAAAGATTGCTGTTGATGACGTTGTTCTTTGCTTCCTAAACCTCATGTTTATTCTCTATAAAACAATACATTGATAAATAAATGATTTGCAAAACATTTTTTTGAGATATGAAGCAATTCGAAACAAACTCAGCATATGTAGGTATGGTAATATCCTTTGATAAGTTAAGAAGATGGACAAAGTACTGCAGTACAGTCAAAATATAGATGGAAAATGGCCAATTGTCTTGTCTTCAATAATTAACTACAGATGTCCTAAATGGGACCAAAATGCCCTGTATGGAAATAAAGGTACCATAAATCTTTGAACTGGTTCTCATATAGTCTTAACCTTTATGTATTAATATATTTCTAAATTTTCATGATAAAACAAAACGTTTTGCTATCAGTAAAGTTTCTGAATTAACACTCTCCAACAAATTGTATAGAGATAGGTAATAAATCACCAAAGTTTATTTATCCATGAATATGTTAAATGCAGCTAAAACAATTATGTAAACTGAACAACTGCTGTTCTTTAAACAAAGTCAATAGAGTATAAAATCAGTGAAATAATGTTGCAAAGTCCAAAGTGCTGTTATTAAGGTTTATTATTGACGAGGTAGTATCAAGGAGACTTGAACCCCTACTTTTAGAAATATTCCACATTGGGGATATATTTTCAACTCTACCCCCACCCTCTTTGTGTGATCAAATATTACAGCTGTTGTTGTTACAAACCTAAGTCATTTTCACAGGTATACATTTTAGATTTTGTATTTCTAAAGGCAGATCTAAAAAGTTTTAACAAAAGGGCACAGATATCTGAAGTTGTGATAGTACAGTAAGTATACGTACTTTAGAAATACAAAATCTAAAATGTTATTTCAAACAACAATTTGAGACCAAAGACATTATTCTGGGTCATACATGAAAACAAGGAACTTTATTTTTATTAAACTATTGACATTCTGCAAAACACAGCAATGTACTACTAAACAACAGATATCTAGAACTACTTTACCTGTCTGTGTTTCCGCTATATCTTTGAAACGTTTGCAACTCATAAGGATGGATTTATATCTATAAAGTATTTATGAAATTGAATATCTCAAATTGTCAAAAGTTTGCTTTTAAAAATACATACTATGCATGTTTTTCAATATTTTTTAAGTAGCAGGACTTGAAAATAAATTTCAAAAAAGGTGCCAATTATGTGAGCGCTTTAGGACGTCCACAAGATCCCCTTGATGTTTATAAATGTTTTGCAAAGTATTGTGTTGCAATGCAGCAATATTGATTGGAAATTTAAATAAAAAGTCACTTGTTATACTTTCTCTTATCCATTCTCCCATTTTGTACGTTCAAATCATGATTTTTATTTTAAATTAGTACGACACACCCTGATGCACTACCACTAAAACTTGCCCATCCATTCCACTCAAGACCACAGAAACCAGGAATAAGAAAGAAAAGAGAAGAGTTTGGGCAGAACTGGCTTTTTCTAACTAGTTTATACCCTCCTCTTGTTAAATATCATCATATCCCTTAATATAGCTCTCTGATCATTTCCATGATTTAGCAGTAACACCTTTGTGCCATAAATACTATTGGACGACAGTGACAACTTTACGTAGGGAGCGAGTGACTTGAGGCATCATGCACTCAAGGGGTGGGGTATCTACATTTGGCAAATCCGGATGTTTCTCAAAATATATCAATTAATATACATTAAATGGTGAAAAATGCTAAACCTTTATTATAATACGATGAGTAAACGCATGCATTAACACAACGGAGTGTGAAACTTCCCTGGCGAATCTGAGAAAATGAACAGTTGCTGAACGTAAACAATATTGTCAATGCGATTTTTAACGCACAGGCAAAATTCAAAATATTTACAATGTCAAAAATTAATGAAAATATACGGTTATTATATTTTGATGCCTCAATTTTTGTAATCTCTCGAAAACCTATCAATTCTGCGTCAGAGACGTGAAAAACGTACATGCAAGTTGGGTCCTTTGTTGCCTCGAGTCACACTATGGCAAGCAATAATTACTTGCTGAGCTTGTTTTCCGTGCACCATTCATATCTCGTCTCCACATACACATACACGTGTAATGTTTGTAAGTTCAGCCTCGTTTTGAAAACGAACTTCGCCGCGCGCGTGTATAGAGTCTATAGATAAGTTCGGTTTGTTATTGCTCCACACAGTCGTGAAAAATTTGCTTCCACGTTAGATAAATTTATTATAGGTTCACAGATGGGACCTGTTGCATACATTGATTAATAATGATATACTGAATGAAATGATTGGTGTAGGACAAACCGAGTGAAGGGATGGGTTTTTGTAGGGATGGATATGCTGTGATTGGAAATGTACTTTTTCAAAGCTAAAATCAGTATATTTGTATACAAATCCTGATTTATCTTATCTTTGGCCCAGTGGACAGATTTGGAAAGCTCCACGAGTAGAATTAAAAACTCAACATGTATACACATAAGCTACATTGGTAACATATAGTCACTCAATGAAAAGGGTAAACATAACGAGCAGTGGTGTTAGATCCCATAAATCCAATCAAGAAACGAATAAAAAAACGAAGCCTTGGAAATATGCAGTATATATTCAATATTGTCCAAAAATGACTCACGTGATCAGGGTTCGGCCAGAAGAATAGGTCATTGAAAAACATTTTAAAAATATTTTAATTCGTGCTACAGATCAGATCCCATCTCTGGTGTGTCTAAGGGTCCCTGTGTGTCCTACTGATACTGGTAATCTTGTATTCTTTATAGAATTCATGAGACTGGTCAGTGTTCGTTATCTTCACCTTTCATTCTAAAAACCATTAGAATACAGAATATAAAATTATATGCACATGTAGTATAGATTCAAGTGCACTCTCCCTATATATAAATGCCCCTTCTATAACTTGCACCGATACATAATAAAATTGACCGTCGCTGAACTAGTACATGTTAGATTAACACACTCGCCGACTAGGTTACCAAATTCCAAGTTACATAGATTTTGGAGTGAAATGATTACTTTGTTGCAGACATGGTAAATTTTTTTGCATAAGAAAATTTGTGGTTTGTATGTGACGACTTAGTAATGTAAAAGGAAGTGCGTGTGTGTTACTAAAAGTAATATTGGTAGACGAAAACCATTTGAAATTTAATTTTCTTGATCACGGTTTAATTGTTCTTATATATTGTTAATCAAGGCTTTGCTGATTAATTAAGAATATACATGTCAATTTTCAGTTACCGTTTCTACTGTCATGTTGATATTCGTTCTACAGCAGTGCTGCTGTATAACTCAAGGTATGTAAATGAAGGAGAGGTGAGTATAAGATATACTTCACAAAGTATATATAAATATTGACCAAACCTTGACATTTTTATTTATGATGATTTGTTTTGCAATAGAATCTACTCGTGTCATGTACCGAGGGAGTTTTATATTACATGTACCTAATGTTTTCCGTTTTTAGTATTCTTTATCGTGCCAACGCATATGTTGCACGGGTCCTCCATTTTTTAGTCATATTCGAAATACTCTGATGTAGGGTAGTTTCCAAAAGAACAGTTCAATGTCTTATGTATTGTTTCTGCTATAGCCCGGTTTTAAACACACGACCTGCAAAACCAAACCTTCTCCCATCGCGTGACCAGAGCGCTAGACTACTCGACTATCTGGGAAAATTTAAAGATTTTCTTTTCTTCTGTTGATGAAGATGGAATTCGCCAGGCTGCAATATGCTGTATTATTATTGATATAGGATGTGAGAAACAGCTATTTGATGAAAAAATAACAGCTACAAATAACTACAAAATATAAATAATGTGATTTAAAAGGATTCCAAATTTTTACAAATTGAATTGAACTGAAATATTGCTCTTCTTGTATAATTCAAACATTTAGTTTAGTTCGTATAATAATAATAATAATGCACTTATATAGCGCCTTATCTAAATATACTCTAAAGCGCTTTACACTGTACTAAAATGCAAATCAAAATTATACAGAATACATAAAATCACTTATTAATGCCAGATATCAATATCGCACAATGAACAATTCAAACTATGAAAGAAATAAGCAAGAGAAAATTAGAAATTAATTCATATTATAAAATTCATAAAATATAAAATATGTGGTAGAAGAAAAACTTTTTTGTGAGACCGTTCTTCGGCGAATCAAAAAGATCACATATTAAAAGCCTGAAGAAAGAGATGGGTTTTTAAATCTTTTTTAAAAGAGCAAAGTTTCTGAATCTTCTTGATTTTAGATGGAAGACTGTTCCATAGAGTGGCCGCTGCTTTATCAAACCTGCGTTCTCCGTATGTCTTAGTCTTGGTTACAGGCATATCTATCAGATGTGCAGATTCCGATCTAAGAGATCTGGCGGGTTTCTATGGTACAATAAGTTCTGACAGATATGCTGGTGCCAGATGTTGAGGCACCTAAAGACATACATCAGTATCTTGTACTGTATACGGTAGTTGACTGGAAGTCAGTGTAGTTTGAGAAGAACAGGCGTAATATGTTCGTGTTTTTTAGTCCGCGTTACTAATCTGCCAGAAGTGTTTTGTGCCCGTTGAAGTTTGTCCGTATATTGTTTGTTCACAACGTTCAGCAAGGCATTTCCGTAATCGATTCTGGTGGTTATCAATGAGTTAACCAGTAATTTGCATGCCTCATCAGAGATAAAAGCTCGTATGCTACCTATTTGATGGATGTGCATATAGCAAGATCTGGCAACGGCTGTACAGTGTCTGGCCATGGTAAGTGACTTGTCAAAATAGGTCGCAAGGTTTTTTATATACTCGGCCTCAGAAATAATGTTTCCTTCGAACGAAATCTGGAAGTCAAGGTCCCTAGATCGATTGCACTTTGGGACAAATACCATGAATTCTGTTTTGTCCTGATTGAGTTTTAGTTTGAAATCATCCAGATGAGGATATCTGTTAGATACGCCATGAGCCTTTCAGAAATACCGACCCAGTTATCGCGCGGTTCAACTACAATGTATATTTGACTGTCGTCCGCGTAACAATGATAATTCAAATAATGAGCATCACATATATGACCCATGGGTTTGCTGAAAAGGCAGTAAAGTCGAGGCCCCAGAACGGAGCCTTGCGGGACACCGAATTTCATTTCCTGGGATTCGGACAATTCGGATCCGATCGCTACGCATTGATGTCTACCGCTCAGATACGATTTCATCCGAGATTATTTCAACACTTGAAGAATTTGAACAAGACTCACTTACACTTTCTTTTACATTAGGTGCCATGCTTTTAAGAATCAAAAGTCACCCTAGAGAAGGGGAAAAGGGAATTCTGGAGTGTGACATATATGCAATTACCAATACCGTTGACGTACAGTGGACTTGCAATGGAAGAAAAATCTTATCCTGCAAAATTCCCCCACAATCATGTGAGCCTGATCCTAGATACTCTGCAAACATTAACAAAACATTGTCAAACCTAATCATCCACCAAGCTAGCTATGAGAGAGATGATGGAACTTGGTCCTGTATTGCCAATAACCTTACATCTACGGCACGTTTTTACGTTTACTGTAAGTTTAAAGACGAGTGAAATTTAATCCAAAATTTATGATTGCATATGCTTATTGTTATGGGTGAAAAGGCTAAGATAACAAACAGTGCTCAATCTCGTAATTCCTATGGAAAATACAAATAAGAAAGATTGGCAAACACTGACTCCTAGACATACCATAAATGGGTACAGGTGCCTAGTAGGAATAAGCATCCCCTTTCGACCTGTCACACCCGCCGTGACCCCTACATCTTGAACAGGTAAACAGAGTAATTCGTAGTTAGAATAATTGTACCAACAACGGCCTAACAGTTGGTACGAAATACGTCAGACAGCATATGACCTAATGAATGGTTTTACTGGCAAACTAGATCGTTATAACGACTATAGAAATGCTGGCTTTAGACGAGATTGTACAAACCTCTGTAACATCAACTTATTTGTCAGTAGCCTGCCTCGATTTCAAAAACTGATCATATCCAGAACAACCTCTTGCATATCGAGGAAAAAATCATTAAAAATCAGTTTAATAAAACTGATGCCAAATAATGCAGTCGGAAATG
The DNA here is from genome assembly GCA_024699665.1 of Ostrea denselamellosa. Classification (NCBI taxonomy): domain Eukaryota; kingdom Metazoa; phylum Mollusca; class Bivalvia; order Ostreida; family Ostreidae; genus Ostrea; species Ostrea denselamellosa. The sequence continues at coordinate 2,617,786 of JAMZEH010000054.1, read as the reverse complement.
CTCTATTTTACCTCTCTCTTCTGAAAAACACCTGAAAAACAACACCCTACACGGCATTTTCTAAAACAAAATTTACCCGCAAAAAAGACTACCCTCAAATCCACGTATTTTTTACATGTGTGTAAACAGCCCGAGTGCTCCTCAGGAAGTAGCCTCAGCTACCAACATCAAATAGTTCCACTGTAAACAATTTATTTGTTTGTTTTACGTCCCGTCGAGAATTTTCACTCATATTGAGACGTCACCAGCTGTAGGTGAAGTACCACTATGCTTAGCGCTCAGGGCCGTAGCAGTGAGGGTTCGTTAACGTGCCAACGCCTACCGTGACACGGGACCTCCGTTTTTAAGGTCATATCCGAAAGACCCGTGATTCTCACTTCTAAATACCGAGCGTTTGGCGAAGGAGCAATCACTACCCATTTTTCGTCTTAGGTTTGACGCGGCCATGGCACGAGCGGGGCTCGAACTCACGACCTCCCGGTTACAAAGCGAACGCTCTAACCATCGCGCTATGTCTACAAATTACACAAAATTTCCTAATCAGGGGTAAAAAAAAATAAGAGAAATGAAGAAGGGGAAATGAAAAAAATCACGCATGAAAAAAATATTCTTTTAAATATAAGGAACTACAATTGACTAAGTTCATTTTGATTGGGCAATTACCCGTGTGATACAAATAATATAACTGTATCTAAGGTAAGCCCAAGTCAGCTATTTTTCTCTATATTTTGCCATTCTTTCTGTGTGTAAATATGCTTCACTTTTGTTATCGTTTTTTCTTTCCTTCTCTTCCTTCTATTTTTTATTGGTCGAGGGGGGTTAACAAAACGAACACACCATGCGTTTTATGGAGGACGAAGTTGAAAACAATCAAATAAAAATACTCACGGTAAACTGCCAGGGTTTCAGGGATGAAATTAAGAGAAGAGATGTTTTAAATTATCTTCAAGCTAAAATTCACAATGCTTACATTCTTCAAGATACACATTTCACAAATAGTGAAGACAATTTTATACAATCACAGTGGGGATATAAAACCAGTTTTACTTCATTCAAACCAAACTCTCGTGGAGTAGCAATCCTCTTTAATAACAGCTGTGAATAAGAAGTATATAAAGTTAGTAAAAATGACGGCGGAAATATTTTGATTGCAGATGTGACTATTGAAGGTTAAAATTTACTATTGGTAAATATTTATGGCCCACATCTAGATACTCCAACATTTTACTCAAATCATTTGAATAAGATTGACTATTTGTATTCCTCATCATATATAATGATTCGATGGGAGTTTAACTTAGTTGTAAATAAAGATTTGGACTCCATGAATTATAAAAACATAAATAATCCAAACGCCAGAGTAGAACTTTTGAATTTAATAGAGAGTTTAAATCTGGTATATGTATTTCGAGAAAATAACCCAAAACTAGCACGTTTCACATGGAAAAGAAAAAATCCAATTAAACAAGCCCAACTTGGATTTTACTTGATGTTTGAATCTTTATTGTCTATGTCACCTTATATAAAATATGAAAAAAGTTACCGCTCAGATAATTCTCCATGAGTCGCATATTGTAAAGTAAATGAAAATAAAAAAAGAAAACGTTTCTGGAAATAAAACAATTCTTTTCTAACAGGTAAAATTTATGTGGATTTAATAAAGGAAAATTTAAAGATGTCAAATCCCAGTATGCATGTCCTGTGTATAACATGGAAACTTCGATGATGAAAATTTACAATTAACAATTTGTGATAAATTATTTCTGTATACTTTGTTAATGGAAATTAGAATTAAAACTATCCCCTACTCTTCCTTTAAGAAAAAGAAAACAAAGGAGCGTGAAACTCAGTTAGGAAAAAAGATATTAAATTAGAACATAATGTTACAGAAAATACGGTAAATGAACTTGCAAACAAACGAAAGGACATTGAAGAGATTAGAAAAAATAAAATGAAAGGTCAATGCATTAGATCTCGTGTTAATTTTGTTGAGGAAGGAGAAAAACCGACAAATTATTTTGCCAGCTTAGAGTCCAGAAACAATATTGGTAAACAAAAATCAAAAATTGTTACAGAAGATGGATGAACGATATCCAATCAAGAAGATATTTTAGAGGAAACCAAAAAAAATATGAAAAATTATATAGAAAAAGAGAAAATGTAGAAACAGACTGTAATATTTACACAAATATGAAAAATTATAAAAGACCAGGGCATGATAGATTTACATGTGTTTTATTTTTTTTTTGTGTTTGTTTTTTTTTTAACTTGGAACGATATTGGTACATTTGTGACAAGGGCAATATATAACGCTTATGAATCAGTGCAATATTCAAATGCAAATAGAATAGGAATTATAACTTGTATACCAAAGGCAGATAAACCAAGAGAGTTTTTGAAAAATTGGCGTGCCGTTAGTCTTTTAATTGTTATTTATAAACTAGCATCTGGGTGTATAGCTAAGCGAATAAAAAAAAGTCTTAGATAAGTTAATACATACAGGTCAAACTGAGTCTATAAAAGTAAGATATAATGGAGGAAATATCAGATTGATTTATGATATAATAGAATATACAGAATATAATAAAGTACCTGGGCTACTAATGCTCATAGATTTGGAAAAGGCTTTTGATACTGTTTCGTGGAATTTTATATATGACACACTTGATTATTTTAACTTTGGAACCTCAGTCAAAATCTGGATAGAGACTTTTCATTGTAATATTAAGACATGTGTCATACAAAATGGAATTATATCTAACTATATCAATACAGAAAGAGGCTGAAGAGAGGGGATCCTGTATCCCCATATCTTTACCGGCTGTATGCAGAAATGTTAGGTATTTTAATCCGTAAAAATAAAGATCTAAAATACATAATGATAGATGGAGAAGAGTACAAAATTTCACAATATGCAAATGATACATCACTAATCTCTGTTGGGTCGCCCTAATCTTTGGATGGCATTCTAGGAGAATTAGACTACTTTGCAAAATTATCAGGGCTCAAAATAATTAAAAAACAATCTCAATTATACTATTTAAAAAAAGTAGGGGATATTGGATCCACAAAGACAATGAATGCAGATCATGAGGCCAGGGAGGAAAAAAATTACAGAAAAACATAAAGAAATAATTTGTCAATTTATTCGAAACCCTACGTACAGTCAGGAAAGGACAGATTCTTCAGAGTAAAGGTCGACACCAACACAGGGTCACTCAGGAAATTTACAGGAAACAGGGTCATTAGCGGGTAAAAACCCCCTATGTTGGCCAGATAAGCCCCCATCGAACATATCTGGGACATGCTTGGACAGCGGCTACGCCAACATCAACAACCTCCTGCCAATGTCCAAGAACTTGCTACAGCATTGCACCTGGGACGTCTCGTTAGGAGTGTGCCACGACGAATTCGAGCTTATCTGGCCAACATAAGGGTTTTTTCCCGCTAATGACTCTGTTTCACAATGGTGGTAAATTTTGCTGGATGACCATGTGTTGGTGTCGATCCTTATTTTGAAGAATCTGTCCTTTTCTTACTGTACACAGGGTTTCGAATAAATTGGCAAATGTCTCCGTAATGTTTCTCTGTCATTTGTTTCTTTCCTGACCTCATGATCTGCATTTCATTGTCGTTGTGAATTCAATATCCCCAACTTTTTTAAATAGCATATATATATATATATATATATATATATATATATATATATATATATATCAAAGTTAAGGGACATTAAAAAAATATTAAATCAGTGGAAACGACGACAATTAACTCCCATAGAGTAACGGTAATTAAAACACTGATTATTCCTAAATTAAATCACTTGATACTTACTTTACACAATTCACCATCAGAAATTATAAAAATATTTAAAGAGGAAATTTATCTTTTTCTTTGGGGAAATAAAATCCACAAAATAAAGGAAAATACCATCATTCAAGATGGTGGCCTCAGAATGGTGGATTACTCTGAATTTATGTTAGCATTAAAATCTAGTTGGATGAGAAGATTAATCCATTCAGATTAATAAGTGGGTAAAATTACTTAAAGCACAATTGCAAACAGGTGTTAAAAATCTTTGGTTAATGGGTTCAGATTTATTGAAAAAATTATGTAAGAGAATAAAAAACTTTTGGATAGGCGTCTTTAGAAGTTGGCTAGAAATATGGCGTGTAGAACAACAGATGAATACAAATACACTTAAGGAACACATATGGTATAATCCAAGACTCGTTAAGGGGAAAGTCCTCTGTCTTTCTTAAAAGTTATTTTAATGCTGATTTTCTTTTCATCAGTGATTTGTTTGACTCTAATAAGAATTATTTAAGCTTTGATATCTTTAAAAAACTTCATGTGAAAACAAATTTTGTTGAATATTCAGGTTTGAAACAAGCAGTGATAGACAATATTTTGAATAGAAAATAAAACGATGTGATATTTTCTTATGGACCAATTGTACCTATTGAGAATATTCTACATCAATATGAAGGGGTGTAAAGATATGTATAATGTTGTCACTAATAGAAACGAATACTTCAACATTAAAATGGAATGCAATTGAATATCATTTTACTTCAAGCCAATGGAGCAAAATTTTTGCGATAGTTTTACTAAACTTTGGCAACATGGGAAATTCCCCTCTTAGTCTAACACTGTATTGTATTTATAGTATTTTGTATATATAAAAAAACAAATCCGGAATAATTTGTATACGTCAAAATGCTACTCTTTAAAATAAATAAATAAATAAATAAATAGATTTTATGCAATCAACGATAATTTTTGGGGGCTAGTCTGGGATTTAGAGTGATTTCCCTTGTTACTTTTTACTCATTCAGCAGACGACATATCTCCGGATAATTCCAATGTCAGAAGTTAACAAAATCTCCTTAATTTATACAAAAGTGGAACCACACAAGCACAGGTATTGTATGAAATTACAAACATACCGAGATCAACGGTGGATGATAATTTGAAGATAATTTGAAGATATTTCGTGAGGGGAAGTCGGAGATATGATGTCCAGGATCTGGTCGGAAAAAATATTTTGACGTGAATGACGGTAGACGACCTGCACAAATTGCTGCACACCATCCTCAATGATCCGCACAACAAATCGAAACCATTGAATGTAACACGTAGAGAATCAACTTTAGTATCTAAATAGACTATTAGTCGGACTTTGGCACGAAGTAATTATTTCAAATCCGTGTATCTAAAGGTGCCACTAATGAGTTTTTGCGAAAATGTCATGTCTGAATGATGTTCAAAGCAACTATGAGATATATGAATATTAAAATCGAACTTCTGATAATTGCAAGCGATACAGCTGGTAAAAAAACAAGATGGCAGCATGATATATTGATTGATTGATTATATATTGTTCAACGTCCCGCTCGAGCATTTTTCACTCATGAGATATCTTGTGAATGTTTTGTTTACAGAAAGACGATTTTTTTTATTTCTTATTATATTATTCATCTCTTGTTGTGGCCTTTAAGTCGACATTTAGATATATTGACGATGTTTTATCTATTAACAATGATCATTTTCATTCATATGGCGATTCGATATATCCCGGTGAACTTGAATTAAAAAATTTCACACTCTTCTGCATCTGCTTTGTACTTAGATATTTTATTGAAAATAGAAGCCAACGGCAAACTAACAACTCAGCTGTATGACAAACGGGATTACTTCAATTTCTCCATCATCATCTTCCCTTATCTATGTAGCACTATTCCATTATCACCTGTATATGGTGTTTATATATCTCAACTGATTCGATACGCAGGAGCTTGTTCTGCGTATGATAATTTTTTTTCAAATTGAGACAGACTGCTGATATTACAGGGGTTTGTTCTGTTTTTCCAACATTTCGCAAATTTTATGGTTATTATAATAATCCAGTTTGCCAGTACAACCTTCTTTTAGATCAAATGCTGTTTGATGTGTTTCATACCAATTGTTAGGCCGTTCTTGGCACACTGATTCTAACTGCGGATTACTCCGTTTACATGATTAAGATATAGGGCTCACGGCAGTGTGACCGTGCGACAGAGGATGCTTACTCCTCCTAACAACCTAATCCCATGTCTGGTATGACCAGAGGTCCATATTTGTCCATCTCTCTGATCTGAATTTTTATAGGAATTGCGATATTGAGTACTGTTTATTACCTTAGCCTTCTAAATAAAGCCAAGCACTTGTGTTCTTAATTACAGCATGCAGTGGTCCGCCATAATTGAAATTTTCTACCTGTATTCATATTATACTCATAGTATCATAATTTTTCTGGTCATTCCTGATCAAATATTTATTGTAAGAACTAATTTATGGCGGCGCACATCCTCTAAAGATAATTCAAAAATGAAACATGTTAATTTACATGTATTGATTGATTGATTGATATACGTCCCGTCGAAATTTTTAGGTGAAATACCACGAATTTAGACCTATGCTTAGCGCTTACGGCTGTAGGGTAACTTGCCAACGCCTGCCGCAGTACCTCCACTTTTAAGGTCATCTCCGAAAGACCCATGATTCTCACTTCAAAATTCTAAATTGGTGAAGGAACAATCACTACCTATGTTTACGCATTAGGTTTGAAGCAGCTATGACACGAGAGAGGCTCGAACTCACAAACTCCCAGTTAGGAAGCGAAAGCTCTATCATTGATCTACCGTGACCGGTTAATTTGCATGTGGATTGAGAAAATATTTCATACAATATGATGAAACTATTCATCAAGTACACTTACATTAAATGTATTAAGGAGGAATGCTACATAAGAGAAATTGGTGTGGATGAAAAGTAGAGGATATGTGCAACATTATTTTAAAAACTTATAAATTTACTTTATTTAGTCAAACAAATGCTGTTTTAGTATAAAGTAATCAGGGGGGAAATTTAAAACCCCAGCTGAACTTCTGATCTACAGTTCAACTATTAACGTGCTAAGCTACTGAGCTACTCAGCTAGACACTTACATCGAGAAGGGAATAGACATATGTTCCTGAGATTTGGTATTTTTTCATCCATGTTTTAAAAGGAAGTCGGCCATTATGATGATGTGGCACTAAAGACAATGTTTTACTCTCAAGAATAGCAATGCAATTCATTTAGTAGAAAATTTGGTTAACGTTATTTCAATTGAACTTCTTTGAACACTGATTATATAATATCTAAATTTCTAACTTTGAATTATTTTTTGTTCAGCTCCACTGCGAGATTTTCGATTTACTACACCAAATGATTCTTTTGTGGTTAAAGATGAACTGATATTGTCAGCTTCACTGGAATGTGTTTATCCACCACATTTTGAAAATTTAGCATTGCAGTATAGCATTAAGGTAAGACATATTTGTCTTAGTTGTAACAAAAATAGTATAAATTGTAATCTTTATCATATACCATTTTCGATGTGTTTGTATACGACCCAGGTTCAACTAATTCTAGGGTAACTTCATCAAAGTATAATGAATGTATTTGTGATTATGCAACAAATTATAAGTACTAACAAAATGGAGAAATTTCTCTGGGATGAAAGCTTCGTGAGCATTTTTCATCGAATTTTGCTGCTTATCATCTATGAACTTATCAATCGACTTTTTCATAAAGACAACTATTCGTATTTCAAGCAAGCTTCAAGCAAAGCATCCTTGGGTAAAGAGGACTCAGCCTCTTGGGCCACACCCCTTCCAAAGGGAGATGATTATTTGATCTAGATAAGCCAAACTCATCATATAATAAACACTATATTTTATTCAAACCATGAACACGAAATTCGGAGTTACAATAAGATTTAAAGTTTATTTAGCCAATGCCGAACTCATATTTAAAAATGTATTCATCTTATATTGTATAAATGTAATGGAGAAATATCAAAACACAAATTTAGCGCTGCCGATGAGGGATATTCAGTCAACATGGTCAATTCTGCAAACTTGAAATTAAATATATATCAATGTATACTAGCGGAAAAAAGAAACTGTGCATTCCTTAAAGTATCAAATATAAGAATAAGATATCAATGCCGATACATTTAATTGCATGATTCACAAATGTATTGTTTACAAATATTTGAAATTAATTTGTGTTTACGTCATAAAACGTCACTTGGACGTTAGAAAGATACTGGTACTTGAAAGACGATTTACAGACGTTCACGCACGTTTGACACCGGCGCCTCATTGATGACTAAATTGTTCAAAAATGCCTGGTGAATGTTGTTCCAGATATTGGTCAATTACTAGCCTAAATCGTCCAACGTCAGTGGCTAGTTTGGTAAACGACGTAACTATCTTTCCATTTCACTCCATATGTGTTCAGTTGGTGATAAGTCTGGTGAAAATGCTGGCCAGGGCAAGGCGTCGACATTCTGCTGGGCAATGAAATCTCTGACAACACGTGCAAAATAGGTCTGGCGTTATCCTGTTGCAGGGTAATGGGACTTTGTTGTCTCCATATGAACTGCATCACATGATGTTGGATTATTTCATTCCTGTAGCGAGTATCTGTAAAGGGGTCCAAGCGCGTTATATAATTTCACCCCACAGTATTATCCAAACTGTCGATGTTGCACTACACAAGTTTCCGAGTAATGCTCCCCATCCCGGCGATAAACCCTCCGACAATTTATCAGTGAACAAAACATTGGCCCAGTCTTGAAATCGGAACTTCAGATGTCTCTGACACCATGTTAATCGTGCAATGTGATGGCGTTGAAGCAGTATTGGACGTGTCGCAGTACATCTTGGTCTGATGTTATGCTCACGCAAGCGATTACGTAGAGTTCTTGCATTTATTCACCTAAGACTGGGGATGCTACGAGCAGTCAAACTTGCTGTCTGAAAACGATCTTGTAGATGCACGAGTCTGATATGGTTATCTTGGCGAACCGACGTCACACGGTGACATTCTGAATGTGGTCGATCCAAGGTTATACCGAATTGTTGGAAACGTCTCCATAATGACTGGATAGTGTTTCTGTGAACACCAAATTGTCGTGCAACAACGTTTTGGGCCATCTCAGCCTGCAATATTCCAACAGCACGAAGACGTTGACTTTCATTTAGTCTTGGCATAGCACAATTACAGATTCTTATAATAAGAAATGATTTTCTAAATTTATCGACTATATTGCTTCAGCACTGAACCGGATACGAGCAGAGAGAAAAACATGTGCTGAGTAACAACTATCTAGAATGTATTTCCAGGTATTTCATGAGGTAACACCTAACTACTGATATTGAACAATGTTTATACATCATCTACAACTAATAATATAATATATAATTCGTATATTCATTCAAGCCTTAAGAAGACGTAAAAATGAATTCGTGCACAGTCCGAATTTCCTCGACATTGTTTACGTATCATAACACTAGAAAGCACTAACTCAACTGTCTTTCTAAACTACAATAATTATCATAATATCGTTATATATAGTATCACCAGTTGTTAGCCTCTAATCTATTGCACCATAAGCACTGGATGTATAAAAACTGCAACAACATGCTCCAGTTCACAATAATGTACGATAACATATTACAGTCATCGACTCTATTTCATAGAAAATACAACCTGCTCCAAGTATGTACAAAAATCGTGGAATATTACATACGTTGATACACTCATTTAACCGTCACTGTCATGGGTGAAACAAGTTACACTGTGTCAAATAACTTTACTGTCATGAAATAAAAAATAAAAATGGGGTACATCATTACAATCCTTTTCAATAATTAAATATCCAAAAGTGTTTCCATAGTATGTGAAGTGTTCACCAGGTATTCCTGTAAATTTAAATCCCTTGCAGATCCACTGCTTAAGTACGTTTGCTTATTACTTCAATACTTTTATTCCACATTCGTTTATTCCTAAAATGACTAATTTACAAAGTTCTTTACAATTTATATTAAAATGTATTGTGATAGTTCTTGTGATGTTTTATTTCAAATTTATAAGTAGTTACCTACAATATAAAGTTATGGTGTACTGTTCATGTTGGATTATAGGGAAACGTCAGAGTATTAAGGGTGGCAAAATGCTATGTAGAAAAGTGTACGTGCAATAAAATGCAGTATCTAATGTGTTTATGTAGTAAAATGCTATAAGGTTAAGTATAGTAAATAATGCAGCAAAATGCAATGTGTGAAGTGTGCGTGCAGCAAAATGCAGCATGCGCTTAAAATAACCATGAAGCAAAGTAAGTTTAGTACGTGTGTTGTAACAGTATATGAATTGTTTTACATGATTTATCATTACAGATCCCCTCTTCCCTTCTTCCCGTGTCTTCAATTTTGAATTACAGAAAATGACCAGATTCTGATGAACTTGAATGTATAAATATTGATTGTTTGTTGCTTTTCGCCACACTCAACAATTTTTCAGTTATCTGGTGGCGTCCAGTTTTTATTGGTGAAGGAGAGAACCCAGATACAATATACCCGGGAAAAGACCACCGACCTTCCGAAAGTAAACTGGCAAACTTTCTCATATATATCGGCGCGAGCGAGATTCGAACCCACGCCGACTAGAGGTGAGAGGGCTTGTGATTTTGAGCGCAATGCTCTAACCACTCGGCCACGGAGGCCCCTGAATGTATAAATGAAACCCAAAATAAACTTAATATTTTTACTGAAACACTGCCCGGAGACCACTTGATCAATACACCAATAGCTGATAATTATTTGACTTTTTGGGCTGCTTATTCTCTGTTTCTAGAGTTGATCCACATTGTTTACTGTTTTACTATTTTTATTTTAAAAGTTTTTTTGAAATATTTTATCTATGATTTATCATATTTTTATATCTCTTTTATTTATCATTTATATCACATTATAAACGAACTTGACATTAATTTCACATTTAGTAATCGCACTTATACTCCAACTGTCCTTTTGAAATATGAAATTCTTCCTAATCATGAAGGAGAAACTTCAAACGTACTTTGCCATTAGATATGCCAGACGTCTGGAAATCAAATGTGGATTCTACACAAAAAATAAAGCACTTTTAGTAAATTTGAAATCGCAAAACTTTTCTCCAATCAACAGCATTAAAACGTATGACTACAACACTTTACACGATCATACCTCACGATAAATTAAAGACCTCTTGCCTCTTCAACAAAAAAGGTACAAAGAAATATTCATATCTAGTGATCAGTCATCCAAAAAATTATTTTGTTAAACACCACTATGATTCCACGCACGAGTACTCTGAAGTTGATATTAAAAATATGCTAGAACTCCTCATTGATAATAACTTCGTAGTCTTTGGTGTCTGCTGGAATTCCATTTGGGCACAAATTATGCTCCTGAGTTAGCTGACATGTTCTTATAATTTTATGAAACTGAAATTATTCAAATGCTTCTATATGAGATGAAAAAAGTCTCTTGTGGCCTTCAATTCGACATTTCCAAATATCGATGACGTTGTATCTATTACCAATAATCATTGTCATTCATTTGTCGATTATATATATTGTAGTGAACTTGAAATAAAAGATAAAGACACCACAGAGTCTTCCACATCTGCTTCGTACTTATTTTATCAAAATGTTTGTTTTACATTTCGTCGTGACTTTTTCACTCATATTGAGACCTCACCAGCTGTAGGTGAAGTACCACAAATTTAGACCTATACTTAGCGCTCAGGGTCATAGCAGTGAGGGTTCTTTAACGTGCCAACGCCTACCGTGACACGGGATCTCCGTTTTTAAGGTCATATCCGAAAGACCCGTGATTCTCACTTTTAAATGCCGACCGCTTGGCGAAGGAGCAAGCACTATCTATTTTTCATCTTAGGTTTGACGCGGCCATGGCACGAGCGGGGCTCGAACTCAATACCTCCCGTTTACGAAGCGAACGCTCTAACCACTGAATCACCGCGAAAATAGATGCTGACGGCAAATCAACAACTCAACTTTATGACAAACGGGATTATTTCAATTTTTCCATCGCCAACGTCCCTTATCTATGTAACAATATTCCATTATCACCTACATATGGAGTTTACATCTCTCAACTGATTCGAAACGCAGGAGCTTGTTCTGCATATGATCATATTTGTAAATCAAAGCAGGCTACTGATAAAGAAAGGGTTTCCAGAGTCTCGTCGAAAGTGAGCATTTCACAATTTATATGGTCGTTATAACAATTTAGTTTGCCAGTACAAACTTCCATTAGGTCAAATGCTGTCTGACTTGTTTCATACAAATTGTTAGGCCATTCTTGGCACAGTGATTCTGAGAGCAGATTATTCCATTTAACTGATTAAGATATAGGGCTCATGGCAGTTGTGACCGGTCGATAGGGGATGCGTATTCCTCTTAGGTACCTGATCACATCTCTGGTGTGTTCATCTCTCTGATTTGTATTTTCTATAAGAATTACGAGAATGAATACTGTTTGTTATCGTAGCTTCTTCTTATGATAATTTCTTTCAAAAATATTTTATCAATATATTATTTATTTATTTATTTATTTAATGTTAGCGCACAATAACGATAGAATCTCACCTGGCACGAACTGATTTTGCACTGATTAACTAGTTCTACTGGAGAAAAATTAAGTTTATCATTACTACATCGTGCATTGTGGGGGCCTCGGTGGCCGAGTGGTTAGAGCATCGCGCTCAAAATCACAAGGCCTCTCACCTCTAGTCGGCGAGGCTTCGAATCTAGCTCTCGCCGATATATATGAGAAAGTTTGCCAGTTTACTTTCGGAAGGTCGGTGGTCTCTTCCCGGGTACATTGTATCAGGGTTCACTCCTCCACCAATAAAAAAAAAACTGGACGCCACCAGATAACCGAAAAATTGTTGAGTATGGCAGAAAACAACAATCAATCGATCAATCAATCAATCGTGCATTGTGGATCAGCCCAGTGGACGAACAGGACGTGTCCCAATTCTCTACGTACAAAAAAATGATTAGCAAGCCAAAACAACTAGTAGTAACTGTAAAGGACCCGTTACAGATGTTACCCAAAATGTCCCCATTTAAAAAGTGGTGTTATTATGCTTCTGCAGGTATAGGTGATTTTGACGATACTACTAAGTACAGGGATCAAAAATATATCTGCCAATGAAATGCAACGCTATAGATCAATATCTGATGAAAGAAGTTAAAAATTATAATGCACGCGCATTCTCGCGCACGTAAAATTTGATTTTACATTTATGGTGTACACCATTCATTAGGCATTCATATTTTATATTTACAGCAAAAAATATAATGTTTTAGCCTTCAATTAGAAAGTCATAGCTATTCCAGTACCAAAACAGAAAAACAAAAACCAATGCACGTGCATTCACGCGCACTAGAGTATGACTACACTTTTATTGATGTAATTTGTAATACCTACAGTATGAATTTCATAATGTCGACATCATATATAAATCTAATTAGGTAATAGTGATTTTAGGGTCACTTGAGTTACTCGGGTGAACTATGGCAGTTGGTCCGTCCTCGTGCGTCGTTTGTTGACAATTCTACATTTTTAACTTCCTCTTTAATACTACTGTTAACATTTTTGTTGTTGAGCATCTCTACGGTAAGATGGATATGAATTATGACATTACCACCCCTAAGGCCTCAGGAAAGGGGCAAATATACTAAAAGGATATATTCAAAATCATCTCCACTCCCACAAATGTGGGTGGAAAACTAAATGCATGGTTATGATATCCATACATCCCTCTATCAAAATTGTCAAATTCATGGCCACAGGGTCAGGGTTCAGTCCGTGGGTGTGGCCAATATGACCATATAGTGAAAATGTATTTATTCTTAGATTGATTGATTGTGTTTTCCGCCACACTCAACAATTTTTCAGTTATCTGGTGGCGTCCAGTTTATTATTGGTGGAAGAGAGAATCCAGATACAATGTACCCGGGAAGAGACCACTGACCTTCCGAAAGTAAACTGGCAAACTTTCTCACATATATCGGCGCGAGCGTGATTCGAACCCGCGCCGACTACAGCTGAGAGGCTTTGTGAATTTGAGCACGATGCTCTAACCATTCGGCTACGGAGGACTCTTTTATCCTTAGAAAATTATTCTTTACTTCCATAAACATGTATATTTGAGAAAAAGTATATGCATGGTAATAATGTCCATTAAGTTCTCAAAGTAAATTGTGAAATAATTCGTGGTTCCTGGGCCAGAAGTTCAGAAAATCTTTTTCTTTACTTCCATATATATTTGAGAAAACTATATGCATAATAATGATGTCCATGAAGCTGTCTACATAAATTGTTAAATTTGTGGCTCCTGGGTTTGGGGTTCAGGCTCTTGTGCAGGGCCAATATGGCTAATTAATGAAAATGCAATAATAATAATAATAATAATAATTAGGTAATGTTATAATGATTTATACGTTTTAAACTTCTATTTTCCTTCTGTAATTGGATAGGAATTGTATGTATTTTGAAAGGTCATAAACATGTGCACAGAAGACTCCATAACGTGGCTTACATGGAAATATGAAACTATCTGTGTGGGCTATGTATAGGTTATGATATTAAGGTGAGAGTTAAGACCCATTGGCCTCTTGTAAAGCCATTCAGTCAGAATTCAGCACACGTCAATAAACGTGTTGTCCAGTAATTTTAAGCATACCAATTTCTAAAGAATACCAAGACACAGTCAAAACCTCAACTTGGAGAAATCTTCAAACAAATACGGTGCAAGAGCCATAAACAATCTAGGTGTACAATTATGGAATAATCTACTGTTGGAACTTCGCAATCTTGAATCACACAGAACGTTCCGCAAGAAAGTCAAAACACTGCTGTTCAAACGTGAATATATTTTAGCATAAATCAATATCCCATCATAGACTACGTATGTATTTCTTGTCGTCTCGACATCTTACTGCCATACTTTTACACAGCAGTTGGTGTCCTATCGCTATTTTACTAATAATTTGTCAATTTTATTCTTAACCGTTCTTTTTATAAGTGTTTCATCTTCATTAGGACAACCTCTGTAAAGCGCATAGAAACTATACGTAATTTTGCGCTATATAATTGAATAATAATGATAATAATAATAATAATACTAACTTCAGAAGAATTTTATATAAAACAAAAACGTTATGGTCTAAATTTAAACTTCAAAAGATGCTGTACGCTTCTGTGTGTGCGTCCTGGAATTTTTTATTTCAACAATCTATAGCTATACATTTTATCTACCTATTATTGTGAACATCAACTCATTCCTGCTAAAAAGCCATCAGTGCCGAGCATAGGCCTAAATTTTTCAGCTATTCACCGGCAATGGTGACGTTTCCACATGAGTGAAAGATTCTGAAGCGGGGCGTGAAGCGGGATATATAATCAATCAATTAATCATTCCTGTTTGTTTTTAAAGAGTTATAGACGTTTTAGCATTATCCAATTAAAATCAAGCACACGTGCATGCACGTGCAGATCGGCAATTTTGACCATACAGATCAGTTAAGGGTCTTAATATCTACTTACGATTTGAATATCAAGCATATAGCATCATTTATAAAATATCAAAACAGTGAATTAATAGTAATGTTTATGGGTTTTTTTCAACATTGAATAAAAATAAAGAATTCTGATTATCATAATTAAAACAATTTTTCTTTGCAACTTAGTTCGTATGAATGAATATGACTTGAATAATTTTCAACAAAATTACCATCAAAGCTTTCTTGTTCGATAACAATTGGTCGAAAGAATTTACGACTAAAGACTTCAAAAATTTTAAAGTTATAAAGTTTTATATATATAATGGAATAATGGAAGCACGAAAGTAAAGCAGATTGTCCAACCATTTTCATATCCAATGTGTTAACTTGCTTTGAGTAAAGAAAACCACACGAAGCTTAAACCAAGTGAGGCAAAAATGCTTGTCTTCTTCCTTCTTATAATCACTGATAACATGACTTTCACAAATATGTAAAAGAGGCGCAAAATTACATTTTGGGGGTGACTTTTAATGCAGATTTGCAAATCATAAGTTAGAAAAAAAATACGCTGATATTCCAGATAGATAGATATTTGTCTTCTTTGAAAATTAAGATTGAACGAAAAGGCTATGGTAACAAACAGTACCAACTTTCGCAATTCCTATAGAAAATACAAATTGGAGAGATGCGCAAACACTGACATCTGAACATACTAGAGGTGGGATCAGGTGCCTAGGAGGAGAAAGCATCCTCTGTCGACCGGTAACACCCACAGTGACCCCTATATCTTGAGAAGTAATCCCCAGTCAGAATCAATGTGCCAAGAACGGCCTAACAATGGAACATGTCAAACAGCATTTGACCTAATGGAAGATTATACTGGTAAACTAGATCGCTATAACGACCATAGAATTTGCGAAATGCTGATTTCAAACGAGACCGTACAAGCCCCTGTAACATCAGTTTGTTTACCAGTAAACTTCCTCAATTTAAAACCTGATCATACGAGGGTTGTTCGATATGTAATGTATTGTATGATATCTCAAAAGCATTCGACTCAAATAGTGAAATAAACATTACATCTCTTCAAAGTATTCTCCGCGGTTTGAAATACATATTTTTAATCTCTGAATCCATTTATGAAATGGGTCATGGTACGCTGATTTAGGTAGACCACCGAGGCACTGATTGATGGCTGAGCCAAGGGCGTGTCGGGGCATGTAACGACGACCAGATATGAAATTTTTAGGTTTTGGAAAAGTCGCATGGGGCTAGATCTGGAGAGTATGGTGGATGTGGCAAGACGGTAACCTTCTCCGACTTCAAAAATTATTTCACAAGCTCAGATGTATGTGATGAAGCATTATCATGAATTAGGCGAACATACCTAAATTCTGACACAGGGCGTCGTTTATGGTAATATTTCTTGAGCTTTTTTAGTATAAAATCCCGGTAATACGGACCTGTAACACTTTTGCTATTCGGCATTGGAATTTGTACGGCTATACTATTACATTAGAAGAATATGCAATAAAGAACCGTCTTTGTGCTTATTGTTCTTTTGGCAACTACAGGCCTTCTAACGTGTTTAATTAGCAATATTTCATTTCAAATTTTTCTCTCTGGTTCCAAATAGTGAACTCAAATTTCGTCACCAGTAACAATGTTTGCAAATTATCTTTGATTAAATTTGGGAAACATTTTGAACAATTGCTTAGCGGTTTGTACTCGTACCCGTTTTATTTGTCATCTGTCAATATATGCGGTATCCATCTGGCAGAAATCTTTCGTACTTTCAAAATACACTTCAAAATGAAATACAGCCGCGATAGCGATATGCCAACAGCTTTGGCAATACCATGTATCGTGTACCTGCCTTACTTTCAATTATTTCCCTAATTTTTAAGACATTTGCCTTGCCTGTTACAGCCACAGGTCGGCCAGACAAGGAAGTATCTTTGACGGGCTCTGTGCCAGTCAGAAATTTCTTTCTCCACCTACGAACTGTCTCATAAGATACCTTATCCGACCCATAAACTTCCCCCAATTCAGCAAAAATCTGCATTGCCAAATAACTGAGTTTTGTGCGAAGTTTTATATAAGCTCCAATTTCTTCAATATTCCCAATCCGTTTTCCAACCATTTTTACAACAGTGACTATTAGGTTGCACTATATGGAGCTGAAGGTTCGTTTTCATACCGTTGGAAGGTTGTTGGAAAGGTATTGAATATAGCTATTCAAGAGTATCATCATTCGCATAGAATTCGCATAAAAATCCACGTATTAACTAGCTTGGCATCTTCAAATAACATACGCGTGTTACTGAAACGTGAATGCCTTTTAAGACCAATACTATAAAGATCTCTTAAGATACTGTATTATGTGTTATCGTGTGCTTTTTGTAAGTCATAAAATATAGAGACGGCATGCTCTTTGTTGACAAAGACATCTCAAATATAGATTTCAAGTCTTGCTAACTGGTCGACTGTGCTTCGATTTTTCTTAAGACCACATTGTATAGATGTTAAATTTATTAGTTTCAAGAAACCATACCAAACGTTCATACTCCGTGGAGATCCGGGTTAGAATAGGTCCTCAGTACCCCTTGCTTGTAACTAAATGGGGCGGTCCTTCGAATGAGACCGCAAAAACCGAAGTCCCGTGTCACAGTATGTGTGGCACAAAAAGTAGACCCCTCCCTGCTCAAAGGCCATAAGCGCCTAAATTTTGAAGCCCTTCGCCAGCAATGGTGACGTCTTCATATGAGTGAAAGATTCTCAAGAGGGACGCTAAACAATATACAATCAAGCATACATTCATTGGTCATCCGTCCCATGGTTAATCATACTCAGCTTCTTAAGGATATTGGTCGATTCTCAGTATCAGGGTGATCTTTTCCATGTATTTTTCCATGGAAATTTTGTACGATTCCAATACCAATTTTAATGGAGCCCGAGGTGGCCTTTAGTTAATCTCATAAATGATCACATGTTTGACTGTTTCAAAACATTCTGTGTATTTCATAGTTGTATGTTTTATGCAGAAATAAAATACAAAAAGACATATGTAAGTAAGCGTAATAGAACTACACATGGTAACTCTGGATTCCCTCCTTTAATTTCAACTCGTATATTTTAAAAAGCTTTGCAGTTTTGAAATGATTTTTTCAATGCAAAGTACCGGTAGAATTCATAACTAATTGATTACTGACTTTAATACCAGAGGTAATTAATTAATTGCTATTAATTATGACTCCTTTTGATTAGGGGGTAGAAAAATAATAAATTAAGCGAAATAAGGCTTTTAAACGTCATATAGTTTAAAATACTTATTCATATAAATAAATAACCATTTCATTTGTCAAATTACACTATATTATTGAGTAAAATATGGTTAATCTTCATTTTTCATAATTTAACTCATTTGTGGTTGATCTCGGAATGAACATCTTCGCCGTATTTCAGTCTGTAAATATATGATCCCCCCCCCCCAATAAAACAACAGAACATTTGGTATAAATTTGCTA
This sequence comes from Ostrea denselamellosa, assembly GCA_024699665.1. Taxonomy (NCBI): domain Eukaryota; kingdom Metazoa; phylum Mollusca; class Bivalvia; order Ostreida; family Ostreidae; genus Ostrea; species Ostrea denselamellosa. The sequence goes on along the minus strand of JAMZEH010000054.1, from coordinate 2,598,808 downwards.
AATAACAATTTATAATACCTATAAAAAGTAATTTGTGTGTCACGGAGGGGAAAGGTGTTTTTAAAATATTTTCCGTTTTCCATTGATTTCTATAGTGAAATTTTAACCTAAATTATAGAGTTATCTCTCTTCATTTTGTCACATAAAAAACTTCTATGAAAATTCATTTAAATATCAATATTGACATAAAAAAAAAATTTAAAAATGGCAAATTTCAAAAATGAAGCAGAAAGGTATGCGGCGAAACAATATTATTGTTTGTAGTCCTTTGTGTGCCAATTATGTAAATTTTCATGCTTTACTTATACGAAGTTTAGCGCCTCTTCCCCTTTTACAAAAGGTTTGAAATTATAATTGAAATTTTGTTTGTATTGCATTCAGTATGGTAAACTTCCATATCATGTTGTATTTGTGTATTTTTATGTACATGTAGTTGGCTCGTATACTGATTTCCCGCCACATGTGTAAATTAGTTTTAACCTTTAATCCCTCATTGCTTAAAGCAATATAAGCTGCCAAAATTGCATTTTTTTATAGTGGCATTAAAAGAGGTTAAATGAACGCTGATATGATTGAAAAAAAGAACTGCATTGAATTTCCTCTCTTATGCATCGTTTACACACCTTTATGTGATGAAAAATATATTCCTCGACATTCCGTTTGACCCTTACAACGGCAGTTGATTTATCGTCGGCGACAATCCCGAAGATAACCGATGTTGACACGAATGATTCTGATGCTGATCGGGTTGTATCCGGGTCATTAAAATATGGACGGCGAGGTGAGATAAAATTCTAGTTACCATCGTTATTTTGGCATTGTTAACGATGTTATATGTTTTTATATCTTTTTCGTCCCGAATGAGTCAAAGTCGGCTTTCTCCCTCGCTTCGAACCTTTTGTCAGACATCTTTCGTGCTTACCGGAAATATTGCGCTTGCGCATTTGATTTTGCCGAATGAGTTCAACTTTCGGTCATTGCATACGGAAATAATGTCGGAAAAATTAAGGTACGGGAAGACTTAATTTCAACTGTCGAACAATTTTTACATTTAATGCAAAAAATACAACATGTCAAAAGTTTAATCGATAAAATCAGGTATCAGAAGGTAGATGTTTACAAAATTTTCGATTAAATTTTAGGACCCCAAAATAACAATTTTGACAGCTTATATTGCTTTAACATTAGCTATATGTACCATAGTATATGGACATAATCTTGTGCATAAAAGTAGCATTACTCTATTTCATGATTGCTCTATCATTTCATGTGCTTTTTGACATTCTCGTGAGTGTGTATTTCCATTTGGCGCACATCATTTCTAATTGGTTCATGGTTTAGTGACGAATTGTAGTATCAGGTTTGATTATTAATAAATTCGTTGCATGTGCAATATAGTTTCCTGTACCAATCTAAAAGATAGAGGTATTGCATTTCAATCATTGCAGTTTACCATAACTACGTGTAAATTGAAACATAACATTGTTTATTACTTGCATTGATCACATATTACATTGAAATACATTTCAAATTCATTTATTTTTTTGTTGTTTATCTACACTTTGCTACATTTAATATCATCTCTGATAGGTGTAACTTGTCTGGGGATACTCAGGCTTGTGATCCTCAATTTATTTGTCATTGAATTGTGATTGTGTTTGGAGATAATACGACTTTTCCTGACTGTATTAGACTATACAGAAGTCATACCTGAAAGGTATCAGGTCAATATCTACTATGAAAAGAGGGTCAATACCCGCATCATTATAAGTAGTCCGGGTAATGTGCATTAGTATTTCACTATTTTCATTGTGAGCAATAATAGTGCAGTACTTCATAGTATGTTTGTGGCTACTTGTACTCTGTTTGACATGTGATATATAGCCAGAGTGTTGGTGCAAGTGGGCATATATAGACGTAGATGACTGTCATTATAACCGTATTTGACTGTTTTTGTACATTTTCATATTCTGTCATTTTCTTATTATTTTATTATGTTCATTGCCAGATACTGCTGTCTTTTGTTATGGGAATAAAATCATGTAGTCACTGTCGCGTAGTCACAAATGTGAAAAATATTACTTTAACAAGCCATTATCAAGAAAGGTGTTTAAGTGTATACAGCTTTTGTTTACTTTTGTAGTGTCATGTATGTACTCTCTCTCTCTCTCTCTCTCTCTCTCTCTCTCTCTCTCTCTCTCTCTCGTTACAGTATCAAATTATTTTTTAATGATTTGAGTAGCTAAATAGACATTAAATTATTAAAGGAAGTTTAAATAAAACGGGAAACAAATCACTAAAGGCACTAAAACATAAAAGGTTGCTGAAGGAAGCTGTGTGTACCGAGGGATTGGTCCCGCTTTATTACTGCATAAACATTATGCAATAACGACCATGTACTGGCACAGTTGACTCTTAAGTTCTGTGTATACATGTACAGTTTATATACTGGACAAAAAAAGTTAAGGATCATAATTTTGACCTCAAAAATTTTTATTTACCAAATAATTATTTTGAAAAATTTTAACATGTATAGTTTCTCCAATGTGTCCTTAACACAATAGATTTACCTGGTTTCATATTGACGTCATAAGTGCACGATTTTTTCACCCAAACACAAGCAAGGGGTCAAAATCAAAGTGTGCCAACGTGTATATTGAAATTGAAAAATTGTGATTTTCATTTTATTGTGGGTATTTATTGCTCGAATCGACTCATAGGTGAACTATTATTGACATTAAAAGTCATGAGGCGCCATTTAACTGCTCTGGAAGCTGGTCGGGCAGTAGGTATGCTTCAAGCTGGCCAAGTCCAGAGAACTGTCTCTAGACATTTTAATGTGTCCCAAAGTGTGACTTCAAGGTTGTGGAATCGTTTTAGGCAGACAGGTAATGTTTCTGAGAGACCGAGATCAGGTCGTCCAAGGTCCACAACCGCTCGCCAGGATCGCTATATGTGACTTATGGCTCGTAGACACAGGTTTCAGAGTGCTGTCCAAATCAATACTGACTTTCATGCAGCAAGTGGGGTGCGCATAACACCACAAACTCTCAGACAGAGACTTCATTCTGCTAACCTTCGGGCTCATCGACCTGCTGTTCGTCCCATTTTGAGGAGAAGACATGGTGTAGCACGACTCAATTGGGCTCAAAATCACATAAACTGACAACTGCGTCATTGGACGCCTGTTCTTTTCACAGACGAGTCACGGTTCTGCGTGGACTTTCATGACGGTCGTAGGCGTGTATGGCGCATGCGTGGAGAGCGGTACGCTGATTGCTGTGTAGCAGAGCATGGTCGTTTTGGAGGTGGCTCTGTGATGATTTGGGTCGGAATCAGTATTGGTGGATGTACTGACTTGCACGTAATTAATGGCAATCTTACCGGTGCAATTTACAGGGACGAGATACTGCATCCAATTGTGAGACCTTATGCGGGAGCTATAGGCAACGACTTTGTGTGAATGGATGATAATGCTCGTCCCCACAGAGCACGTATAGTGACAGACTACCTTGCTACAGAGACAATTGAACATATGGATTGGCCGAGTTGTTCTCCGGATTTAAATCCAATAGAACATGCCTGGGACATGTTGCAGCACTGTACTTCCGACAAACCGCCAGGAGCTTACGTTAGCTTTACAGCAGAAATGGGCAAGGTTTTCACAAATTGCGTTCCGCAGGCTCATCAGAAGTATGCAGAGGCGTTGTCGTGCCGTTATACAGCCTCAGGGTGGACATACACCCTATTGATATTGCCTTTATAAAGATTCAATCTTTTGTAATGAAATTTGTTATTGTTGTTCATACCGATTTTCAAACTGTTTTGGAGGGTTACCTGACAATGGTTGCTCTGGCTGCTTAACGTATTGATGAATTTGTAAAAACAGGTTTAAAATGTATTGTTCGATTGTCGTTGAACATTTTAAGTATATATTTAACATAATTTATTTGGTTTTGTTATGAATAAAATAATTCTGAAATCATGATCCTTAACTTTTTTTGTCCAGTATATATGATGAATATGTTTGAATTTAAAAAAAAAATGAGGTTTGAACTAAAACAAAAAAAATTAAAAATAAAATAATAAAACAGAAATAAAATCACACATCCGAGTAAGTAGCGATACTCGGACGTTTGATCGAGTATCCGGTTAACAGGGTACTCTTGGACATTTCATTTTTAAAAAGTGTTTAATAATACGAAGTCAAAGTGCCAACGTTTTTGTGATAGTAAATCAAAATTCTCACTATAGTAATCAAAATATCAGTCAGTATTATAATGAACTCTGATTAGTAGAGTAAAAAACAAACTATTTCAATATAAAATTCTCATTCATATTCGAGATATCTGATGTTTCATGGACATTTGATAATTGTAAGGGTTTGTGTCATGCATATTGTTGCAGTATACATAACGCCACCCACGACAGAAATTCTCTTAAAATGGCGAAAAGGGTGGTGAACGACATTATATGCGTCTCATGTTCACTTGATGTAATTGTACTTCGATTACATGGTGAGTGAATTACATGGAATAGTGTACTTTAATACATGATGATTAAATTATAATTAAACAGAAATCATGTTCTGTACAACGCGCACTAATGATATGCCTCGGAGACTGGTGATTATTAAGGTTATTTAATAAGCCTCTTGTTATCTTATGCAAATGACACAATTCTAAAGTGATAATAGATATATTGTAATAAAATAAAAAGCTAACTCATTCTTGTCTCTTACTATCTGAAAACCAATTAATACCAGCTGTTATTATTTCAGGGAGTCCATCAATTCAATAACTTCGTAAAAAGAAATCTAGAGCATTACTTTGACAATAAAACCTCGAGTTCCTGCAAGAAGTATGAATATAAACTTACAGCTCGAATACGAATTCGGTGTGATGATTTCGAGAACTTATACGTCAACTTTAAATTTGTGTACTCTGCATTAACTGGAGAAAAAGCAAGTACACAGGAGACCAGCTATATAAAATTTCCAGGTGATTTCCGTGTGTTTTATAACTAATCAACAAATACTGTGTAGAATAACACTCATGGAAGACTCTTCTATATTCTAATATCTTCTCATTTTACAGGGCATCTTAAATGCAGAGAAAATAAAAACCCTGATGCATGTGGCCAGAAAAACGGTAAATTTATTAATTAGCAAATAAGGGTTTTCACATACAATTTCCGCATAGTCGGGTTTACCTCAGTCATCCGTTTACCTTAATCATCTGTTTTAACAATTAATTCATAGAATGAGTGTAATATGTGTAAACAGCGATTTCGAAAATCTTATTTCAAACAAATTTAAATCACTGCTATATAGTTATGTCAATCATGAACCACTCATTCTCAGTTAATGTTGTGCAATTTTTTTTTAATTTTTTTTTTTTTGGTGCTGAAAGAATGAAGAATTCAAAAACTACCCTTCTGTACTTTTTTAATATAGCTAATTAATTGCAGATGAGAAATATAATTATCTGCATGTAATTGTCATGCGTTTTATTTGTACACAATGTCAAACATAAACACCCTAAAGCAAGTAAATTAACACCCGAAATGTACGTTACACGAGATCACACATTTTTGCTTCGTGTTTCGAATTCTCTATCAATATGTACTTCTGAAACAAAAATATGACGCAAGAATATTGAAAATATAAATGGAAACAGAGTCTTGGAGTAAAAATTTCATGTGACTACTCCTCAGGGGAAGACGCTATTTTACTGGCATGGCATTCATTCTATTGTCACACTGAAATATTGCACTGTATTCGTTTTTCATGCAGTTTTCTACATGTGTAGTAATTTTGATATTCTTTAGAAAAAATTACAATTCAAGATATCGTCCATCAACAGAGCATGTTATAGCTTTATATCCCCTCATACTAAAGCAATTCTAATTTTTTAAAGCCCCCATATCGTAGCGAACGTTTTGCAGATAACTTCAGAACACTTTTCTCTATGAAAGTCTAGCAACTAACATAGTTTATATACACAATACAAAACACATGCGCAGCAAATAACAAAAATTGAGAAAACATTAAATTTTGTGTATTTTTCTAAAGGGGGGGGGGGGGGTAAAGAAAGTAACGTACATTTCTAATTTGAACAGAATTTGACAAAAGTAACTGATAATTCGCTACGTATTTGCACTGCGAAAATTTTTCAAACTTTATAAACTCTTATGTAAAGAAACTCAAGTTGTAGAAACTTTAAGTGTCTACACTCATGGTGTTCTAAACAGGTCACGTACATTTCACATAAGCATAAACTCAATTTTGATTGCATTGATATCATTTTCGTTGCGTTTCGTCATTGTTCTCGCTCTGTTGAGTGGCATTCTCTGCAAATATGAATTAAAATGAAATATGTCTATAAGAGGGCTATCATGATCATTAAATTGGCTAACATTAAACATTGTGATGAATATTCAGGCACGTCCCATCGTTTTTCAGCAGTCGAAATCAAAAATTGAAAGTTGGCTTCTCAAAACATCTTGACAAACACAAAAATAAATAGTTGAGAGAAAAATAAACCAAAAAAAGAATTCTTAGCTGCAATGTAGCCCTCTCCTTTATATTTTAAATTTTGGAGGGGAGAGGGCTACAATTCCATAGGATCTCCGTAATAGTGCAAGTGCGGTAGTGATTCACTCACGCAACGAATTTGGCTCAAATCATAAATAACTGACAATAACATTTGCATTTCTTACCTGAACTCAAAAATGTAGTCGTGCAGGGCATAAATTAATAATAATAATAAAGAAACCCCCAAAAAACATCAAGTACAGTCCATATATGGGTTATTTTTCGTGCAAGTCAACATCACAACTTGAATTAGTCCGTTATGTCTACTGACCTCGATCGATTTTATTTTGGGACAGCCAATGAGAATTCAGAAGCGGATCTTGAACTGAATATAGGAATTCCCTATTTTAAACATAAATAATGCGGTAAATATGAAAGTTCCATCATAAACGCTTTTTTTAATGATTTTTAGTGATAGACTGATGCAAGTCCGCTTATCTACACTGATATTCACTTTATCAAGCCAATCTAAACTCCAAACGCAAGTCCCTTAAAATCACACGAGATCTGCCATGGCTATTGAAAAAGACGACTGGTAAACATGCTGGTGTATTTTTCTGGTGTTGATTTAGAAAGGGTTAGTTTTTCACCACGAATAAAAACAAAAAAATTATCTGAAGGAAATCTAACTTAAAAGCAATCTTTTAAGACCAAAGTCAGGAAATAATTTTGCACCATTACCGAGATCTTATGGAATTGTAGCTATTTCCAGGAAAAAAACTTGTAATTTAGAAAATTTATATAACGCTCTATTGACCTGCGTCTCTAAAGCCTTTTACAGATAATAAATAAAATATGTGAACATACATTATACATGTGAATAGAATAAAATTCAGCGCCTTATGTAAAGTAATGAAATAATTAAATGCATAATAACTAATAACATATAAAACAATTTAAAAACAACCCTTAGGAATAATTAAAAATATATAAAGGATATAATCATAATACTAAATTACAGGGGGGGGGGGTTGTTTTGTTTTTTCCTAAAGTAATTCATTTGAGTTAAACAATCACAAATTAAAAGTTATTCTAAAAAGATACGTAATGAGATCAACTTTAAAACTTGACAGTGAAGTACACTGTCTGAGTTTAAAAGGCAAAGAGTTCCACACTCGATGCGGCCTTATCCAAGCGTCGATCCCCGTACGTTTTTGTACGTGTCCGAGGTACCTGGAGAAGGAGAAAAAGTCATATAAAAAATCGGAGAGGGCTACATTATTACAGCTACTAACTTCTAATCCCTAAGTTGATCGGGAGGGGCGGGGATGTTCTTCTACAATGACTATCTTAAAGACTTTTGTCCACAACTTCATTTTCTTAAATCGTCTCGAATTCCGGTACTTGAAAACATTCCCAAAACTTCCTATTCTTAAATCAGGGTGCGGTGAAGTCATTTGCTATTAATGCTCATTTTTTATTCATAATTTTTCATTCACTTTACTGTTAAAGATAGTAGGGGTCAGTCACCCAACATATCTTTTATATGTATTACAAAATGAATAATATCCATTTTCAAAAAGTTGGGAGCTTCCTTTCGATTCTACGTGCTTGACATTTTAGAGTCACAAGTAAAATAGTAACAGATTCTCCTCCAAGAGAGTTGCATTGCCATATTGATTATACGTTAACGTGTAGGTGATATGTACGTTACCAACATTACATGCAATTCATCCTTACGAATTATTTATTAAAAATGTAATTGTAAATGATTTGATAGAACCACATATATTGATTCTGAACAACACATATTGCATTGGATTGATTGATTATATGTTGTTTAACGTCCCGCTCGAGAATTTTTCACTTACATGGAGACGTCACCATTGCTGGAGAAGGGCTGCAAAATTTAGGCCTATGCTCGGCGCTTATGGCCTTTGAGCAGGGAGGGATCTTTAACGTGCCACACCCCCTGTGACAGGTGGCCTCGGTTTTTGCGGTCTCATCTGAAGGACCGCCCCATTTAGTCGCCTCTTACGACAAGCAAGGGGTACTGAGGATCTATTCTAACAACCCAGATCCCCACGGGGCTATTGCATTGGAAAACCATCATTTTCAATTGATATTACATAAAACATACTTCACATTCCTTCAATCCAGCAATACTATAATAGGTATGACGTAAAACAAATCTGTTATCTAAATTTTTGTTATGATCACTACAAGCAATATATCTTAACACTTGCAATACTTAAAACTAGAATTCTCTGACAGTCCGAATAATGCATCACGTTGGACAAAATGTAAATTTTATGAATACAATCGAGTAGTTTACGAAATATAAGAAATGTACGTTATAAAATGCCACATACATTTCCCCGCATAATGTTGTATTGATATTAAGTAGAACATCATTTTCAGAAATGGGAAAACACACATTTGTCGTCTTAAATTTATTTGCTTGATGAAATATTATTATACATATATTTGTTTACATCACAAGATTTCAAAATTCGTGAACTCGTCACACTTATCGACTTTTGCGTTGTTTCTATTTGCTTTTGAATCTTAAACATGGGGGCTTTCACAACCACGTGGTCATAAACTTTATGCAAAGTTAGACACATTTTAAAACACATTTTCGTATGGTTTGGTAACGTACGCTTCGGTAATGTACAATTTTCACCATGCATAGAACTCCATTTTTGAAAACACGGGGAAAGGAACGTTTTATCCTTATCTATACGTTTAGGGAACACGATATTTAAATTCGGATAATGCGAATAAAAAGCTTCACATGTGATTGATAGATTGTTTATTGCTTTCCGCCACACTCAACAATTTTTGAGTTATCTGGTGACGTCCAGTTTTTACTGGTGGAAGAGAGAACCTACATACCATGTACCCGGGAAGAGACCACCGACCTTCCGAAAGTAAATTGGCAAACTTTCTCACATATATGGGCGTAAGCGAGAATTTCACATATCAATAATTCTTCTACAAATGCAAAGAAACAATCTTTGTTACATTTATAAAGTTGCAAAGCTACCATTATTAGATTGATTGATTGATTGTTTTGTTGTTTTCCGCCACACTCAATAATTTTTCAGTTATCTGGTGGCATCCAGATTTTAATGGTGGAGGGGAGACCCCAGATACAATGTACCCGGGAAAAGACCACCGACCTTCCGAAAGTAAACTGGAAAACTTTCTCACATATATCGGCGCGAGCGAGATTCGAACCCGCGCCGACGAGAGGTGAGAGGCCTTGTGATTTTGAGCATGATGCTCTAACCACTCGGCCATGGAGGCCCCACCATTATTAGAAAAGAAAACTAATTTTAGGCGGAAACTTATAGGCTATATTATCCTAAATGTTGAAACCTATGGATCGGCGATATGACTTTAGAAGATCATTCATTTTCCAAAACTGAAAATACACGACGAAACCTATTATATTTTGTCTCATTTGTGTTATCTAACTTTATTTAAAAACCAAGCAAAATGCTGTTATGAGTAAATGTTATATCACCGATACAGAAATATAAAATACCTGATCTGGCGACAGTATCGTACGTTTCATTTTTGTGCATAACAGAAATCCTTACTGTATTCAGTTTACATATCAGTGGGTAAATATATCTTAACTTATTTTGAAAAGGTACTTGGCTTTTTAGGAAATAATAATATTGCATCAAACATTATGAATAATCAACATAAAGGTCGGTGACAGAAATGCACAAATTAACTGAGAATGGGTGTGAAACATCTTTATCATGAAAGTTTAAATAAAATTATATTTGCAGTTCAGTTCTCATAGGCGTCAGAAGCAAATTGAAAGGGGGTGAGTGGGGTGGTAGGGCTAAACCAACAAAAGAGTTTCTACGTTGAGCACACACACACGCTACTTCCTATTGAATTCATATAAAAATTGTAATTGAAACAACGGTACTTATGTGAGCTGCAGGAATTGGCTCATCAAAATGTCACATTTTCAGTCCTGTCATTAGAATTTTCAAAAAATACGGATAGTCTGTGTTCATTCTCACTAACAAATTCATTTGCCATGCCGCGTAGATCCAGATTCTCCGTCTCTTCTTCATATACATGAAGGATCATCAGATCATTTAGTCTAACGTGGGTCATAGTTGATCGCAGATACGATTTGATGCGGCGCAGTGTGCTGAACGTTCTTTCGTTGGTAGAATTTATTGTTGGCATTACAAGAAGTTCAGTCAAAACTGCAATTTCGCAATACAGTAATAAGCCTTCTGTTTTGATGAATTCAGTTATTGTCTGAATGGAAGGAGTTATGTCTTTGGGGAGATTGCACCTGAGTGTTTCAAACTGAATTCTCAATTTTTTGGCATTGATGTCTGTACCGTAAAAAAAAAATTGCGATCAACTCAAATTCCTTATCAAAATTTTTCTCCTCTGCCCCCTTCAACAATAACAATTCCAGCTGCATATATATGGCATATCCTGGCTGATCAACACGATTTCTAATGCCATTCACAAGTAAATCAATTGCCTCAAAATATTAACATTGCAAATCTTCGCAAGTGTCGTGGTGATGCAGAGATCCTTCGTCATTAATTTTCGGAGGACGTCTTCGACGAGGCACTGAAGGACCATCAATATCAAAATCTATGGGGGGGTTTTTTTTTGTTTGTTTTTTTTTTTTTTGTTTGTTTGTTGTTTTTTGTTTTTTTTTTTGCTTGCATCCTCATAGAATGAGAGAAAACCTTCGTCTGTTTTTAGAGACTCCAGAGTTTTCATCCTGCCGAAAGCCATTTTCTGACCTTCTGCAGCAGCAGAATATGTTTTTGTCTGAATGGGTCCACTATCAAATGTGGATTCTTAAATCTAAAGAACTTTTAGTGAATTTAAAATCACAAAACTTTTCTCAAATTAACAACATTAAAACGTATGATTTACAACACTTTACACGACCATACTTCACGATAAATTCAAGGCTAGACTTTCTGACATCATAGAGAGTTGCTTCGTCAACAAAAAGGGTAACGGGAAATATTCATATCCATTGATCAGGTCATCCCAAAAATTATTTTGTTATATACCACTTTGACTCAACGCACAAGTTCTCTGAAATTGATATTAAAAAGATGCTAGAGTTCCTCATTCACAGTAACTTCGTAGTCTGAGGTGATCAGGTCTGTTGGAATTCCCATGAGCACAAATTGTGCTCCTTTGTTAGCTGACCTATTTTATATTCTTATGAAGCAGAATTCATTCAAAAGCTTCTACCTGAGAATAACAAATCTCTTGTTGTAGCCTTCAATTCGACATCTAGATATATCGACGATGCTTTGTCAATTAACAATGATCATTTTCATTCATATGTCGATTCAATATATCACACTGAACTTGACATAAAAGACACCACAGAGTCTTCCACATCTGTTTCGTACTTAGATTGTTTGTCTGTTTTACGTCCCGTCGAGAATTTTTCACTCATATTGAATGTCGAATAATAGCGAATTCCAAACCTAAAGACATGTGGAGAAAAATTAAACAATTTTTACCAGCAAAATCAACATCCGCGACTCCGACACACTTAGATAGGAACGGTGAGACAGTCACTGATGCAAAAGACATGGCCGATACTTTCAACGAATTCTTCTGCGGCATTGGGCATAAATTCGCAGAAAAATTTGACAATTCTTTACCTGTTATTGAACAATTAATGCCTAGAGGGTCGTTCACTATTCCAGATATTTCTATTGAATTTGTTATAAAGGAATTAAGAGGTATGTCAATTTCGAAAGCTACTGGTCTGGATGCTATTTCTGTTAAGTTGTTAAAAATGACCTCAGGTGTAATTGCTGAAATTCTAACATTTTTACTGAATACTTCTATCAAAAGTGGTGTTGTTGTGTCCGAGTGGAAAAAAGCAAGAGTTACCCCTCTTTTTAAATCTGGTGACAATTTTATTGTAAACAATTATCGACCGGTGTCAGTTTTACCTATTGTAAGCAAAATTATTGAGAGGCATGTTTCTAATTCCTTTTACGAGTATTTGGATAAAAACAAACTTCTAAGTGAAAATCAGTCCGGTTTTAGACCAAATCACTCATGTGAAACTACGCTTCATAACATCATCGATAAATGGTTAAGTAACATAGACAACGGCAAATTAACAGGTGTTCTTTTTATGGACCTTAGTAAAGCTTTTGACACTGTGAATCATGAAGTACTGTTGCACAAGATTTTATCATTTGGTATTTGTCAAAATTCTTTTAAATGGTTTCATTCTTATCTTAGCGGAAGATCACAGTGCGTTAGATGGGGAGGTGTTGTTTCTGAGGAAAGGGATGTTACAATAGGAGTGCCTCAGGGGTCAATATTGGGTCCATTGTTTTTCATTTTATTTGTTTGTTTGTTTGTTTATAGCCGCCTGAGCAATTTTTCAGCTATCCGGCGGCTGTCACCATTACCGGTGACAGGGCTGCAAATTTAGGCCTATGCTCGGCACTCAGGGCCTTTGAGTAGGGAGGGATCTTTATCGTGCCACACTTACTGCGACACGGGACCTCGGTTTATACGGTCTCATCCGAAAGACCGGCACCCACGTCCCACAGTGGGATTCGAACCCTCGACTCAAGGATCATCAGATCTTTGAGCCCGACGCTCTAACCACTGCGCCACGCGGTCATTTTATTGGTTAATGACTATCCAAAATCTCTAAAGCATTCACATGTTTCCATGTATGCGGATGATACATCTCAGGACGTTTCACATAAATCTATCGATGTAATCGAGCAAAGGTTGCACGAGGATCTTTTAAATTCTATGAAATGGTTGGAATGTAATAAACTTACTATGAACCTTAAGAAAACACAGTGTATGTTGATTGGTACCACGCAAAAGCTTTCTCAGTGTAGAAAAATGTGTATTAAAGTAGGTGATATTGTTTTAGATACTGTTAACACTGCTAAACTTCTTGGTGTACCAATAGATGAATGTTTGACATGGTCAGTGCACATTGATTCCTTATGTAAGAAACTGTCACAGAAAATAGGTCTTTTACTTCGACTACAAACTTTTATGTCACCATTATTGAAAATTTATAACACTGTTATCTTTCCTCATTTTAACTATTGTTCTACAGTTTGGTGCTCTGCCAAAAACAAGATGTGTGTTGATAGACTTTTCAAATTGCAGAAAAGGGCAGCCAGAATTATTTTAAACGACAAAGTTACACAGATTTCTACTGTTGATATTTTTAGGGTTCTTAAATGGATGCCTGTTCATGATTATTTTATATACAGGAAACTTGTACTTTCCTTCAAAGTTCTTAACAATATGACACCAGAGTATATGGATGTTTTTAGATTTGTACATCAAATTAGTTCTAGGGTAACAAGAAGTAGTGAAAATGGCATTTTATATGTTCCAAAGTTTCGAACAGAATATTTTAAGCGATCTTTTAAGGTGTCATCTACTCTTTTATGGAATGAGCTGCCTGCATCCGTCAGAAACGCCAATTCCATTGAATCTTTTAAATCAACATATTTGACACATTATAAATCCAACTAGGAAACTTTGTACTTTTACAACCTCAGTAACCTTGACTATCTATTTTTTTAATTGTGATATCTGCCAGCGTATTTTGTTGTTGTTAATTTTAGTGATAATGTACATGTATAAATATTTTATGTATAAATGTCTTATGATTTTCTACCCTCTCATTTAATCTGTCTGTAAATATGTTTTTATACAGGACCACAATGTGAACTAGTATGTAATACTAATTGTGCTATCCTGTCTAAATAAAGAATTTATTATTATTATTATTATTGAGACGTCGTCAGTTGTAGGTGAAGTACCACAAATTTAGACCTATGCTTATCGCTCGGGGCCGTAGCAGTGAGGGTTCTTTAACGTGACAACGCCTACCGTGACCCCCGTTTTTAAGGTCATATCCTAAAGACTCGTGATTCTCACTTGTGAATGCCGAGTGTTTGACGATGGAGCAATCACTACCTATTTTTGCGTCTTAGTTTGACGCGGCCATGGCACGAGCGGGACTCGAACTCACGACCTCCCGGTTACGAAGCGAACGCTCAAACCACTGAGCTACGGCGACCGGTGTTTCGTACTTAGATATTTTACTGAAAATAGATGCTGGCGGCAAACTAACAACTCATCTTCATGACAAACGAGATCATTTCAATTTCTCCATCGCCATGGTCGCGGTAGCTCACTGGTTAGAGCGTTCGGTTCGTGACCGGGAGGTTGTGAGTTCGAGCCCCGCTCGTGCCATGGCCGCGTCAATACTAGGGCGCAAAAATAGGTAGTGATTACTCCTTCGCCAAACGCTTGCCATTTAGAAGTGACTACTAAATGCCGAGCGTTTGCGAATCACGGGTCTTTCGGATGTGACCTTAGGGACGGAAGTCCCGTGTCACGGTGGGCGTTGGCACTTTAAAGAACCCTCACTGCTGCGGCTCTGAGCGCTAAGCATAGGTCTAAATTTGTGGTACTTCACCTACAGCTGGTGACGTCTCAATATGAGTGAAAAATCCTTTTCGCATTTAAACGAGAATTTTCAACTTTCGAAATGTGTTATTTTTGCAACGTTTATACATTCAACTACGCAACAAAAAAATAGAGAAAGCTCTGGGAAAATTGTCATTTTACGATTTTGGAGCAAAATGACCTGTAGTGTCTCTTTAAGGAAAAGTAACACACCATAGAATCTGATATTGATAAAAATGGATGATATTACATTGATATAATGAAACTTTCAACAGTTTTAGTAGATAGCAATCGGGGAAAAACAAAAGTCCATGTTAAACTCGAACCCACGAACTACAGTCGACATGTAAACCTACTGAGCTACCCAGCTAGGTGATTAGATATAAAAGGAATACAGAAGTATTGTTGATATGTATATTGAACGTTTTACTTACTATTTTTGTTTCAAGAGAAGTCAGTCATTATTACGATTTGTTATTACTCTTTGAAATGGAGGGCCGCGTGTCGTGGCAGGCGTTAGCACGTTAAAGCACCCTCACTCTTGCGGCTCCGAGTGCTAGGCATAGGTTTAATTTTGCAGTACTTCATATTCATATACAATATATATCAATATGAATAAAATATTCGCAGTGGAACGTAAAACAACCGATTAAGCTAGTACCATGGGGAAATTCCTTTGAATTGATATATCCCGGTTAAATCAACGACATCAGTATATAGTTGACACGGGTACTTACATAAGCATAGACCATAGGTCCTGGCTATTGAATATATTATATAGATATAGTGTGATGGTATGTGTGATGCAGGACTTGATCGATGTGACCATTAAGGGGACATATCGTGGAAGAGGATGCGCATTTTTTTTTAGGGGGTGGGGGGGGGGGGTAAAACTAGCAATGAAGATCAACAAGTTGAAGGCAATTTCGAACCTGTATATTTTCACACTAATTAAAGCTAGGATTGTTTAATATCTCTTTGTTTTACGTCCCGTCGAGGATTTTTCACTCATATTGAGACGTCACCAGCTGTAGGTGAAGTACCACAAATTTAGACCTATGCTTAGCGCTCAGGGCCGTAGCAGTGAGGGTTTTTTAACGTGCCAACGCCTACCGTGACACCTGACCTCCGTTTTTTAGGTCATATCCCGTGATCCTCACTTCTAAATACCGAGCGTTTGGCGAAGGAGTAATCACTACCTATTTTTCGTCCTAGGTTTCACGCGGCCATGCCACGAGCGGAGCTCGAACTCACGACCTCCCGGTTATGAAACAAACGCTCTAACCAGTGAGCTACCGCGACCGGTGCGAAGACCCAAATACCTACACTCGGAAGAAATAGAATACAAATTCATTTCACTGAAGAAAACATATATCAATCAATGTTTATACATATTTTCTATTTTATACATCAACTTTGAAAGCTTGTAGGTAACACGATTTATCCTTATAGTATCTAAATGGTTAGTGTGGAAACAAAACTGATAGCTATATTTCTGCACATAAAAATATGAAGCCTATAAAAATGTATAATCAACTACGGAGAAATGAAGGATATAAATGATTACCAGTAAACTGCGCATATGTGATTGATTGATTATCTATTGTTTAACGTTCCGCTCGAGAATTTTTAACTTATATGGAGACGTCACCATTGCCGGTGAAGGGCTACAAATTTAGGCCTATGCTCGGGGCTCAGGGCCTTTGAGCAGGGAGGGATCTTTATCGTGCCACACCTGCTGTGACACCACAGGGTCTCAGTTTTTGGGGTCTCATCCGAAGGACCGCCCCATTTAGTCGCCTCTTACGACAAGCAAGGGGTACTGAGGATCTATTCTAACTACCCGGATCCCCATGGGGCGCGCATATGTTAAGATGTATTGATTAAATATTGTTTAACGTCCCGCTCAAGATTCTTTCACTCATATGGAGACGTCACCATTGCCGGTGAAGGGTTGCAAACTTAGGCCTATGCTCGGCGCTTATGGCCTTTGAGCAGGGAGGGATCTTTTACATGCTACACCTGCTGTGACACGGAACCTCGGTTTTTGGGGTCTCATCCGAAGGACCGCTCCATTTAGTCGCCTCTTACGAGAAGCAAGGGGTACTGAAGATCTATTCTAACAACCCGGATCCCCAAGGGGTTAGATGTATTAATTTTCAATGATCAAAGATGTATTGATTGTTCAATGATCTAATTTCAGATACGAACAAAGATTTCTTGAATAACAACAAAACTACAACGGATAGGAACACAGGTATGTCTTATTTTACACTGACAGTTACTTTTGTCGGATAAAACTCGTATCGTAAGATCGTTGATATATCAGTATTTTATACTTTTATATTCCAGATTCTCCCGAAGTACCAACTAAATATTCTAATACATGGTTTGCCATTGCTGTAGTGTTTATTATATTATGTATCTTATTACTTATTGGTCTTGGAGTCGTAATATATTTATGGAGATCTCAACAAGGTGATACAAAACGGGTGAGATTTATTTGAATCAGAAGTAATGAAAATTAAGATACAATTTTTGTACTACATTGGCTAATCAGTCGAAATATTTCTAACTGAAACAAACAACGATTTTGCCGTTTTGTAAAGTATCACATTATAAGTAGTATAACGCGCCCCGATAGGGGGTTGAACAGAGTGCACTTTTTCCGTCCTGCTGGGGGGGGGGGGGGGGGGGGGGCTTCAACGGAGTGCACTTTTGGAGGTGGTTGACGTCATGATAGAAGTATGGTGTATTGCAGTACGAAGTGTTTGACGTCGTAATAGGATTGTTGGCGGGAGAAGATGACGTGGCGATATTTTGGAGAGCTGTGTATTAAGCTATGTATACCAGTGTTTTGAAGGAAAAAAAGATTTGACAAGTATAATACAGTCTAAATTATATAGATCAAATTATAAGATTCAAATTATATACCTCAAATAATATATGTATTTCAAATTATATTTCAAAATTATATATTTCATAAGATTTTTCTGAGGTTTTTGAAAATCATAACCGCATAATCGCGTCCTAAGCGCTCGGGTTTTGTTTTTGTTTATTTGCTTTTTTTTTTTTGCTTTTTTTTTTTTTTTGTTCTTGTCGATCGAAAGAAGTCTATTTCAGGTGTCTAGCACTTCACACGCAGGAGAAATAAATAGTTTTTTGACTTCGAGTAGAATCGTTTACCATCGCCTCGCCTTCTTTCAACGGTTGTCTTTTTCACATTTTTGAAATGGAGAGACATAAAACGATGTTGATATCATGCAGGATCTTGCACTCTATCGGTGGATAATATTTATTTTCATGGATCGTTGGTCTAGAAACAATCAGTGTTTCAGTGTTAAATCCAGTGATAAAATCCCAGTTTTAAACCCGTTTAACTCCGTGCGAAGATGTGTTTATTATCCTCAGTATTAATCTTTAATCAACCCATTAAAAGGTTATTAATTTTTTTAACACAATTTGAACATTAATTTTATTTAAAATATTTTTTTTTATAATTTATTTGTTTTTTGACACATACAATACAAACACACAGACAATCAATCAGACATACATTTCATTCTATCCTGTGGTCACTTGATAAATAAAACCAAAACAAAACATCAGTCAAAAATATTTTTCCATCTGTTCCATACTTTATTAAAGCTATGTATTCTATATATATTGTTGAATTGCAGCATATTTCTCCACATGATATTTTAACTTTAAGTGACATAGTAATCCAACAAAGTTTGGTTCCTTATTTTGAATTAGACAAGTAAAGATGTATTGTTTAACATATAAAATTATAAAATTTAAAACTTTGTTATTAAAAGACAATGGACATTCACCTAGTATGATGTTGGACACATTAAAACCAACTCTTTCTGAAGTTTTTCTGTATATGTGAAAACTCAACTCGCTCCACAATGTTAGGGTTTTATCACATGAAGTAAAAATATGTATCATTGTTTCTACATTATTTGTACAAAACTTACAACAGTCATTTGTTTTAACATTATTTTTTTTTAAATAATACTCAACAGGAAGGATTCTATGTAAAATTCTAAACTGTAACCATTGAGCAGAAGAATCAGTTGTTGTTTTGAAAAAAAATTTAAACACACCCTGCAACGAAATATCAGTCACTCCATATGGAGACAGTCCAGATTCCCACTTGCCAATGGAAGTTGGAATAATATCTTTTTTGTTCAAAATATTGAAAATAACTTTGGTACATTTTTCATGTATCAAAACATGCTCAAAAAATACAGGCATACATGGATTAATAATTTTTGGGGGCTGAATGTCTCTCAACAGACAGACTTTTTAGGTATTTTGAAATCGCTGTGATAATACTATTATATTTCATTACACAAACATCTTGGAGATTGTATAGGCATTGTAGTTTTTCTAAGGAAACGAAGTTACAATCATTGTCAAAAACATCTTGTACAACTATAATCCCCTTTTCATACCGTTCTTTAATACAAATAGGTTTTCCAGCTATTATGATATTAGAATTGTACCACACTGGAATATTTTGAAAGTTACTTTTTATATTTGGAGGGTTTTGAATAATTTTCAAATAAGAAAGCCAAGAAGTAAAAACATCCTTCCAAAATGTATTGTTTTCATTAAGTAAGAGTTCTGAAATAAAGCTGTCTCCAAAGTCATACAATTTTTTTAATATATCATTTCCATACATAGCAAAAAAGATATTCATCCATGGTTTAAGACAGTTCGACTTAGTAAGCCTCTTAATCCATGAACATTTCAGAGATATAATAAAGTTGTTTATATCTACCATCTCTATACCACCTGATAGATAGTCTTGTATTATCACAGACCTCTTGACTTTATCTACATTAGATTTCCACAAAAATTCAAAGATAATTTTACATAAATATGAAATTGTCTCCTTTTTAGGAGTAGAAAGTGATATAAACAAATGATTTAATTTTGGGATAAGCAAGGTTTTTATTACAGTAACCCGGCCAATAGGAGTAAGAATTCTTCTTTTCTACTGCTCAATAAGAGCTACAATTTTCGGGATTAGGAGTACAAAATTAATATCTTCAATTTCTTGAAGATCAACAGAGAAATTTATAGCTAGTAAGTTAAAAGTTGTTGATCTTGCATGATGAAAGACTTGATCTGAGGCCTTTATAGAACCAATCCAGACAATCTTCGTTTTAGAAGAATTAATTTTTAAACCAGAAAATTGGAGAAAATTTCTACAGTATCTAAAGCTGCAAAAAGTGATTCAGCTGAACCGTCAAGGGCTAGTGAAGTATCGTCTGCATATTGTCACATTTTATGTTCTGTATTTTCTATACATATGCCTTTTATATTTTTATTTTGTTTAATTAATATTGCAAGAATTTCAGCACATATGATGAATAAATATGGTGCAATAGGGTCACCTTGTCTACATCCCCTTTGTATGTCAAACTGTGCAGACAATAATCCATTTTGTAAAATTGAGGCTCTGAAATTTTGTGTTCAAAATCTTTATCCATTGAAAAAAGTTTTCCCCAAAACCAAAATATTTTAAAACTTTATAAATGAATGACCATGACTATGAATCAAATGCCTTTTCAAAATCAATGAGTACTGAAAGACCAGGAATATTGTTTCTCTCAGTGTATGACATAATAATGTAACTAAATCGTGTATTCTCTTCAATATATCTCCCTTTCAGAAAACCAGACTGTGTATCTGAAATTAAAAAATCTAAATCATGTTTGATTCTGTAACTAAGACAGCCTGATATGATTTTGTATAGTACATTTAACAAAGTAATTGGTCGCCATTTTTTAAAAACTGCCGTGGTTTATCCCCTTTGGGTAAACAAGAAATAATTCCTAATCTTTGTGAAATAGGAAGTTCCCTTTCATAAAATATACAATTAATGGCTCTTACAACATAGTCTTTAACATCATTCCAAAACAATTTAAAGATTTCTGTTTTGTAACCATCACTACCAGGAGATTTATTGTTTTTCCTGTTTTTAGTACATTAAGAACCTCTCCCTCTTTAATATTGGCTTCTAGTTTATTGGCTATATTCTTGTCTAATTTAGGGGAATTGTATTCAGAAATGATGTTCTCCAAATCAACGTTAATTAAATTTGAATCATTATTGGTATATAAAGTTTTGTAATATATCTTAATATTATCCATTATCTCTGATTGGTTGTATATTGTTCCGGTATCCTCCAAATGGATTGTTTTTAATAGTTTTATTTAAATAATTCCTAGATTCCAAGTTACAGAGGTATTTTGAAGGTTTTTCCCCTTCTTCTATCCAACGAGCACGAGACCTTATCATGTGACCTTGTAACTTTTCTTTTCTAATATTTTCAAGGGCTGCTCTCTTTTCATCAAGAATATTAATGTCAATATTTGGTGAAGCTTCCAAAACCTCGATCTCATCTAAAAGTTTGGGTTTTTTTCTTTATTGTTTTTTCCTTTTTCCGATATGACGAGTATGATATAGTTACTCCCCTTATTTCCATCATTAGAACCTCTAGAAATAGGCTTTCATCAATGCCATTTTTGCTTTGAAAATTTATACTTCCTATATAATTCAAATATTGGTTACTTACAGACTGAATGGTTTCTTTAACCTTCATAACATAATTCTTATCTGTTAATAAATTGTTATTAAATTTCCAAAGACCACGTCCTCTAATAAAGAGATTAAATTTTATTTCAATAACAGCAACCGAATGATCAGATCTATTCCCTGGCTTTATGGTACAGTTTCCTACTAAATCTGACAAGATTGAAGATATAAGAAAATAGTCAAGGTGACTTTGTTTTATGGGATTTTTTTTTACGCCATGTGAAGACTTTTTTTTTGGATTTAAGATCCTATAATAATATTGGAGTTGAAAAGCCTCCATAATTTTTTGAATTTTGGTACGAGCTTTTGGATTATTAATGCCACAGTAATTATGAGTATCCAAAGAGGGGTTTAATGTAAGATTAAAGTCACCACATACAATAAGATATTCATTGTCAAATTCCAAAAAGAGTGTTTCTGACATTTTCATAATATTGAGGGTTATCAGAGTTTGGACCATATATATTTATAAGAGTTACTTTATTCTCTTCAATTACCATGTCAAGAGCAAGAAAATTACCTTCACAGTCCTTCTTTTCACCGTGAATTTCAAACTCAAAGTTATTATTGAACAAGATACATACCCCTCTTGAGTTTGACATATACGAGTTAAAAAAACATCTGTATCCCCAATGGGATTCAATATATGGCGGGGCCTCCGTGGCCGAGTGGTTAGAGCATCGGTCTCAAAATCACAAAGCCTCTCACCTCTGTCGGCGCGTGTTCGAATCTCGGCCGCGGCGTTATGTGAGCAAATTTGCCAGTTTACTTGCGGAAGGACGCCACCAGATAACTGAAAAATTGTTGAGTGTGGCGGAAAGCAATAAATAATCAATCAATATATGGCTCGCAATCAGAAGTAAAATGTGTGTCTTGCAGACATATGATTGAGTAACGTTTTTATTTCAAGTAGTTAAGAACATCTGTACGTTTAGTTCGTGTTGCTAGCCCTTGACAGTTCACTGTGGCTATTGAAATATTTTCAGATAATGGCATCCAGGAAAAATTACAAAACAACAAAAAAAGTGCAAAAACTTTCAGCAAGTAACCTTTGAAAACAAAAACAGAAAAAGAGCACAGGAATGTCACATTCACACACACATACATAAAACAAACAACAAACAACAAATGACAGAAATACATGTCCTGAAACCAAATTGATGTAAACACGGTGTTTTACGGAATACCGAGCCCGCAGTCACTGTGCTCCTAGGTCGATCCCGATGCATATATTAGCATTTTGCTCCGCTGCTCAAGGTGGGGAAAAATGTCACTCACGAAAGTTTTTTGTTTATATTGTCCATGATGTCGAATGTGTGGCGGCGGTCATTCTTGTCCAGTGCAAATACTTTGCTATTAAAATATCAAGCGGAATGCACATTTGGATGTTCTTTGAGTTTTTGAATTAGATTTGCGTTTTGAGGAGTAATGTGGTCCTCCATTGTGAAGTCCTCTTTCATCATAACTTTACGGTGTTTTATGATGTTCGTCATGGAATCTGCGCTGAACATCCGCACAATAACCGGACGGGGTCCACCACTTCTGCTATCCGGAATTCGGTGAATTGCGAGGATATCAGCTGGGTTGACATCTAAACTTATCCTTTGTTTTAGGATATTGCAGAATTCCTCTCGGAGATTTTCTTTCGGATGTTCTCGCCAACCTAATATTTTGATGTTACATTTCTTCATTGCTGGTTGAAATTCGCCATTGATATGGCTTTTCGAGCATTCCTAGCTGCGTTATTTAATTCTTCGCTTAGCTTCTGCAATTCTCGTTTTCTTTTGCGATTGTCTCCCTAACATCTGTCAAGTCCATATTCAATGCGTCGAATTTTTCTATGTTGTCAATATTGACCCGCATTAATTTTTCATCGAGACTTTCCTGCGTGGATTTCTCGATTTCTGCTTTTATTTCGTTTTTGAGTTCCTTCCTTATTTCGTCTCTGACGGACATTTTTATTTCTTTCACGAAGTCACTTTTCATTTCCAACACAAGGGGGCCTCCGTGGCCGAGTGGTTAGAGCATCGGGCTCAAAATCACAAAGCCTCTCACCTCTGTCGGCGCGCGTTCGAATCTCGGCCGCGGCGTTATGTGAGCAAGTTTGCCAGTTTACTTGCGGAAGGTCGGTGGTCTCTTCCCAGGTACATTGTATCTGGGTTCTCTCCTCCACCAACAAAAACTGGACGCCACCAGATAACTGAAAAATTGTTGAGTGTGGCGGAAAGCAATAAATAATCAATCAATCAATCAATCCAACAGTATGTTTCTCACTACTTCACCAATGTCAGATTTGGAAACCATTCTATGCTTTATTTCCTCCAGACTTTTATATATTGTATTAATGTCGATTTCCTCTGTTCCTGAAATATCGGAGAATCCTACCAAACTTTGATCAGAACTGCTTTGATCAGAACTACTTTGCCCCGGTCTTTGAGTCGCATTTTTGTCTGAAGAAAGTACATTTCTCACTGTACTGACTACCGAGTTAAAGTTCATTTGAACAAGATATTTCTTTTTCTCGTCTTTTGCACCGATGGTTGGTTGTGTTTCAATTTGACTTGACCGGAGAGTTGACATGGTATATGTGTGAATAGTGCTCAGGGCGAGCTATCGATATTTTTGCAATATAAACACTAGAAATTCTATATGTATAGTTCAAAATAGTCTCTAACGACTCACCATGTGCTTCCAAGATTTTACCACCAGTATTCCATAACTAAATGCACTCCGATATATATAATAGCTAATACGAAAATTGCACTTCAGCAGAGCTTGAAAAAACACGTCCAACACCATACTTGGTCACGTGACTCCTCTTCTATTTAAAATTATTTGTTAAACGCAGTTTTAACACAGTGTTGAAGTCCACAATTTTAACACAGTGTTGTAGTACATCAACACAAGTGCACAGCTTTAAAGGAACTTCAGTCCGCGGTTTTTAAGGAACAGTTTGCTAAGAATTCCGATTTCACACAGTGTTCGCAGATTTTAACAGTCACTCTGCTCAGTTCTACTGTACCAAGATTGTCCTTGACTCGCGGCGATCGGGAAATCTGCATGTGACATCTATTTGAAAATTAATGTTCAAATTGGGTTCAAAAATTAATAACCTTTTAATGGGTTGATTAAAGATTAACACTGAGGATAATTAGCACATCTTCGCACGGAGTTAAACATTGGGTTTAACACTGGGATTTTATCACTGGATTCAACACTGAAACACTGACTGTTTCTAGACCAACGATTCATGAAAATAAATATTATCCACCGATATAGTGCAAGATCCTGCATGATATCAACATCGTTTTATGTCTCTCCATTTCAAAAATGTGAAAAAAAGACAACCGTTGAAAGAGGGCGAGGCGAGGGTAAACGATTCTACTCGAAGTAAAAAAACGTTTTATTTCTCCTGCGTGTGAAGTGCTAGACACCTGAAATAGACTTCTTTCGATCGACAAGAACCTGATGGATCACATTTTTATAAGTTTTTATTTCATTTCACAAAAAAAAAAAAACGAGCGTTTAGAACACGACTATGCGGTAACGATTTTTAAAAACCTCAGAAAAATCTTATGAAATATATAGTTTTAAAATATGAAAAATATGATTTGAAATACATATATTATTTGAGGTATATAATTTCAGGTATATAATTTGATAATTTGAGCCATATAATTTAGACTGTATTATACTTGTCAAATCTTTTTTTTCTTCAAAACACTTGAATACATAGCTTAATACACAGTTTTCCAAAATATCGCCAAGTCATCTTCTCCCGCCAACAATCCTATTATGACGTCAAGCACTTCTTACTGCAGTACACCATACTTCTATTGTGACGTCTACCACCCCCTAAATTGAAGCCCCCCAGCAGGGCGGGAAAAGTGCACTCAGTTGAACCCCCTATCGGGGCGCGTTATACTACTATTATGTTATTTAAATTCGTAAACCTACGTCGTTTGCCAAGTATTGATTAAATTCAATCTATGTACGCTAATATGAAAAAACAATCATGTGTAAAGCACAGGGATCACACATCCCAATTTTAGTTGCCTAGAAGGCTTGATGCAGGGTGAGCATCTAGGTAAAGAGTTTGAAATAGAATTCATAGAAATTGTGTATATCTGTAGAAATAAGAGATATTACTTTATTTTTGATTACGTATGCAGCTAACACTGTAGGTTTTTATTTTAGGACGACACAGGCATGTCGTTAATAGGAAATAAAATAGCGAAAGAAAACTAACTGGAACATAAAGACGAATGTAAATAAATGGGACCAGAAATGTTGTATTCTGAAGGAGTGGAAGTTTGAAGAATCACTGTTGGAAGTACAGAAATGAATTGATTGATTAATTGATTTTGTTGAAATTTAATTACTTAGGAGTAACTTCGAATTATAAAGGCAAATTTCTTAAGACAAAGTGTATTTACACCACATTGTAGTAATAGTACGAATTTAAGATTGAAAATGAAATCGGTTTTTGAATATAAGCACATAATTGTCATAGGTAAATACATATCTTGGTAGTTTAGCAAAGCCTGGAGATTGCATCCACGAAATGTATTAGAGAGTATTCATTTGGAGTTTGTTTTGTTTTATTTTTATTATTCATATTTTAAGTTTTACTGTGGTATCTTTTGAATGAGGCGAAAGCTATTGCATTGGAACAGAAAATATAGACTGCTGAAATACTGGTTAAATTTGATAATACGTACAGTAATTTTTATATTTTAAGTAATATATATCTAGAAATATTGAATGCATGCGATTCAGATAATTTCTTTGTTGGTTGTTACATATAAAAAAAACCAAATAATGCAAAGAATTTGTCAATAAAAAACTAATGTTTATGTGAAGTGAAGCAAAGAATCAATGATATGCTCATACATGAAGCTCGTAGTAATTTTGAAACTTTCCCCAGGTGTATTTTGTATAAACAATAATTTTGACCTTCAAATATGTTTGACAAAACTAACATCAGATATATGTATAGTACAGCCCCATGAACGTTTTAACATAACATTGTTTTTAGAACAATTTAATTCCACATTTTCGAATGAAACTAATTGCTACTATACAAAGAAACAACCAAAGATTTAATACATTCAACAATTTTGTTCTTGTGTGTACAGTATTTAACTTTCCATATATCTGTTTGATTAATGGACCAAGGAGTTTCTATTCAACTCCAAGGTAATTTCTAGGTCAAGAAATATTAGAAACATATCTGCGTATCAGTAAATAACTTGCCCTTTTAAAGTCATGGTATTGTTAAAAATGAACCTCTTTCTAGGAAATATCAAGCGTTTTGAGGCATGTATCAGTACATATATATTTCATGATATTTTATTTAAAAAAACAGCACAAATCAATATAAACACACCATACTCATTTTAAAATATGTTCATCATAGTTGTGCAAAGAAATTTCACATTTATCTATCGCAGTTTATAAAATATAGTTTATAAGTATTCATACCACATAATTAATGTTTGATAACTCAAAGTTTAAAAATGAATAAACAAACTAGAAGATGACACGTTATAAAAACTAGACCTACAAGTCATTTGAATGCAAATCGCTTAGAACCTAAGATAGGCGTATACCTTGTGATTCTGAAATATTGGTGTGCAGATTTAGATGTTCCGAAAGCAAACACTCGTTGCCTTATAGCAGTGGCTTGCGACTGAAATGGTCGATAAAATAATACCATGTTTCTAACTCTACACCAGTATCCTTCTCTAATTTTATACAATGAGCCGTGTCAATTTGAAACATTTGAGACTGATTAATCTATCAACAGGAAAAAGTCATTGCAAACCTGTCGAATCTACCTTTATTCCATATATAGTAATCTTAGTCATGGATGGTTGTATTTCAACTTCAGAAATATGTAAGTTAAAGAAAAAAACTGATAGTCAAAACTCCCTCTAGTTGGTAAATCTATTCAGTTGCTACTCTTTTTATGTTGTCCATCTCATTCTCATCGTACAACGCAATGCAATACCTAGTACAACTTCTGATGTTCTGAAACTAAAGACTAATACTGGGTTATTATTTGCATAACTATCTCTTGAAAGGAATGTTTTGTAGGTGGAATATTACGAATTACATGTAATTGTAAAAACGTTTACAATTTCTGCTTGAAACCTATATGAATAATTGAAGGTTAAATATCATCACATTAATGTGTTTGCATAGAACTGGTCATGACTTCACCCCCCCCCCCCAATAATCAGTTTATCTATTAATCATGATTCCATTGGTCGTGTAGTTCAATGCCATGTAGTTCACTTCATTCAGATCAAATGCCCTCTTGGGGATCCGGGTTGTTAGAATAGATCCTCAGTACCCCTTGCTTGTCGTAAGAGACGACTAAATGGGGCGGTCCTTCGGACGAGACCGCAAAAACCCACGTCCCGTGTCACAGCGGGCGTGGCACGTAAAAGATCCCTCCCTGCTCAAAGGCCATAAGCACCGAGCATAGGCCTAAATTTGCAGCCTTTCACCAGCAATGGTGACGTCTCCATATGAGTGAAAGATTCACGAGCGGGACGTTAATCAATATTTAATCAATCAATCAATCAGATCAAAAGCAAATTCAGATCAAAATTGCTTGATGTCCAAGACAGATAGTCAGGACACATTTAGAATAGTTTCAATTCATCCATGAGGTTACCATCTCATATCAAGTTTCCACGCTGCTGGTATTCCAGATTTTTAATTTTAGTCACTTACAGGCGGAACTGAAGGGAACTACTAGTTTGCATACCGTCTGTATTTCTGTCACAACTTAGTTTTTCATCATGCTTTCATTTAGGTAGGTAGAATTTGATTCGTGGTATTTAGTACGATTTTTTGACAAATTTATTTTTCGTCACTAAATGAAAGCATGATGTCCGGAAAACTATATTCAACATAAAGTCCCATAAATCTCCTAAAAAATCAGAATGCTGTGAGAACGACTTACCTTTCGTTATGCAGAAGGATCAGATTAATTGTTACTATCCTTTTAAGTGAGGAACATGCAACAAGTCGTGGTTTTTTTCTTTAGATATTCACAGGGTTGTAGATAAAATTTCGTCACTGTAAACAATCTTTCCAATTTTGTGTAACTGAACTATTCGTAAAATAATGAGGAGAGTTATGATTCGAAATTTCTTCTCCACTGCAAAGTAAAATAGCTGTAGTGTAAATGTTCGAGTCTTTTCATCAACCTTTCTACTTCGGGAATAATAGCAGTACTACAGAATGTTTTAGCTTTGGTGAATGGTTGAATATATTGTTTAATGTCCTGCCGCGAATATTTCATTCATATGGAGACGTCTCCATTGCCGATGACGGTCAGCAGGGAGGGATCTTTATCGTGCTTCACCTGCTGTGACTCGAGATCACTCCATTTCGTTGCCTTATACGACAAACAAGGGGTATTAAGGACCTATTCTAAGCCGGATTCCCACGGGGGGGGGGGGGAGGGGGTACGAACTAAATTATCATGCCCAGACCCTTATAAACGTATGTAGCGTTGTCTGGTTTAATGTGGCTGTAGTGAAGAATACGGATTGAAACATATAATAAACATTATTTCTTGTGAATTTATATGTACACATGCAACTGCATGACATGGAATACATCGCAGTGATTGATGCCAACGAAGGTATGTGCATTCCAGTTGAAACTTTAGTGCATGAAAAGTTTATGCTGTCATATTTCTCAGTATTCCTTTTTGGCAGTTGTGGTTTGGGTCCTCGGGTGGATTTATTGTTGCTGTGGGCAATTGTTTTTCTTGTAACTCTACGTGTAACTCAAGGATGGTTACAGGGATACATTGTATTGAGGTGAGGGTATTTGTGCAGCTCTTGTTCTTGAATAGAAGCGAACAGGCGATTTCTCTGTATTCTTCTTCAATGGGAATTTGCCAAGACAAATCAGCAGATTCCTTCAATTGGCAAAAGTGTTATGATATAGTTGTTCAGCTCTGTCACCACATGTTTTCTGTAATTCGCGAATAAAAACACCCCAGCATTTTAACTAGTGAGAGACCTGGGTAGGACATTTTTAGGTATGCTGATACAGTAGTCAATAGAGCTTTTTGTTTCGACAATCCTCGCTGGACTGTGATTGTCACAGCAGTAATATTTATAGATGCTGGATCCCCCCCCCCCTCCCGCTGCTGCAGCAGTACTCGTAAGATAGTAAAATGGTACTTCCGGATTTTTAGGTCACCAGAATCACTCAGGTTACCTACTGTCTTTGGACTTCGTGCGTCGTCCATTGACAATTTTACATTTTTAACTTCTTGAAAACAACAAGGTCAATTGCTACCATTTTTGGTGTGAAGCTTCTTTAGGATACGAGAAATATCCTTTATGAAATTGCCTCATAGGTGGGGCCAAAACTGCAAAAAATGACAAATTTTCAAAAATCTTTTCTACTCGCACACATATGGAGAAAAACCAAATGCATGGTTATACCAACTGTTAGGCTGTTCTTGAACTGATTCTGACTGCAGACTACTCCAATTACCTGATCAAGATATAGAGCTCACGGCGGGTGTGACCGGTCGACAGGGGATGCGTACTCCTCCTAGGCGCCTGATTCCACTTCTGGTATGTCCAGGGGTCCGTGTTTGCCCATCTCTGCTTTGTATTTTCAATAGGATTTACGAGATTGAATACTGTTCGTTATCTTAGCTTTTTCATTGTTACAATGTCCTTGACGTCCTTTACTAAATTGTTGAATTTATGTC
Source organism: Ostrea denselamellosa (assembly GCA_024699665.1). Lineage (NCBI taxonomy): Eukaryota > Metazoa > Mollusca > Bivalvia > Ostreida > Ostreidae > Ostrea > Ostrea denselamellosa. Next base: position 2,568,404 of record JAMZEH010000054.1, on the reverse strand, counting down.
GGCCCCTTGGTCAGGAGTTCAGTTTTTCGAGTAGGGCTAATATGGCGATAAAGTAAAGATATGTTAAATCTTAGAAAATCTTCTCTACTGTCAGACACGTCTGAGAAAAATTAAATGCATGCTTATGATTTCCAATAAGATTGTTACCTAAATTAGGAAAATCAAGTACCTTGGGTTAGGATTTTAGGCCTTAGGGTGTGGTCAATATGGATCTTTTGTGAAAATTTATCAAATCTTAACATGTGAAGAGAACTAAATGCATAGTCCATGTATGGTCCATGGCACTAAGGTGACCATTAAGGCCTGTTGGCGTCTTGTTGTAAAGGTTAAAACCAGATCCGAACTAATGTTTTTTTTCTTTTGTTAACCTTAATTGATCCTCTGTTCTCGATTAATGGGCAGTTATATTGATTGTTGGGGAGAGACCAATTAAAGTGGTGGATACGATGCTACAAAGGCGTGCAGTACTCCTGCTGTAACCACTTCCTCAGATGCTAGATTGCCTGACCTTCGTTTCTTTAATTTTCCAACAAAAATGATAAAGGAAACCAGTTTCATTACATTACATTGATTCAAGAAATTTATCTTGTAATATATTTTCAATTTATATTTGTTTGGAAAAAAATCTTTTCTTTAGAAGATTCTTCAAGATGAAAAGGATGAGATAACTAACACTACTCAGTCTCGTTCCTATAGAAAATACAAATCAGAGAGATGGGCAAACACAGAACCCTGGTCATACCATAGGTGAGATCAGGTGCCTAAGAGGAGTAAGCATTCCCTGTTGACCGGTCACACCCGCCGTGAGCCCTATATTCCGATCAGGTAAACGGAGCAATCCGTAGTCAGAATCAGTGTGCCAAGAACGGCCTAACAATTTGTATGAAACACATCATACAGCATTTGACTTAATGGTAAGTTGTACTGGCAAACTAGATCATTATAACGACCATAAAATTTGCGAAATACTGACTTTAGACGAGACTGTACAAACCCCTGTAACATTAACTTCTTTGTCAGTAGCCCGCCTCGATTTAAAAACTGATCATAAGCAGAACAAGCTCTTGCGTATCGAATCAATTGGGAAACATAAACACCATATGCAGGTGATGATGGAATATTGCCACATAAATAAGAAAAGTTGATGATGGAGAAATTGAAATCATCCCGTTTGTCATAAAGTTCAGTTGTTAGTTTGCCGACGGCATCTATTTTCAGTGAAATATCTAAGTACGAAGCAGAAGTAGAAAACTATGTCTTGTCTTTTATTTCAAGCTCAATGGAATATATCGAATCGACATATGAATGAAAATGATCATTGTTAATAGACAAAACGTCGTCGATATATCTAAATGTCAAACTGAATGCCACAGCATGAAATTTTTCCTTCTCGTGTAGAAGCTTTTGAATGAATTCTGCTTCGTAAGAATATCAAAATAGGTTAGCTAACAAAGGAGCACAATTCGTGCACATGGGAATTCCAACAGACTGTTGGAAGACCTGATCACCAAAGACTATGAAAATATTGTCAATGAGGAATTCTAGCAACTTTTTAATATCAACTTCAGAGTACTTGTGCGTGGAGACAAAGTGGTGTTTAACAAAATAATTTTTGAGATGACCAATCACTAAATACACTGAGTCCACTGAGTCAAAAAAGAAACTTCACATTCTCTTGTCAAGGCACTTAAAACGAACAAGAGATAATAGGATGGTGCCAGTGATTTTATTTCATTGCTGAGATGTGTGTGATGTAATCAATACACTGACAGTGCCACAGATCTCTTCAGTTAGGCTACACGCCGTTCCAAAACATTTGTACACAGAATGTCAAGTCACAAGAATGAAACGTCGAAATGTCTCAGTTCAATATTGAGTATGGCCGCCTCGTGCATTTACCACAGCCATGCACCGTCTCCTCATCGACTGCCTGATGTTTGTGAACACATGGTTGGGGATTCGGTGCCATTGATCTTGCAAGGCAGCGCCAAGTTCATGCAAATTCTGCGGTTGGTTCCTAAGTTCACGAAGCCCTCTCCCTAGTGCATCCCAAACGTGCTCGATGGGATTAAGGTCAGGGGACCTCGATGGCCAGTCCATGACGTTGATGCCAGCATTTTGAAGGAAATTTCGTGTCAACAACGCGGTGTGCGGCCGTGCATTATCATGCTGGAACTGTAGACCTGGACCATGAGCCGCCATGAAGGGAATGAGTTCAGGGGTGAGTACCTGATCGCGATAAGCAGCAGCTGTGAGGTTTCCATGGATGACCAGAAGTCTTGGAACGGTTGTTCCCACAGAAAGCACCCCATGCCATGCAACTTCCGCCCCCGAATCTGTCCACTTCCTGCACACAACACTGGGCATACCGTTCATTAGGTCGTCTCCAGACTCTTAGCCTGCCGTCCGCAAATCTGAGGGTAAACCGCCATTCATCACTAAAGACGACTCGATTCCAGTCTCTCTGGGTCCATCGGAGGTGACGTTGGGCCCACAGCAGACGCTGACGTCGATGAAATGGCGTCAAAATTGGCCCACGAGACGGACGTCGAGCATGGAGATTGGCAGACCGCAACCGATTTCGGAAGGTCTGTGCGGACAGCCGACCTTGAAACATCTCAGCTCTGGTTCGTGCAGCCGGCAGAAATCGGTTACGAAGGTGACATAGGACGATGTTCCGGTCTTCAACTCGTGACGTTACACGTGGACGACCCGACCTTGGGCGATCAGCAGTGGTGCCAGTTTGTTGTAGACGATGTCGCAAGTCATACACAGTACGACGGCTGCATCCCATTGCTGTTGCGATGTCAATAACTGATCGCCCCGCTTGCAACATGCCAACGGCACGTTCACGTTGCACATTTGACAATCGCGGCATTTCAAGTACTGTTACAAATGTGGCTTAAAAGTGGTTTTTTTAATGTTTGAGGCCATGGCAAACATGTGCAAATGAATCCAACTTCGATGTGGAGTTCACAACATTGAATGCACGTGCAAAACCTGATTTGGCACGAAAAGCATTTACACAAGAAATGGATGGCTATGAGTGGGTTTGGCTAACGGTTTTCCACAGTCGACAGATAGGGATCCCATGTTGGCTACACAGGTGTATCATCAGGGGGAAAGTATTCAATATTTTACAAAATTAATTTTGTGAAGTTTCTTTTTTGACTCGGTGTATGAATATTCCTTTTACCATTTTTGTTCACGAAACAACTGCCTATGGTGTCAAAAAGTCTAGTCTTTAATTTATCGTGAGGTATGGTCGTGTAAAGAGTTGTAATATCATACATTTTAATGTTGTGAATTCGAGAAAAGTTTTGTGATTTCAAATTCAATAAGAGTTCTTTAGAATTTTTAAGAATCCACATTTGATTAACACCACTTCTGGCATATGTAGTGGCACAGTACGTTTGAAGTTTCTCCTTCACAGCAGTTAATATTTTTGTAAGAAGCAAAGATAGTGGCTTGGTAGAACATTTGCTGGATCCAGCAATGTAAAGGGTGTTAAGAAAGTTCGTTCCATGATTTACAGCATGCCTAAAATTATTTATAAACAACTCATATACAAGTTTATATGTTTTTAATAACCAGACAGTCCACCTTTGTTTTTCAATACATTTTTAATTATATTTGGCATTGAATGAATCAAAGAAATCAAATGTTTCTGAGGTATCTCCTTTCATGCACGGTGAAGTCGGCGTCGTAATTGGCACATTGTCGTTGGGCGCGGATCCTTGTAGGCCTCGCTGTCCAGAATACTCCATAGATTTTCGATGCAATTTAGGTCTGGGGAATTGCCTGGCCATTCTACTTTGGTAATAAAGTTTGGTAGATTATTTTCACACCAATTCTGTGTTAGCAGGGCAGTGTGAGGGGTCGCTCCATCTTGAACAAATGTGGCATGTCCTGGATATTGAAGTAACTTTCGTTCGTCGATCCTACCACTATTTTTCTGTCGATGTAGAGCAGGTTTTAGTTCTTTTTGAAGGATATTGTTCACATAATAATCAGCATTAATAGTTTTGCCGGCTGGAACAATGTGATTGATTGATTATTTGTTGCTTTCTGCCACACTCAACAATTTTTCAGTTATCTGGTGGCGTCCAGTTTTTGTTGGTGGAGGAGAAAACCCAGATACAATGTACCTGGGAAGAGACCACCGACCTTCCGCAAGTAAAGGAACAATGTGACGTTTGGATAATCCCTGTACTCCCATCGCACCCCATACCATGACTTTAGCGCTCGACTTGACGCAGCTTACATCTGGAACCTCATCTGACTGGGACCCCCATACAACATCGTCCTGTCGGTTCGGAACATGAAACAAATATTTCGTAGATTCATCACTAAAGATGTAGTTTTCCCAGTCTTCAGCCGTCAAATGCTTGTGATCACGAGCAAATTTCAATCTCTTTTGCCTCTGTGTTTTCGTCAATAGTTGATTTCTCGGTCTTTTAAATGCCTTCCATTTTTTAACTTTTCGCAAATAATTAAAAACAGTTACATGACTCACATTAAAGCCTGAGTTCTTAAGTTCCTTGCTGCATTTCCTTGTTGATTTTCCTCGTTTGTATTTTATGTTTTCCACTTTTCTCTTCACTACCCCCACTATCTTCGAAGGCCGTCCGGATCTCGGTTGATCGGATAGTTGTTTATTTTGCTCTCACCTTCGCCTCCACTTTGTTACCCATCGCTCACTTAGCTGCTTAGCCACATCCTTCACACTTAATCCTGCATCTAATAAAGCCAAAGCTTGAGCTCTTCCATTAATTGTATCAACACTTGTACAGGACGTCTGCTTTTTCACTGAACTCGGCATATTTATTTCATGACGTAATAGACACTTTGTTTACATCACACTATACTAACACAAGAGAGTGCACATAGGGAAAGATAACTGCTAATATAATGAAAAAAAAGTCTATAGAGTTACCAGTAAAAATTTGAAACAAAAACATGTCGTTTTTCTATTTAATTTTTCAAATTTACAAACGGAACGAACTTTCTTAACACCATGTACAAGAGATACTTTATAAGTTCGTAGAGTAATCCTATAACTTTTTAACGCGATTACGAAGTTGCACGATTTTTAACACAGAACTTGCGTAATCATTCCTCTCTCGAACGGTATTACGGTATGCGGCGCACGAGGTCCACGTGCGCGCTGCGCTGAGTATTTTCAACACGTGGTTTTATACACTATAGTAAAATAGAGCGTTTAATATGGATGGAAATATTTCTGAACGAAGGATGTATTGTAAGATTCGAGCACACCTTGGGTTTCCGTCAACGGAAATCCATGCTGGTTTGCAAAAGGTTTATGGGAATGGTGCTTTAAAATATGCTACAGTTTGCATGTGGGTACGTCGTTTTAATGTTTTTCGGGAGTCAATTGAAAATGATCCTCGAGTGGGTAGGCCGATTTCCGTTTTGACGGAAAAGAACGTTGCTACTGTGAAAACGTTAATTGAGGAAGACGCACGTTATACCGTACAAGTGATCGAAGAATTACGTGGCATTCATTCGTCAAGTGTTTTGAAGATCTTACGTGAACGACTTGGGCTACGTAAGATCTGCGCGCGCTGGGTGCCCCATTTGCTCACTGACGAGCAGAAACAAAGTCGGGTTAGACTTGCATCGCAAGTTATAAAGAAAAATATGATAAATGTGACCCACATCGTTGGGAAGAGATAGTTACTGGTGACGAAACCAACCTGGATCTATCATTTTCAACCCGATTGTAAGGCTAAGAATAAGGTTTGGGCTTCTTCTGAGGGCGACAGACCTGTCACTGCGCGCCGTTTCAAAACATCAAATCGCATGTTGTATACTATATTCTTTGATTCGAAAGGTCCAGTCCTTCAAATATCAGTCCCGAAAGGTAGTTATGTCACTGGAAAGTTTTAGAGAGAAAATGTTCTTACTCAGCTGTTGATTTCTATCAGAAACGCAGACCGCGCACCTGTGTCCGCAGCATCAAATTACTCCATGATAACGCACCGGCCCATAAATCCGCTACGGTACAGGGATATCTGAAAGAATCTGGGCTTGATGTCTTAGATCATCCCCCATACAGCCCTGACCTGTCCCCTTGTGACTTTTGGTTGTTCCCAAGACTAAAGGAAATGCTGGCAGGGCACCGTTTTGAATCCCGTTGTCGTATAGGCAGTGCGGTCTACCAGTGTCTGCAACATATACCTAAAGAGGAGTACCGTGCGGCATTCTGGAAATGGGTAGATCGGTGTAAAATGTGTGTTGAGGCAGACGGGGCATATTTCGAAGGTCTTAGATAAATAAAATTTTGATATTTCAAGCGGTTTTAAAAAGACCGCTCTACTCTACGGAATTAAAACATGTCCCTCGTATCTTTTGTAAGGCTTTTTGTGGAGTTTGGGGATCCAGTATAGGTACGGTTACTCATGTTCATCCGCTTCATTGACTGGGATATTAGATATATTTAAAACTGAAGCATGATTTTGAAGAATTTCATCTTTTGAAAGGGCAGTTGGAGTATACGTGCGATTAATAAATGTGAAATTAATGCCGATTTCGTTTAGAATGCAATTGTAATAATGAGCCTACAAACAAATACAATGCTGTTGCCAGCTTGAACCAAAACATAGTCCTCATGTAACCTATGTAACTCTTTTATCACTTCTGATTTAGTAAACACAGAAGGATAGATCTCTTTTTTTTGTATCGTAAGTAGTGCTTTTCACAGTTTGTCCTTTTTCTTTTAAATGGAGCACCATGGGGTTAGAATAGGTCCTCATTACCCCCTTGCTTGTCGTAAGAGGCGATTAAATGGGGCGGTCCTTCGGATGAGACCGCAAAAACCGAGGTCCTGTGTCACAGCAGTTGTGGCGCAGAGCGCAGAGCATAGGCCTAAATTTTGCAGCCCTTCACCGGCAGTGGTGACGTCTCCATATGAATGAAAAATTCTCGAGCGGGAAGTTAAACAATATATAACCAATCAATAATATCTGTGATGCAAGATGTTATTTGCATTTACAGCATTCTTTTCTTTTCGTTGATCTTCAATTTCTGGATATACCATTTTGGACGATTGTGCGGGTCTTTTTTCTGAAATTAATCTGGAAAGAGCAAACTTTCATAATTTCTTATATTAAACTATCTGGAGTATGTTAATACTTAAAATATTGAAATGACAATGAATGAGTGCTTATCTGTCACCTTCCCATTGTATGTTTCATGTATGGATAGTTGTACATGACATAAACTGCTACCCCGTGAGGATCTGGGTTGTTAGAATAGATCCTCAGCACCCCTAGCTTGTCGTAAGATGCGACTAAATGGGGGCGGTCCTTCCGATGAGACCGTAAAAACCGATGTCCCGTGTCACAGCAGGCGTGGCACGTTAAAGATCCGTCCCTGCTCGAAGGCCATAAGCGCCGAGCGTAGGCCTAAATTTTGTAGCCCTTCACCGGCAATGGTGACGTCTCCATATGAGTGAAAAATTCTCGAGCGGGACGTAAAACAATATATAATTAAGCAATCAATCATAAACTGCTGATTTAACAATGGTTTTCTTGTTTTTTCTTGGTATTTTAAAGTACACTCCTCCGAGTGATTGCTCCTTCGCAAAATGCTCAGCATTTATTAGTGAGAATCACAGGTCTTTCAGATATGACCTTAAAAACGGAGGTCCCGTGTCACGGTAGGCGTTGGCACGTTAAAGAACCCTCACTGCTACGGCCCTGAGCTCTAAGCATAGGTCTAAATTTGTGGTACTTCACCTACAGCTGGTGACGTCGCAATATGAGTGAAAATTTCTCGGTGGGACGTAAAGCAATCAAACAAACAAACCCTATGGTTTGAATTATGGTTTCAACCAGTCTGAATATTGCGATTGTACTCGGATTTCAAATGACTGAAGTGTAAATATTACCGGAAGGAAATTTTCATAAAATTTTTATATATCAGCAGCTTTGAAATTTCTGTGTACAGTGACGTTATTCTACCACTATGACCTTGACTTTTCTGCCACAAATTCATGATGATCTCCACCTGCTCATTGCTATAAAATATGAATGATTTGCTGAGGTTGCTCACAATTTTCATAATTAGTCACTGGGTTGTTAAGTGTATCACTGTCAAACTTTACGGACAGCCATGGATAAAGCAAACCTACACTCTTGGCCTACATAAGTGTTAAGCTAATAAAGTGATCCTTTGGCCGAAATAAAACACTTAAACCCGATGACTTAAGGGAGAACAAATATAAATTGATAAACACACAATCAACAACGACACAGACCAAACTATACTCTGAACAACACGTTGCCTTGGCCGGAATTAAGAGAGGGATTCGGGGTTCTCGCGTCCGGTTTAGAAGGGACCGCCCCTGGCAATTCGCTTCTATAATAACTTGGACACCCAGTTTCATTACACCCCTTCCTGTTTTGAGGAGGAATGCCCAATTCAGAAAAAGATAGATCCTTCCCCGATGATTATCTTTAAATTGAATATCCCTAAAACTCTCTCTCTAGCCATTGTTAAGCATGTCATATACAAATGCACATGAAAACATTACACCGTTCAAATTAATTTTAGGACGGATATTCAAACTTTTTGTCAAAAAATTTAAGTATATTTTAATAGTTCAAAACATGGTCACACAGGATGTTACAATCACACAGCACAATCATAGGAAATCATGGACAGGAGTCCCATCACAGAGTCACTTATCATCGCCACACAAACATGTCACAGGACAGCTATCATCTTGAGCAGACACGTCAGAACTTTGCACACAACACAAAACGACAACTCAGCCTCAAGCGACGGAATACCACAAGGCAATACTGCCGCCTACCAACAGATGGGTTACTGCACACTTTACTATCTTTCCCCGCATTTCGGTGCCTGCGAGTATATAGAAGCATCCACCCCTCGTATAACAAGAGTACAGTTTTGACATTTGCGATGGTTTCAAGCAACGTTTGGTTACTTGACAATAAGATGACAGAATATTGAATTTTTCTTTTTTCTATCGATTTCTTCGCAAGGAAACTAAATGGATCATATCTTTTTCAAAAGGTTACCAAAAGTTGTATTTACATTTAATACTCAATGTCATTCAATATGTGTACCTTTCTTATAAGTCTTTGAAAAGTTTGATCCGAGTACTGACTATCTATTGTCAGTTCACTATTGTCTGAATATACTGCAAGAATATTCGGTCAATCATGAAAAGGTGAAGATAACAGTGATCAATCTCATACCTCTTATTAGGAATACAGAAGTAAGAGCTGGGTAAACACGGGCCCTAGACAAACGAGAGATGGGATCAAGTGCCTAGACGGAGTAATCATCCCCTGTCGATTTGACAAACCCGCCGTAAGTCCTATATTTTGACAGAGCAATCCGTAGTCAAAATCAGTGTGTAAAGAACGGCCTAACAATTGATGTGAAACAATTCAACAGCATTTGACCGAATAGCAAGTTGTATTGGCAAACTAGATCGTTATGATGGCCATAGAATTTGCGAAATGCTGACTTTAAACGAGACTTGTGAAACCCCTGTAACATCAACTTATTTGTCAGAAGCCTGATTTGATTTAAAAACTAATCATACGTAGAACAAGCTCTTGCATATAAATTTTAACCAGCAATGAATGGATTTTTTTATATGTGGCGTGCAATGATCAGACCATTCTCTTTTATCCATTGTAAACCCACCCCACCCACTTTTTTACCAACTTTAATAAATCAAAAGAATCCAGTATAGTTTGGAATTGAAACGACAAGTTTGTGAAGTCCAGTAGAACAGGTAATTAATGTTGCTAATTTCGCAAAACACAAATCCATGTACTTTGTAATGATGAAAAATGGTGACCTGGATTTAATTCTAAATATTTTTAATGGTGTACATGTAGAATTACAAAATTCAGACACAGGTAGTAAAACATTATAACAGTTTCGTCATCCGCAGTGTCCATATCTCCTCGTTTCTAAAGTTTTCCTACAATTAATTTAAAAGTAATGTAAAAACTTATGAAAAGATTATACAGCAAATAACTCATCGCAATGAAATGTATTTCATATACTTATACATGTAGCTTTCTCCATATATGTATATACTCAATATATTCTGATAACAAATCATGGACTATATTGCTCACCTGATAACTTGCAATAATGAGTGGCATCCTTATTCGCCCGATGCTGGTCATATAAAGTTTTTCCATACCCTTGAGCCCCGTGCGGATCCGGGTTGTTATAATAGATCCGTAGTACCCCTTGCTTGTCGTAAGAGACGACTAAATGGGGTGGTCCTTCGGATGAAACCGTAAAAACCCGTTCCGTGTCACAGCAGGTGTGCCACGATAAAGATCCCTCCCTGCTCAAAGGCCATAAGCGCCGAGCGTAGGCGTAAATTTTGCAGCAGTGAAATATTCAAGAGCGGGACCTTAAACAATATTTAATCATTCAATCCATAAATTTGAATTGATACCACTAAATATGTTTAAATCAGGAGTGAACAAAATTTCGATATACTCCAAATGATTCATATCATATGTGTAGAGGTCTTGCACATGTTGACTCGTGTGATTCTTGACAAGATTTCATACAAATGTATTTTCGGTACTTTTGCAAATCTACGCTACATGAAAGTGCTTTTTTGTAAGTATGGATTTTGGGCTGACCGTAATGGAACAACAGGCAACGGATACCTGCACAAAAATTTATTCGTGGTAGAGTTTTCCCGTCAGTAAGGGGTTCTATGTACATAAATCTGTTATAAGTATTCCCTACTATGATTCAGCAGTTCTTTTTAAAATATCTTTTTTTAAATCACCTACCCTATTTTCACTCTTTCACAATTATCTTAACATGAAATGGAACATGGTCTGTACTCAGCAAAAGATCTGTAGCAGTTTTGTTAAATTTCATGATTTTTTTTTTTTTTTGGAGAAAAGGTCAAATATAATACAAAACAACCAGACAAGAAATAGTGACAACCTTTGATCAAAACAGTTCACTTAGATTTGTGGCTCTGAATAGCTAAAATAGATATAATAATATTGACAACAGAATTACTATAAACTGCTTAATTATGGGTTAATTTTCTCCTTCCAAGTAAACCATTCAACAAAATTGGATATAGTCGCTTCTACATACCTTGCAATTTCGGGAAGTTCGGGGGTTTTTTGCCAGCTTTCTTATTTCCTAAAGATCTTTTCCGTTTTCTGTTACCACGCAGTTACCTTCCGATACTATAGCTAGATACTAGTGTATTATTTTCGTTTGCAGCATGACTAATATCACGATAGTAGATCGGTAAGAAAACATTTGGCTTATAGACTGTTACCAGTGAGAAAAGCTAGCTACTATTAGCCAGTTGCTACAAGGAATATAGGTTATAACTACTGATAGCTATGTAAACATGTTATTGGATTTGAATATTATCATTTATTAGTTTTGTTACTGAATGTCTACAGAAATTAGTCGGGATGTTTAAGTGCGTGGAAGGATCGGCGTCGTTTCGCCTTATTTGCACTTTAACGACTGAAAATTTCTTTGGAATCAGTAAAAAACCAAGTAAGTGTTTTGTTTTGTTGAGAACCAATATATCTGATATGTATAAGACAAAATACAGTTTAAAAGACGTTCCAGACGCCATGTTGCCGTCTTTTGAAATTTTAGACGGCAATCAAGTGACGCGTTTTATTAAATGACAGAACGTCATTTTAGTCCGAGGCAAAATAAAAATATCTGTCAGGTTTATTTAGATGGCGATGAGTCATTTTCGTATAATTATTTTCATATTTCAAACACCATGTTTCATTTTATTAGATTTGCCAATCTTATAGCAGTATACAAATGATGCATATCATTCCTTAACATTATGTTGATCTTCGTGTTTACTGAGAGCCTACGGTAACGGTATGTTCAACATGCATTGCTTCGGATATGTTTGTCATTACTGTGTTGGAAATAGTTTACGCTTTTGATATATTTAGAGCCACCTTAATAGAATATTTATTGATTCTATTTACTGAATCACTATGCTTCTTTCATTTTCAAATCTTTTGAATAGTACCTGTCTTGTTACAGCTTATCCAGCTAAACTTCGATGGACAGTCACAAGCACACTCTTTCAAAGAACCATTTGTACGGCTTCCGATGTTCAGGCATGGTATATTGCCAAAAGGGGAACTAACTAAAAAATTCATATGATTTTTTATTTAGTTATCATTTTATGCAGGAAAAACATAATACTTGATTTTCAAGAATTATCTAATTGTATAAATTTGTAACCTCTAAATAATATCCTATCACTACATGATTGCCAGAAAGGTTTCTCATATCTATATCTAATTTGGTTTGCAATATATATCAAGAAATAAAACTTTTTGATAAACTGCTTTCTGCTCAACATTTGAATATATTCAATTGTTAACACAATTAATTACTGACCATTTTTGGCCTCATTCTGACACCAAACTCCCTACACCTGACATCATAAAATTTACAATTTTTGTGTAGGACTACCTGCTCATTCGAAATATCCATTTAGTTTCAATTTAGTATTGATAGAACTTTTTTTAATGTTTTACACATAAGCACGATATAACAAATTTGACCCCGCCTTGGAGTCAGAACCTCTACCCCGGAGAATTTTGTTTTCAATTTTGGTAGAGGTCTTCCTGTTCTAAATCATTATACAATTCGTTTTCCTTATAGATGAGTGGTTGTGGTAATGAAATGGTTTGCAAATTGTCAAATGTGGCAGTTTTCCCCCGTCCCTAATGCTCAGAGTTCGAGGAGTCCAGAAATTTATGAATTTATGTCTCCCTTTTCCCAATGATGCTTCACTATTCGTTATCAACTATGAAAAGAATTGGAATGGTAGTTATCAAGAAGAAGTTTAAAATGTTAAATTGTTAGCGCAAGACGGATGACCAGTTGCAATAGGTTACCTGAGTTTACTCTGGTGACGTAGAATATAATTATTCATGATGAACTATAATGAAATAATATATTTATGTATGTAAAGAGAATAATATAGAGGAATTCATCGACTTTTTTGAGACTTACTGTTTCGAGAATTTTGTTGGTCGGAAAACAAAAATGTTAAAGTTGACTTTGTGGGGATCTGTAACCCGGCATCCATGTACAAATAGCGAAAATCGACTTTGACATTGTCAAAATCATCAATTTCCAATCGGGTTCGTGCAATCGCTATGTATTCATGAGAAAGACAGCTGTTTGTCCAATCGTCAATATAGATGTATTCAACAGACCTACCCTCCTTTTGAAAATCATTAAAAACACTGTCACCCTATACCAATAAAAGAAATTTAAAAAAATAATCAAGGAATATAAAAAATAATCAAGGAATATAAATTGAAATTTACTCGAAAACCGAGACAATTCCATTGAATAAATGTTGGATGATTCATGATTTCTTATGTGTTACAGGAGATATTCTCCCTTTATGATTTTTTGGTGAAAGACTCTGGACTCGTGAGGAGGAGTGTGATGGAGCAAAATCCATTTCCTCCAAGATTCCAAATTTGTTATGTATAGCGCCCCATTGGGCAACCGATCGCTATACTGTTTTGGTTTATTTTTTGTGGAGACGAGTTACGTCTCCTGGATCATTTGGGAGCATCTGCAGCTAAGTCCCCACAGAGGTTGCAGCTACAGACTTTGGAGAGGTCGCAGCTACACCCTTAGCTGCGGACCCTGAATATGCAGATGCTGAATTTATTTTACTTTTGTCCTGAGATATCAAAGAAACCGTTTTTATTTTTGCAGAAGTTTGTGAGACTATGTCATTCTCACAGACTTGTGTCGACATATCCTTCATTGAGGATGACTTTAAAACTGTTGCATATGATGGCAGATTTGGTTTAGGAACACTGTACATATTGACAAGTTTTTTCGCTTCGTGGTAAGTTACGCGTTTTTCTGCTTTAACCTTCTGAATTTGTTTTTCTTTCATCCAGATTGGACACTGTTTCGAGGACGCCATGTGGTCACCTTTGCAATTTTTACATTTGTGCTCGTTTTGACAGCTTTTTCCATTATGCCCCTCCTCACCACACCTGAAGCAGGATTCGGATCCTTTGCAATTTGCTTGGCCATGACCAAATCGCTGACATTAAAGCAACGCAGCGGATTTGGCACGAACATTTCTAATTTCATTTGATAAAATCCGACTTTAATATTTGTAGGAAGTATCGGCATTCCAAATGTTAGAAGGTAGGTATTCGTTGGTTCGATGTTTTCATTTCGTTTTTTCGTACAAATTTTGACATGAATCACTCCCTGGGGTTCCAATTCTTTTTGGATTTCCTGTTTAGGAATGTCGCCCAGGTCGTGGTCCCTGTCAAATAGTACGCCTTTGCTTTGATTTCGTCCATGGTGGGCTTTACCAATTACAGGTATACCGTCTAGATGTTTCAATGTCAATAATGAAGTAGAATGTCGTTTTGTTTTTTTTTGTTTTTTTGAAACTTCAATAAGTAGAGCACCAGATTTTAACTTTTTAACAGATTTCGGAGTTCCAATCATTCCTTTTTGTAGAACAAAAGGGGAAACCTTTGTTAGGGGCTTCGTTTGCGTGTCTGTCAGTTCTGCTTCAAGTGTGATGAAACGGGTTCAGTGTTCGCTAATAGGATAATCTGCTCATCATTAACAAGCCAACATTGACCCAAGTAAATACAACTAGATACGGCTTGATAACTTTTCCTATGAGGTCACCTGCATATGGAACAGTCTCCCCATTAACATCTGGTAGGCGACTACTATAAGTCATTGAGGACTCTGCTTCAGATGTGTGATTGTGCTCAGTTTGTGACCGCTGAATTTAAAGTCCTTTTATTTATTTATCTATTTATTTTTGGTCTAGTTTTTTTAGTACCTATAACTTGTCCTTTTACCTCGTCTTATTTTTCTAAAGGGCATATTGTTCGAAAGGTTTGCCCTTGCCGCTAAATTGTTCCTTTATCTTAAAAATTTAATTTACTTACAAAGCCTGTCATTATTTTGTAGTGGTTTTACTGTTTAACAGTTATACTTATTTTGTGCTGCGTATTACTATCCGATTCTTTTAAGTGTGTGTGTGTGTGTGTGTGTGTGTGTGTTTCCAATGTTTAATGTTACATATATATATCCATCCTCCATAGGATTTTTAGCTTTAAAACAGACTGCTTGGTTGGTAGGTTAGGCCCATCAAGAATTTTTCATTTATACTGAGACATCACCAGCTGTTAGTGAAGTAACACAAATTCAGACCTATGCTTAGCACTCAAGACCGTATCAGTAAGGGTTCTTTAACGTGCCAACACCTGACGCGACACGGGATTTTCGTTTCTAAGGTCATATCTGAAAACCAGTGATTCTCAATTCTAAATGCCGAGAGATCCGCAAAGAGGCTATCACTACCCATGTTTAATGTAGTAGGTTTGACGCGGCCGTGGCATGAGTGGAGCTCGAAGTCACCACTTCCCTGTTACCAAACGAACGCTCTACTACTGAGCTAAGCGCTTTCTCCAAGATCTTATATATATATATATATATATATATATATATATATATATATATATTATATACAATTCCAAATTAAGCTGTGTTTCATTTGTGTATTGTGGGAAATTAATTTCTTGATTTGATTAATTGTTGAAAAATTCTAGTATTAATTTATCAATAAGTGGTTTTTTCTATTTGACTCTCTCTGTCTCTCTCTCTCTCTCTCTCTCTCTCTCTCTCTCTCTCTCTCTCTCGTTTACTGAAGTATGATAAGCCAACATAAATACCTTTATTCTATACTGTAGTTTAATGGTATCTCCTTTTGGATAGACACAGACAGCTCTAACTTCCAGTGTAAGGCCTTCCACAGGAATAAACGACGGACGATTTGCCAAATCGAAGGAACTTGGAAGGGCTATATATATATATATATATATATATATATATATATAGTTGTGTCATTAGTGGTCGTCCAAATTGTCGCGTGCATGGCAACTGCTATTCATTTCAGCATGTTTTTATCGCTGTCCTCAGAAAAACAAAGGCTTTGATGTCGCTAAATTTGGTGCCATTTTAATAGTGTCCACGTGGCTATGACGTGACAAATGCACATATCATAAGATTTCTTGGTTGGTGTCTATTGTCAATGTATTTTATTTGTTTTACGTCCCCTCGAGATTTTTGCACTCGTAATGAGACGTCACCAGCAATAGGTGAAGTATCACAAATTTAGACCAATGCTTAGCGCTTAGGGCCGTAGTAGTAAGGGTTCTTAAATATGCCAACGCCTGACGCAGGACCTCCGTTTTTAAGGTCATCTCCGAAAAACCTGTGTACCCGGGAAGAGACCACCGACCTTCCGAAAGTAAACTTGCAAACTTTTTCACATATATCGGAGCGAGCGAGAATCGAACCCACGCAGATTACAGGTGAGAGCCCTTGTGATTCTGAGCGCCATGATCTAACCACTTGGCCACGGAGGCCCTCCGTATACAAAAAAGTATCAAGGTCTGAAGGCTTCATAATTACATATTAAGGTATGAAAGAACAGGTGTTTACTTTTTATTTCAGGTTTAAGTATTCAAACGAGTTGCGCAATGACGACGGTCATTTGGAATTTGGACGATCATTAATGGCACAATACTCTGTGTGTGTGTGTGTGTGTGTGTGTGTGTGTGTGTGTGTGTGTGTGTGTGTGTGTGTGTGTAAAATCAATGAAATTGTCATCTAATTTCAAATCATGAAATATGCTAACAGTGAACCACTAATTTTCTGGTAGACTTGAATTGGTCATTGATAACACAGCTCCAATCTCCTTCGTCTTCAAAATAACTTGCATTGCCTATGTTTAACTCTGAGCGATCGTTGTAAACTGTTGGGACATATCGATCATTGTTACTGTGACATTGCAACCCTTCTCCGCAGATAGCTTCCGTTGTTTGATTATGAAGCCATTCCACTTTGTTTACTGTTGTTGTAGGAAATGTACACACAAGGGATGTCCCTTCTCCTTTCAGCGGAGGATTACGGATTAATAGAAATCCTCTCCCTAAATAAAAAGATTTAAGACATGTTACATGACAATACTATCCTTAGGTGTTAATCGTTGATTAGCAATTCTTTTCAAATAAAATTATGAATGGAAAGTATATTTAATTGAACATACCAACACACCACAACCATGAGAGAATGACATATCTGACAAGCTTCTGCATTCTATATCTTTCTCAGCAACTACAAAGGAGAATAGAATGATGTTTCTACTTGTTTAAGCAATCTTATTACATGTATTGGTTTGAACCTGCAAATTTTTATACATTGTTATTACGAATCTTTTGTCATTATATTTTGTGTCATTTACAAATTGTGCGATGACACTAAGACTTTAATTGTTTTAAAACGCAACCTTACTCTACCTGAGAGAATCATGTAAGAGAACTTTCCTTTAGAATCCTGTACATTAAAGGGACTCTTAACCATATTCCCAACAGCGGTTATAAATTTTTCTACATCATGGTGAGGCCGTGCTAGATGAGTGGTTAAAACGTTCGCTTAATGACCGGAAGATCGTGGGATTGAACCCTTCTCGTTCATTGATTGCATCAAACGTAGTCACTATGACTTTGGCATTTAGATATGAGAGTTGCTGGTCTTTCGGGTTAGACCTTAAAAACAAAGTCCGTGTCAAGGCAGGCGTTTGTCAGATACAGAACCTTTTCTGTTACAACCTTTGTAGCATTTCACCGATCGCTGGCGCGAAGTCTCAAAATGAGTGAAATATTCTCTAAGGGACTTAAAACAACAAACATGATAATACGGAAGACATTAATGCTTTGAAGAGAAGATTTTAAATCCATTCTATTATAACAACATCTGAATTATTCCTTAATGATATGGTTGATCTTGAAAACCGTAAACTTTGTTTAAAGCTTAGTTGAATTAAAGTACTGAAAGCCGGCCTTTTTATAATGACATACTAACATACTGCACTACACAGTCGAGATGAATAACAGCAATTCCTCTTCAGTGCTTGAGTTTCTTAATTTCGTAGAGCAAGTTTTGAAGCAGACACTCGCAAATATATCAAACACAATGTTGTATGTTCCACTGAGATCAAGATATTTATTCATTTTAAGGATTATATTTAAAACCAAAATAATGTCAAACACATTTTGTATTATGAATTAAGTACATGTAAGAGTGAAACAAAGAAATAAAATTGCAATATTGTAAAATTTTCAGTTTACAGTACTGTTACAACTATAGTAATTACTAATAAATTCGTGTATATATATATATATATATATATATATATATATATATATATAATCATTACAGTTATATATTCTAAAACAATATTTGAACAATGATTTCTGATTCCTTGGGTAGTATTTCTGCATCAAAATCTCAAGTTTTCAAGTGGAGATACTTATTTCTTATATGGAATAGAATCTCTTGAATTTGTACAGAGAGATTTGAATTAAATTTGAAATTAACTGTGAAATTGGGTCAAATATTTATTACATTTATGCTGTTATGCTGCACAGATAAGCATTTATGGTAATATAGTATAATATACATGTGCTTTTAAAACTGGAAAGAAACCCTAGTATATAAAAAGAAAAACAATTATTTAAAAATATAATTCAGAGTAACATTTTTCAGTACATGTCATTCAACACTTGCCTAATTTAAATTATCATTTGCATGAAAATCAATGTAAAGCAATATAAATTAGTATTTGGACTATTAAAGTAACCCCACCCTCCTGTGATGGCATTAGCTTTTGCAAATTCAATGATTTATTTAGACTTACATGATAGGAACATAAATTGTATAGGAATCTTTTCCGATAGTTATTGTAAAATATCTTACTAAACATAAAACATTTCAAAAGGCTAAGTTATACATGAATAATCAATGAATGCTTCAAAATATTGAATTCAAGGGCAATAAGTCTGTTTTCGTTGAATTCTTCATTAAGACCGTTATATGATAGATGTCCCTTATTTTTCACAAACATTTTATACATTTTTGTAAAGAAACAATTGCATGAACTTGTTATAAATATTATAGTCACAAAATAAGTTAAAGGACAAAGACAGAAAATGAAACATAATTTAATGCTAAACATTCAATAATAAAGGTGGCCCTGAACTTTTTTGTTGATTATCTTATATTGGTATAACCAGTTTTTTTGATAACGCTTAGGGAAAAGGCGAAAATAACGAACAGTGCTCAATCTCATAAATCATATATAGAATACAAATTAGTGAGGTGGACGAACACGGGCCCCTGGATATTCCAGAGGTGGGACCAGGTTTTTAGGGTGAGTAAGCATCTCCTGTCGATCGGTCACATCCGTCGTGAGCCATGTTACTTGATCAGGTCAACGGAGTAATCCGTAGTCAGAATCAGTGTGTAAAGAACTGTCTAACAATTCGTATGAAATATACTATTCAAAAAAGGTAGGGGGTATTGGATTTACAAGGGCAGTGAAATGCAGATCATGAGGTCAGAAAGGAAACACATAAAAGAAAAACATTAAGGAACCATCTCAATTTATTCGAAACCCTGTGTACAGAAAATAAAGGACAGATTCTCCAGAATAAGGGTCGACACCAACACCGGGTCACACAGCAAATTTACTACCATGTGAAACAGTCAGTAGTGGGTAAAACCCCCTCGGTTGGCCAGACAACCTCGGATTCGGCGTGGCATACTCCTAACGAGACGTCCCCGGTCATTTTGGGGAAGGTTATTCCATTCCTGTTGCAATGCTGCAGCAAGTTCTTCGATATTGGCAGGAGGTTGCTGACGTAGCCTAGTCCTAGACATGCTCGATGGGGGAAAGATCCGTACTGAATGCGGGTCATGGTAATGTCTGTAACGATCCTGGACTTATGACATCTGGCATTGTCATCTTGAAAATGAAACGGCGACCATACTGACGTCCAAACGGCACAACATGGGGTGCCAAGATGTTGTCCCGGTAGTACTACCCTGAGACACGACCAGCAACAACGTGCAAGTCTGTTCTGCCGGCAACAGTGATGCCTCCCCACACCATTACAGATACACCCCCATACTGATCATGTCCAATGACGTTAACGTCATGGAAGCGTTCGTTACGTCGGCGCCAAACCCCCCTGCGTCTGTCCAGGAAGTCCGCAATGTACCTCGACTCATCTGAGAACATTACGTGGTTCCATCGTCGATTATCCCAGCGTTGATGTTGACGACACCATTGGAGTCGGGCCTTAATTTGACGATCCTTCAAACAGGGAATCACACGAGGACGTCGGGCGGGTAAGTGAATTCTGTGCAGTCGATTCCTGGTGGTCTGTCCACTCACTACCAAGCCAGTATTCGTCTGAAGTTGAGACCTTATCTGATTTGCTGTTGCCGGACAATTTCTCAAGGCAATAGTGCGAAGGAATTTGTTCTGAACCTGAGTTGTTGCCCTTGCTCGATCGGATTGTGGTCTATCCTGAACAGACCCTGTATCACGATGTCTGGACCATAATCTGCTGATAACAGACTGGGAAACATTCATTGCCCTTGCCACAGCGGTCTGTCTTGTGCCAACTTATAGCATGCCAAGGGCACATAACCTTCCATCCTGTGTTAGACGACGCATGGTCTCTGTTTAATCAACGACTTCAACAACTGATAATCTGATGCTTTCTCTTCAAAATCTTCAGAGGCATGCAAATTTGTGGCACAACACCCTTGATCATCAGTGGCATCCCGTGCAGATCGTGAGAGTGTGATTGGTGTGTTTGGGTGATGAATTTGTTTGGAAATGCTTCTTCGTAAAGGAACTATACAAGATGGTTTCGTATCCCTTTGTATAGGTGAACATTTTGATCACAAAATACAGTATCCCCTACTTTTTTCTATTAGTACAGGTCAGGCAGCATTTGACCTAATGACAGGTTGTATTGGAAAACTAGATCGTTATAACGACCATAGAATTTGCGAAATGCTGACTATAAGCGAGTGTTGGTCTTTTAAACTATTACATTTTACATATAGCTGCCATGAGATTGTTACACCACAATACTTCATCTACTGGTATGAGAACTACCGGGTACTTCATTTCTGTATAGCATAAAATTAAAACGTCACATAGTAGCAAATATAATGCTGATAAAGATCAGAGGAAACGAATATAGGAATATCTGATATACCTTGAATACAAGTCACCACAATTTTCCTCAACATATATTACTTGTATAAATAAATAAGCTTGGTGTAAAATTGTATTGTAATCTAAACTTCTTCGTTTGGAATACAAAGAGGTGCATAATTACTTTCTGTTTGACATTGTTATCAAAATTGGGTAAAGTTGAACATAAAACCAAAACACACTGTATATTCATATGTACTCGTATGTAAAACTTTGATCCCCTATTGTGGCCCTCTCCACATCCGAGGGCCATTATTTTAACAAACTTAAATATGCGCTATGTCAGGAAGCTGTCATGTCAATTTGAGGTTTTATGGCCCAGTGGTTCTTAAGAAGATTTTAAAAAATATTTTTCTATATATTTGCATATAAAACTTTGATTTCCTATTGTGGCCTCACCTAACCCCCTGGGGCCATGATTTTACTAAAATTGAATCTGCACCATGTCAGGAACTGCCAAGTAGATTTGAACTTGTCTGGCCTAATGGTTCTTGAGAAGATTTTTAAAGATTTTCCCTCTATATTCGCACGTAAAACTTTGATCTCTTATAGTGGCCTCACCGTACCCCAGGGGAGTAATGATTTTACAAACTTAAATATGCACTATGTCAGGACACTACCATACAAATTTGAACTTTTCTGGACCAGATGGTGTTGAGAAGATATTTATATGAAGCAACCCTATTTTTGAGATTATCTCCACTTTGAAGGAAGCATTGTCTTTCATTTGAACAAACATGAATTCCCATCACCCAAGAATGATTTGTACTGAGTTTGATTGAAGTTAGTCCGCTAGTTCTGTAGGAGAAGGTTTCTAAAATTTGGCTGTGCAGTTTTGATATTTCCTAATTATCTCACCATGGAGAAGAGCATGGTCCTTTATTTGAGCAAACGTACCCCCTCACCTAGGGATGCTTTGTGCAAAATGTGTTTGCAATTTGCCCAGTGGTTCTGGAGATGAAGTCGAAAATCTGAAAGTTTACAGACAAACGAACGAACAACGGCTGATCAGAAAAGCTCATTTGAGTTTTTTGCTTAGGTGAGCAAAAAATCACTTATTTGACCTTGTATGCAGTATGTGGATCCGACACTTCCAGTTATTGAGTGTTGTTGGAATTTAGTGCTGTTTATTATTATTATTATTATACGCTGAACGTTAGGTAAAAAATTCTTTTCAATCATATAATGATTTTTACGTTCGTTGTTACCACAGTTATTTCTAAACTATTCTTTAAGCTTGTTACTTTTCACGTTTATGAAAATATGAATCTGATTTCAATCATTTAAAGCCACTAGTCATTGTTTATATAAAAAAGAATTGTGATATCTGTAATGAGCATTACATGCCGCGCAAGGGCGCAGTCGATCCTGATATGGGTTTCAAAATGTGCATGCGTTTCTACGGATATATATATATATGTGTGTGTGTGTGTGTGTGTGTGTGTGTGTGTGTGTGTGTGTGTCAATTTGTACTGCGTTTTTTTGGTCTTTTATTTGTTCAATTTCTATTTTATTTTTTATTTCTATCACTATTCGATCGCTCATGAAAGACAAAAAGGGTGTACAGTGTTTTGTGGATTCAAGACCTTCTGTGTTTTTCTCTACTAAATAATTTTGTTAACTAAAAGACACTTAACAGAATATAATTTAACAATTATCCTGTAGGGATGCACAAAATGCATATCGTCCAATCTGATAAAAAGAATAATAATTAAAAATGTAGAATTATTTCTTCATATTTCTGCGACCTGATACCTTTGACGCTTGCGTCAAGTTGCTTTCTTTTGTAAATTAACATGACTGTTGAAAATACCCCATATAATGCATTGTGAACAATGAGATATGGAGGAATAACACACCATAGAAATCTAATATGGATGAAATGTGGAGGATATGGACAATATATTTCAAAACTGACCTCATTTAGTGAAAAAATGCAGTTTTGCTAGAAACTCATCTGAAGAAAGTTAACACCCCTAGATTTGAAGGCACTATCAGCGGTCGACATATAACCCTACTGAGCTACCCACCTAGGCAATTATATTTAAAAAGAATATACATGTAGAGTTGATATTTATATTTTATTCGAGATTCTAAAGAAAGTTAGCCATTATGACGATGCTTCTTCCTAGAACTGAAACAAGCGATCATTTTCACTTAACCGTTAATGAGCTTGTAGATTTACGCTATCTATTTATAGAAATCATCGGAAATAATTAAAATTGAGTTTAATGTCATTTAGTCCAGCAGGCATGTTTATGAAGCTATCTTAGGACTAAGAAACGTCTTAGGAAAGACTTAGGACATTTCTTAGGACTAAGTGCTGTTTTCGAAAGTATCATAACTTAAGAAAGTTCCAAAGAAATGTCTTAAACTTAGGACAACTTTTTCCTTTCCCGAAGTCAGCAGTGATAGAAAAAAAATGACCATCTTTTTATTATTAGCTCGGCGAAATCAACGGGCTAGGCGCAACAGAGTGTTTAGGGACATTGATAACCCTCTGGTTATTTAGATGATGAGTCCATTGTTAAAAGGAATATACTGTCAAGGCCTATTATTCATGATTTTTGTGAACAGTTTCAAGATACACTACAACGTCCAACTGTGAGATCTCGTGCTTTCCCTGTGTCAATTCAGGTCATGGTGGCACTGCGTTTTTATGCCTCTGAGAGTTTCCAAGCAGTTGTAGGTGACGTCCATAATATTTCAAGGCCAAGTGTCTGTAAAATAGTAAAAGATGTGACCCAGTGTCTTCTTAATGTGGCCAATGAACACATCAAAATGCCTGTTAGTTCTCGCGAATTAGCAAAACAAATGAATGAATTTAGCTTAATTGCTAATTTTCCAAATACTATCGGGTGCATCGATGGAACTCATATTAGAATTAAATCCCCAAGTGTCGATGAATATTTGTATGTAAATCTAAAACACTACCATTCAATAAATGTTCAAGGTGTTTGTGATGCAAACTTAACATTTATCAACATAGTGGCTAAATGGCCAGGCGCAACACATGACGCATTTATTTGGGCAAAACTTTGAACATAGAACCTGTTTGCTTTTCTCCACTTCGTCAACAAGAATTTGAATTTCAGACTCGGAAAAGTTAGGATTTCTTTTTCAACTCACCTTGGACAGATTGTATCCCTGGCCAGTGAAAACTGTTGTGATTTTCACGTACAACACATGTTCGAGGTTTTTTTTATGGTTCAGCGATTTTAGATAATTGTACATGTATATAGTTTTATTTAGGAGACTCACCGAACTGCGAAAAAAAAAGGCAGTTCAATTGCCTTCACTCTTAAAAAAAATATTATATTCTTATAAAATTTTCTTATATTTATTAATATGAAACAATATTAAAGCTTGATTAATTTCATTACTTAAGTATGTTATATGTATAAAATTTACATTTTGATATATATACGTAATATTAATTTTCTTTTTTATGCATCTTTTATCACTATGATTTTCTTAAGAAATTCCTAATTTAGGTTAACCCTAAGTAAGCTTTGATTTACAGCCTTACGTTTGACTTAGGAACGTCTTAAATTTTTTCCTAAGATATGACTTAGGAACGTTTTTAGGAACAAACTTAGGAAAGATTCATAAACATGCCTGCAGAAATCGCTTAATCCTAACACGTACTACAATACTTCCTGATCATCATTAATGATTTTCTCTCAAAGTTCGAGCTTCCTATCAAATTATAACTTCAAGCACGTCAAATTTATGTATAGCCTGAAGAATGACTCTAACTATGTTATATGATTTTACAACCGAGATAAATGAAATATCAATTATTGTGGGTTTCTGTTTTACATTTGTTATCTCTCTGTGTGTGTGAGAGAGAGAGGGGGGAGAGAGAGAGAGAAATCGAATGGATCAAAGCTTAAAATATTTCCTCCATCATTTTAAATATTAGTACAATATTTAAGCTACACGTATTGATGCAGTTTTCCATCCTGTTTTCGATTGGTACCTCAAAACTCAAAATCCCATTAGCTCCATTGCTTTAATTTATATATATATATATATATATATATATATATATATATATATATATATATATATATTGTATTATATATTGCTTAACGTCCAGCTCGAGAATTTTTCGCTCATATGGAGACGTCATCATTACCGGTGAAGGGTTGCAAAATTTAGGCCTATGCTCGTCGCTTATGGCCTATGAGCAAGGAGGGATCTTTAACGTGCCACACCTGTTATGACACAGGCCTCAGTTTTTGCGATCTCATCCGAAGGACTGCCCCATTTACGACAAGCAAGGGGTACTGAGGATCTATTCTAACAACCCGGATCCCCACGGGGCTGAATTTACATAAAATACGGTTACCAATAGTGTCATGATGCGATTTGATTGCCCGAACCAATATGACATGTTCACGTCTATATCATCATGTATTATATTGAAAGCACTAGTAAATCAAAATTAATTTACTTACATGTAAATGCATCTGACAACTTAGTTTTCCCACAATATTACATTATAGAATTAAATTGCAATTACAACGTTTCCTCCTTATTGCATATTTTTAGTTTACTCTTCCTGCTTTATACACGATGATCCATATGTACAAGGAAATATTGAATGTTTTTCCATTGGTCACAGACATGATTTATCAATAACTATTGTACTAGGGCTAATTGATATGTTGTAAGCCTCATATGTAAGGGTTTGAATTTTGGCGTACATATTGCATTATTTTTCAACATAATCCCCTTCAGTATCTATATACTCTTGCCAGTGATTTTTAAGGGTTCCAATGCTACTTTTAAAGAAGTCCTTTTCTTGGCCATTCAGAAAGTCCTAAACTGCATGTATGACATCATCATCTAACAGAAAATGGGTACCGGAAATGGTCATTTTCAGTTTTGGAAATACATGAAAGTCTGATGGAGTGAGATCGGACGAATAAGGGGGATGTTCAATCAATTTAGCCACAATCGTTAATGCTAGCCATGGTGACAGACTTATGAATAATGGCTTTGTCCTGGTGGAACAACACATCTTTTCTGAGTTTTCCGAGGTGCTTAATATTTAATATTTCACTTAACTGCCTCAGAAGTGATGCATAGCATATGTCATTGATTGTTTGTTCCTTTTTGAGATAATCTACCATCAGAATACCGTCCTAGAATATCTAAGGCATAACCTTTCCAGCTGATGGAAGTCTTTGCCTTCTTTGGCGGAGGTGAATCAGGGTGCTTCCATTGTTTAGCCTGTTGTTTGGCCTCTGGTGTGAAATGATGGGCCCACGTTTCAGCCTTAGAAACAAATCTCTAACGAATCTTAGCAGGATCTGCCTCTAAAAGGTTTAGATTAGCACGCGGCAAAGTGCGCCAGGTGTGCTTCTGATCAACTGTCAGAAGTCTTGGTACCCAACGGGCTGAAAGCTTTCTCTGTCAGAATGGAATGTACCCATTCCTGTGGAATGCCAACCGTACTGGCTATATATCTTCTGTAACTTGCCTGTTAGTCATATCAATATTATGGACTTTATTGACCATTTCTGGGATTGCAACAGTGGCAGGCCTTCCAGGAAGGGGGCCATCCTCAAGGCTCTGCCTATCGCGATTAAATTCCGCCACCCACCTTTCTACTGTAGCATGCGAAGGGGCATCTTTCCCTACGACTATCTGTATGGGTATCTTCAGGTTCTAAATTTTCTTACGCAAATATTGGATCTCTGTTCTTTCACTGATTTTGTCCATTTTGCAAAAGTTACTTACCTGTTTACTTTAGAGTACTCGTCGATATAAACTGACCAAATGACACGAGTTTTCGGGTACACGACCTTAGTAGGGCAGAAAAAGGACATCGATGCTAACCTCCTTCAATAAGAGGCTCACAAAATATCAATCAGCTCTCGTACATAAATGAATAGTATGCGAATATCTTAATCCGTTACTACAGTGTATGAATGAATAGCTTGAGAATATGTTCGCTTCTTAATATAGTCATACAATGCATATGTGAGATCATTTCATAACTGAATGAATCCGAGATTTCTGATTGGCTGAGATCATATAACGTTATTTTCGCATCTACGGGCCTTGGAGAAAATATAACATGCTATTGTTTTCAACATCTAGCCAAAAATAAATTATGAAAGTCCCAATTGATCTAATCGGTTACTATTATTTGTTGGGTTGCTAATTGAAACCCGTGTCTCTAACCCATTTTGACTAGGTTTTGAACTTAAGCTGTAAACAAAGATTGCAGACCAGGCATCGTTTCGTTGATTCTAGTAGCTAAATTATTCAGAAAATAGTTTACTTTCAACGAAGTTAAAACATTGTATTAATCCAAAACGACTGTCAACAAATTTGTATCCTTACTTCTTAATGGACGGCGAAATGTAGAACTGCAACTATTTGTTGGTCAACATGTGAAAGATGGGTTTGGTTCTGTTCTTCATCTGCGTGACATCCAAAGAGAACAAAGATACGGACTATACGGCATTCCTGACATTTCATGTTGGTGATGTTAATGCATTTTTTAAGTTAATGATAGAGTCATCATTGCTTTGCCAGCTGTACTCGTTAGTCCTTCAAATTCAAGATTGTTCGATGTAATTGTTAGTCAACATAGAATTGTTTTCGTATTCAAACATGTCACATGTACATGCATAAGTATTGATCGTGAGTCAATATTCAAGGAATGCAAGTACTTTGGCGGTAAACTCTATTTGCTGAAAACCCAATAAACAACAAACCCAAACATCATATCTAGATATTCTTCGAATAAAAATAAACATTCATTTCTCAAATTTAAAACAAAACTACGACATTCGACATATCCCCAGAAACTTCTAATAAATCAAACATAGATATTATTGTAATAGAGTGATTTGGGTTTTAAAATAGATTTTGTATTTTTGTGTTTCATAAAGCATATCAGTGTCATAAATGGACCTATATTAGATGTACGTTGCATAATGCAAATGAGAATTGTGAAGAGTTGTAAAATGGAGATTCACATTCCAGTGTATCAAATGCTCAATCAAGCTGGCAATCAGGATATTACTGCAGCAGTTACATCTATCAGTGAATCATGGTTTGACCATACTGTTTGTGATGCTGAAATTGAAACCAGATCTAAAGAAGGACAGAAATCGTAAAGTATATCAGTTCAAACTATGCATTTACAAACTCAGATCAACCAAGAGAAAATAATGAGGCCATACAGGCTAACATATCTCTGTCTAAATCGAAACCAATCACTATGGGTACGTATACAGATTTTCTCAAAATAATAAATGTTTAGATAGTTTCGTGCAAAGTCAGTTGAATCTTGATGAAAATGAGACCATAATATTAGGGTATTTTAGCATATGTGTGAAAAATAAAACATCTAATTGTCCGACTTGTACAAAGATCTCCTGAGCCGTTTTGGACATACTCAAATTATAAAACACACACGAGACTTGCAAAGAACGATGCATCCTAAATAGACTATATAATGTGCATTGTAACTGACAAAATTATTCATTCTGTCGCCATTCCAATGCGTGTAAGTTAATACACTGTACTTGATAAAACCCAAGTAAAATTTTAACCGTCATGATAAGGTCAGGTTTAGGTATATGAAAAATTCTGACAGCACTCTGTTTAAAGATGAACTATAGAGGTAGGCTGGAATGATTGTGTAATGTCACAATATATAGATGAAAATTTAGAACGTCTTTCTGGAATGTTGTTGACAAATGTGGTCCAAGAAAAAAAAATTAAACAAATGACAGAGCCATGGATGGACTCAGAAATTTCAGAATTGATTAAGGAAAAGAACAAATTATTAAATGTTTTTAGCAAAAGAAAGGATGCGAGTACATACATGTCAGATATTTAGTTCAAATAAGTTTGTTTTTTTTTTAAAAGCCTAAGCTAGAGGAAAACAAGGGCGAATCAAAACAAACTTGACTTGGATAAAACATTTAGGGTACCAACAAATCTGAAAAAGAAGGTCCAATGCTTGTTCTGAATATTGATAATAAGAAATGATTTAATACAGAGAAAATAGTTGATCATTTTAATTTTTTTTACTACGGTAGCATCCAAACTTGTTGCTACTTTACCTATTGCTAAAAGATTTCTTTTTACTTATGTATCAAACTCTTTTAGAAATGTTTACTTTAAGAGAAATGTACATTAAAATATGCTACTTTTTAATCAAGTGTCAGAAGACTTTGTATATAAAATATTGTGGATTTTTTTTAAAATCTCAACAAATACAAGGCTAGATGAGAAACCATCAAAATTCTTGAAACTTAGTGCATCTGTTCTTAAGAAGCCAGTCACATCTACATGTATAATTCACCAATCACTTATGAAATGTATTGTTCCATCTTGTATGAAATTGGCAAGGGTTAAAGCCTTATATAAAAGGTAGTCAGCTAGATGTTGGAAATTATCGTCCATCAATATTCTCAATATTATATCAAAGGTACTTGAAAACTCAGCTTAATACCTACCTTTTGATAGAAAACAACATGGTGTTTAAATCAGAGTTCCGTGGAAACTACTCCACAGACACATGTTTAATATATCTTTTAGATCATATTAGGGACAAAAATTCTAAAATTCTAAAGGGCTTTTTACAGGAATGGACACACTTGGTCTCCAAGGGGCAATTGATATTGTTGATCACGATATTTTACGTTTAAAACTTGATAAAATGGATAGAGCTGTCTCTGCAAGACAGAATGTATACTCTTCGGAAAACGGAGGATTTTCATTACAGAGAGATAAGGTAAAAATAACCAACAGTGATCAATCTTATAACTCTTATAAATATACAAAATAAAGAGTTGGGCAAATACGGACCCCTGAATACACTAGAGGTGGAATCAGGTGCCTAGGAAGAGTAACCATCCCCTGTCAACCGGTCACAACCGCCTTGAACCCCATATCTTGATCAGGTAAACGGAATAATCAAATCAATTTGTAAATAACGGCCTAAAATTCGTATAAAACAAATAAGACAGCATTTGACACAATCCAAACTTGTATTGGCAAACTAGATAGTTATAACGACCATAGAATTTGCGAAATGCTGACTTTAAACGAGACTGTTCTAACCCCTATAACATCAACAATGTCAATAGCCTGTCTTGATTTTAAAAACTGTTCATACGCAGTACAAGCAGTACAAACTCTTGTATATGAATCAGTTGAGAGACACCATAAGCAAGTGATGATGGAATATTGTTACACAAATATGGGAAGTTGGCGATAAAGAAGTTGTAGTTATTCCTGGTTTGGTTGGGTTTTTAGTTGTTTGTTTGTTTTTATGTTTATTTGTTTTTTTGGTTTGTTTTTTTTGGGGGGGGGGGTTTCATTTTTTTGGGGTTTTTTTTTTGGGGGGGGGGGTTTATTTGTGGGGGGTTTTTTAAGTTGTTGTTGTTGTTGTTTTGTGTTGTCTTTTATATCAAGTTCACTAAGTGATATTGAATCGAAATATAAATGACAATGATGGCCGCGTCATATCTAAGACGTAAAAATAGGTAGTGATTGCTCGTTCTCCAAATACTCGGCATTTAGAAGTGAGAATCACGGGTCTTTCGGATATGACCTTAAAAACAGAGGTCACGGTAGGCGTTGGCACATTAAAGAATCCCCAATGCTACGACCATGAGTGCTAAGCATAAGTCTAGATTTGTGGTACTTCACCTACAGCTGGTGATGTCTCAATATAAGTGAAAAATTCTCGACGGGATGTAAAACAAACAAACAATCAATCAATCAACGAAGCAGATGTGGAACATTGTGTTGTCTTTTATATCAAGTTCACTAAGTTATATTGAATCGAAATATAAATGACAATGATAATTGTTAATAGATAAAACGTAGTCGATATATCTAATTGTCGAGTTGAAGGCCACCGCTAGAAGTTTTTTCTTCTCGTGTAGAAACTTTTGAATAAATTCTGCCGCATAACTAGAGAAACAGGTCAACTAACAAAAGAACAAAATTCGTTTCAATGAGAATTCCAATAGGCTAATAGAAGACCTGATTACCAAAAACTACGAAGATACCGTCAATGAGGAACTCCAGCATCAGTTAATATCAAAACCAGAGTACTTGTGCGTAGAATCAGAATGGTGTTTCACAAAGTAATTTTTGTATGACTGATCACTAGATATGAATATTGACATTTCCCTTTACCATTTTTGTTGAAGAAGCAACTGTCTATAATGTCAAGAAGTGTAGTCTTTAATTTATCGTGAAGGATGGTCGTGCAAATTGTTGAATCAACGTTTTGATGTTCTTGATTTAAGAAACGTTTTGTGATTTCAAATTACTAAAAGTTCTTTAGATTTTTTTTAGAATTCACATTTGATTTACACCACTTCTAGCATTTGTTGTGGCACAATACGTTTGAAGTTTTTCCTTTACCGCTGTTAATATATCGTGAGAAACAAAGATTGTGGCTTGGTACAACATTTACCGGGTCCAGCAATGTATTATCGACTATCTTTTCAGTAATATATTAACGCAGTCTTTGGTTACCATATTGGTGAGATTAGATAACTCAGTATTTGCGATAGTATTAAGAAGGCTTATTTAAGATTAATAACATGACACCCAATTCTATTTTTAAATAGTCGGTAGAAACGTTTACCTCTTGGCCTTCCTAAAAGATGATATAAGCAAATGGCTGTAACAGGGATGCTTCTCCGTTGGTTCAGCTTTCAGAGGATTGCTACTATCGCACTAAGTTTCTGCTGCTTGTGGTTTTTTAAACAAATGACGCCATCATTTTCTCTGCGTGGACTTTTTTCCCTGGGTTGGGAAAAGTGCACTTTGACATCATTCAAAGTAGATATACATGCCTTTCTTTCTATTATTTAAATTGTGACCGTTCATGCTTCAGAATCTTTATCTTGTCAAAGGCAATATGTTACTAGTGTAGACAATGTCAAATGGAAGTATCCCTGTAGAACATTTTATTCATATCACGTGACAGGCATGGCTAAATGCGAAAAATGCCGGGTTTTTTGGATGAACTCGATTTTACAGATTACTAAATTAAATTCCTATTTACAGATTACTAAATTAAATTCCTATTACAGATTACTAAATTAAACTTTCCGATTTAAATTGGATATTTTCCGAAAGTTTGGAATGAAAGGTGATAAATATGATAACTACATACAAGACAGAATAAAGTTTCTATTGCATTTATTGATCTCAAGAATGCGTTTCATACAATGCTGAGGTCCACAAATTACTATACCATAATATTCCTAACATAGAGGCAAGGTCACTTCGACTCTGGTTTTTCATCTAACTCCTTCTTTAACTTCTGAAGTGATGCAAGTCGAACATCCCGCCATTTTCTCCTCTGATGAAGTTTGTCAAGAGGAATTCTGGAGGCAAGTTCGTTGTGAATCTTTTCCAGAATCGGACCATCCATTTTCCTTGGGGATCCAAAAGTAGACTGTACTCTGTATATCATCTCGGCGTACCGGTCTCTGTAACTGTACATACCTACAGTAGATATAAATCATAGAATGCAGTACTCCTTTTGCACGGAAACTCAACTACGTGTCCAAAGTTCAGACAACTATAAAGTTGATTGATTGATTGATTGTTTTGTTTATAGTCGCCTGAGGGAAGATTCATGAAGGATTTCGACCACTAATTATAATTTCATTTCATTTGTATTGTTACGAAACACAGATTGTAAGGGGGGATCATACTCTTTAAAATATAAGACTTTCCACGCCTTCTTTAGTTAGACCATTATCATAAGGAGGAAAAATAGTTTTATATATTTCATGTATTTATTCCATCAAAATCTTTGGTTCCATACAATACTTTAAAATACATTCAAACTTCGACAAAGAAAGTTGAAATGGACAACAGAAAAACATGTTAAAGCATCCCTTATGTCTTATGATATAAATGTTTACCGTCGGCATTGAGGTAGGCTGTTTCCAAGGGACCCATAAAGGCATACCTCCGTCCTAGTCCCTCCGACATCACTTTATCGATGTCCTCCACACTCATCACTCCATCCTGAAATGAAGCGCATGC
The DNA here is from genome assembly GCA_024699665.1 of Ostrea denselamellosa. NCBI lineage: Eukaryota > Metazoa > Mollusca > Bivalvia > Ostreida > Ostreidae > Ostrea > Ostrea denselamellosa. The sequence goes on along the minus strand of JAMZEH010000054.1, from coordinate 2,535,145 downwards.
ACAGAGTTGCAATCAGTCGCTTTTAAGTTGTTTGTACTTTACATCTTCAATCATTTTTGCAGTGTATATGTTTGTATTTTCAAAATACACGTATTTGTTTTGTGTATTTAATATTCAGTTACATTTACCTCATAGAGCCTCCAGCATTCTCCAATAATTGAGTATTGAATACGATTCAGTACGAATCCATCAATTTCCTTCTTGACAATCACGGGAACCTGCCCAATTTCCGTCAACAGTTCCTTAGTCTTTACTACCACCTCTGGATCTGTCCATGGGGCTGGAATTACCTCCACTAGCGGGGCGTAAAATGGAGGATTCGTCTAAATTACCAAATATAAATTTCATTTATTCCTTTTTAATCAGCAGCTTTCAGAAGTATCATAATTTTTTAAGAAAAGGGCAGCACAGAAAGTTTCAAATATTAATCATCGTGTATGTTTACCACATTCAAATTCATTCTCTCTTTATCTATCTATCTATCTATCATTGTCTTTTTCTCTCTCCTTACTGGATGACAAACGATGAACCTCTTTTTGTGTGTGAGATTTTCGGAGATAAGGGATGGAACCAGTGCACTAGCGGAGCTGGAGGTGATTGCATCCTTCCTGCTTAAGGTATCTATCTTTGCATGGACTTCTCGCTTCAGGTGCAATTCCTCGTGGACACACTCCTACCAATAATCATTAATCATTAGTGTCTAGGTCACTTACTCTTGTTAGCTGATTGGTAAGAGACTATATTTCAGATGTTTTTCAATGTATTTTCTTTTTTTTAATTCTTTTACTGATGAGTACTTGTATAAAGAAGGCGTCCTTCACACATTCAGCCAGGTCGTTCGTCCCTGTGATCAAATTCCTTTGCTCTTTGACTGTCAATTTCCCCCGCAATAATCCATTTTCAAATTGATGTTCTAGTTGGTCTTCTATGATAGATAATGCATGCTGGACTTGTGCCGGTTTAATATCGTATATGCGCACTTTATACCCTGCTGCGGCATACAGCATAGCAAAGCTATGCCCTATTAGCCCACTGAAAAACCAATATAGTTCAAAACATTGAACGCCTCCGTGTTAGCATTAAATTATATTATTGATAACTGAAAAAATTGGCAAAAATCGAAAAATCATCATTATTTTCAAACCCGGCGAGTAATGAATCATTGAATCCAAAATAAAAATGAACAAAACGTTATCTCCCTGTAATTTATGAAAATTAAATAACCGTTTGCCCCTTTCACAAGGTGAATAATTTCATGATGAAGATTACAAGCACTATTTGCAATTAGCATTAGACAACTGAACATGATACATATAAGTTTAACACGATGACCTGCAAGATGATATTCAATTGTTGAGTGCGGTATGTGTCCTTTGAGAGTTTTCTACTTTATCCCCTTGCATTTCATTGTGTGAGTGAGTATGTGTGTGAGTGTGTATGTGTGTGAGTGTGTATGTGTGTGAGTGTGTATGTGTGTGAGTGAGTATGTGTGTGAGTGTGTATGTGTGTGAGTGTGTATGTGTGTGAGTGAGTATGTGTGTGAGTGAGTATGTGTGTGAACCTGTATGTGTGTGAGTGTGTATGTGTGTGAACCTGTATGTGTGTGAGTGTGTATGTGTGTGAGTGTGCATGTAACACCGACCTTATAGTCACTCTACATGTCAAATATTTGATACTTTACAGGTAGCTTTGTTATCAAGAGAGGAAGAACTTTATTAATTTTGGAGTCAAAAGTTGAAATTTACTACGGGACTTTATAGAAAAAGCTTGTAGAATCTTTACAGGTCATCTTTGCTGCTTGATTTATTTGATATTTCACATGTAGCTTTGTTATCAAAGAACCCTATTGAGTTTGGGATCATAAATACAAAAGCCAAGGTCACTATGGGTCTACATAGAAAAAGCTTGTAGAGATGCGATTGATACTTCACATGTAGCTTTGTTATCAAAAGAGGAAGACCTCTCTTGAGTTTGGGATCAAAACGTCAAAAACGTCCAGGTCACTATGGGTCGTAATAGAAAAGGCTTATAGAAATGCGTTATTATTGAAACTGTAAAGTCATTAAGTGTTTATATTGACTCTGGAGTGTGTAGCCAACAGAATTAAAATAAAATAACAAATTGCATTTTCTCATGTAAAACATCACAGTTTGATTATGACGCCAACCTAGCCGCACACATAACATGGTGTAAGAACTGTAGTCTACACAATATAAGTAGTCTTGCATATCACTTTGACTTGTTGTACCCCTCATAGTTCTTGACAGAGAAAAATTCAAAACATTTTCCTATTTAAAACCCTACTGTGGTCACGCCATTAATCGAAGCATTAAGGCGTGAACTACATTATTCTACATTACATGAGGATTTAATTTAAAGTTAACCAATATCTTATAAATAGACAGACATCGTCTATGTTTGTCCTCTCCATAAGGATATTTGCATATCATTTTGACTAAGTATGCCCCTGTAGTTATTTGAATTTTTTTCTATATATTTTTAAGCTTATGAGACCCATCAAGACCACAAGGTTCACCTTTATTGACTTATTTTCACCATTTTCTATATGGTCAAAGTTACCAAAAATAGATTTTAAGAAAAATAATAATTAAATTGGTTAGTGGTAATTTAATTGTAAAATACTGTAATATGTTGATTTAGGTCGACTCCAGCTTTTATCACACCAATGTCGACTTCGTGCTTCTTTGTCGGTTGACACTGGGTTATTGCTTGGTTCGATAAAACTATGGATTGACCTCATCAACATCTATAGTACTATAAAATGCAACAGAACCACGTTGTACAGTCTTTTTACTGTATAGTTTTTAACCCTGTTAAAATAAAAGATGTCATTATATAAAGTATAGATTGTTTTTCTTTCCATGAATAGTATTGATCTTTGGACTTCCAGTAAGGCCACGTGGAATAAGTTTTCATCTCCCATCACAATAATTTATGATGAAAAGTTTCAATTTAAGGACCTAGTCTAGATCGTTCACATAATGACAAATATTTAATAGGACCGGTTTTATAGAACATGATAAAGCATGCAATGGAACAAACCGTGAAATCTAATGTCACTTTCTATGTTGTTATATACTACGTCATACGTCTTTAAATAAAGTTGCTCTACATTTTCAAAAGATACCTGATAGATTATGACGTGAATAATATCATAGATATATTTATCTGGATAACATCATAGATACATTTATCTGATTGTCTTACCTTCCAACGATCCCCACTTGCATCGACTTTTTGTCCGCCATGTCTAGTACGAAGTCCTTATCTTCAGTGTCCAGTACCTCTATAGAATAGACTGACTGTAGTGCATAGTAGAGTTCTTAGTATTTACACATTACACCTTCACATCGATTATTTACCGGGCTGAGATCACTTTCAGATTAGCATTGCAGTGAATGTCACGGTTTGTAAACTTCGTGACAGTGTTATACTTATACCGTTAACGTATTTAACGTATGCATTGTCAGGAAGTATCTCCTGTAACATTCTACATCAGTTCCGTTGACCCTCAAATCATGCAGTTATGATGCCTGGTTTCATACACTTGTGACGAAATGTAATCTTACGGGCATTACAATGGATACGAATCAGAGAGGCTAGAGAGGCTGATATACATTATACAATTTATGACTTCTGATTCGGTCACTTGTGACTATACGAACCTGGCCTTAATTGTATAAAAGTACTTAAGTTTGAGGAATTCCTTACCCTCAAATCAATTAAGAATTCCTTAAGTTGAGGAAAGAGAAAAAATGGCTTGTATAAAACTTCCTTAAATCATTTGAGATTTTCCTTAACTTAAGAACGGATTTTTAAAGAACATAAGCGGCCGTTTTCATGAAAGCGAAAGTAGACGTCATCTGGAAAGCATCACTCGAAGGTAAGTTTTAGTCGTCTGCTAAGTTGAAATTAATTAAAATGGCAGTAGCTCAGAAGAAAAGAGCCCAGAACTGGTCTGAGGAAGAGAAGTGCATTCTTACAAGCACCATTCTCGAAAAAGAGAATATATTGTTTGGTAAATTTAAGGGGGATAGAGGTGACGGCAAAAGTATAACCCAGGAAGAGAAAGCGAAGGCCTGGAATGAAGTGTTGGATGCAGTGAATGCGTAAGAGTTGTTACACAATCTGCATATTCTGTATCTGAATGGAATACGATGTAGGACACCCCCGCCCCCCTTTTATGTGTGTAATTCAACGGAATGTTTAGCCCGATTACAAAAGTGAACATTATGTAAATATAAAGGGAACTAAGACTGTAAATCAACATAAGGCGGATAATAGGTCTTTCCTAAATTCGAATCTTTGGGTAATTCAGAGTTTTCAGTAAGTTTGTACTAAGGACCCGGCAAAATATTTTCGCTTTGAATGACTGAAAACTCGGACTCGAATTTCCGCTATTGTGATGCGCAGTACAATTGTCAATCACACAAGAACTATTAGTTTTAATCAAAGTTGTTTATTCAATTAATATAATTATGGCACATGTGCAGGTTTTGTAGTTACTGCCATAATTAAGGAAATGTAGTGGTATGCATATGGATTGGTATTGTAAACAGTTAATGTTTTTATGTAAATAAACATGTTCAACGACCTCAGACATCAAAATTTGAACAGAACGGTCTAAAGTTGAGCAAATTATTATATGTTAAAGGAAGACTTAAATTATGAAGTAAAATTCCATTCATGAATTGCTAAATCAGCAATTGTCTTACTGTATATCCTATGTAACAGATAATTGATGTAATGTGAAAAGGTACAAAAGTGTTTAGAGTATTTGACTTTCAAAAATTTGTTAATTACAATTTTGGAATTTAGCTTGGATAACAATTCACAATATATCTGAAATATTATTATGCAGGTAAAAAGGTACAAACATTCCAATAAAAATATTTTGCTATATCTTGTAATATTGGGTTGTGATAGGACATGTATAGATATAAAGTATTTGAAAATTCTTTTTGTTCATGACATACCCATTTAACATTTTGCAGAAATGCAAAAGAACTGCATACTTTGGAGCAGATAAGAAAGCAATATGACAATATAAAGCAAAGAGGTATGTGTAATGTAAAATTTACCAGTTATTTGTTTTATTTAATCAATAATGGCTTAGATTTACAATGCCTTTGACATCACAAATTAAATTAATCTATAATGATTTTTGCAAGCCAAGTGTTTTCAGCCCAGTGGTTCTTGAGAAGAATTTCCCATGGTAGCAGAGTGGACCAAATACCCTTGGCAAGCAAAAATTATCTATAGTATAGCCTACAAATCTGTCATTTTCGCTCACCCATAAAAGGGGAGCGGAGTGGACTGAAAACCCTTGGCTAGCGAAGATGCATATCTGTTTACATATAGAATGAATATCATGGTGTAGATTGTTTAAAAATGTATATAATTGTTTCTTAATGTTTACTTAAGACCAGTTAAAGATCAGTTTATTCGAAAAAAAAATGTTTTTTCTTCGAAGTAGATTAATTACATGTTAATCATGTTAATACACATAATGTATGTAATATTGTATCCATCAAACAATGAGTAAATGCCAATATGAAGTTGATCATAAGATTACATTTATGACTACAACTGTAAAAATTTTGGACATGGATCAATGAAAATATGTGATATTATTTATTATGTCTTGATGTGATAATGAAATAAATATCTTAATCCTTTCAATTTCAGCGAAGTCCTATGTGGATAATATAAAAAGACCAAAGACTGGAGGGGGTCCAGCTGTGCAGCTAACCCCATCACAGCGGTTATATATCAACCGTCATGATGACGCACCCCATATGGTTGGTATAGGAGAGGGACTGGACACTGAGGGTAATGTGTTTTACACATTTGTATGATGAAGTAACATTTTGACTATGATTAATTGTGTACCCATGGTAGTAAGCATTAGCCATATAATTTGTCACAAAAACATAATTTTATATAATGTTCAAGAAAAGAAATTAATGTTTATTATATATAATAATTAAGTTTAGCAGATCAAGGTAAGCAGTGTGTATTCATAGTGAGCATTCTCACATTACCTATTGTTTTAATTTTTGTAGATGCTGTAATACCCTCTACTAGTACAGCGTGTATATATCCTGTAACAGCAGAACCATCAGAGAGTGCATCTGGTAATTTTCATTCTCACTTTGATTTATATGTGTATTTGTATATCACAGCTAGGAGTCCCTTGGGCCAAAATAAAATTATTGTTTGTTTGGAATTGCCTCCCGCCTAATTGAAATGAACCCTCCTAGAAAATTTTTACTGACCAAAAAATAAGAATTTTTTTTAATCAATCAATTCTTGGCCTGTTATCACATGTGCCACCCAATCACTTAATAAGTGTTGAACCTAAGCAAAACGGGGTTCCTGGTTGATGGGAGATACCCTTAACTAAAAGGCAGAAAATAATGTGTTCACTGCTATTGTGATTTTGTCATCAATGTTTAATTTAACTTTAATTTTGAAAAAAAGTAATTTCCCTCCCTCCCTCCTGGGTCTGAAACTTCCCAGGCGGCAATTCCAAACAAACAATATTTTAAGGATGGCCTTGTTTATTGATCAATTTAAAATTGCAGTGCTTATTTACATGCATGGTATATACTATATAAAGTAAAGTATCACTATATTCACTTCAATTACTTTATACTGTAATCTTCATATTATAAAGACATAAAAAAATATATCAATTCAACAATTTATTCCATAACTACTGTATTAAATACAATTGAAGAATATATAGGAATTCCTTGTTAAACAAATCCAAAATCCATTCTTTTCCTCTGTTTTTTTTTAAAGAACAAATTGAGGTGTGTCATACAGAGACCACTATAACTGAAGAGAATGAAGTTGCTGTGATTCCAATTGAGAGACTTTGTAAGTATTTGTTAAATCCCATTATTAATTTTTAATTGACCCAAATTTGCCTTTTTAGCTCCGACACCTAACTTAAAACTCAAGTGAGCTTTTATGATCACCCATTATCTGTTTGTCTGTCTGTAAACTTTCCACATGGTGTGGATAGATGGTACCTACTTTGTGTATTCAACACCTTTCACAGGATTTCCAACAGACATTTCTCAAATTTCAGCATGGTAGCAAATGAGTGATATAGTTGTGAAAATCTTTTCTGTGGTATCAGACATTTCAAGATTTTTATCTGTCTGAATAATGAAATGAACTGTGTACTTTACCAGTCTGAAGAAATTTTAACCAGTCAGATCCTCTTGACTGGCAAATTTCCACAACACTGCAACATATTTTAAAGCAATTCGGGCATTTCTATTCTTGATTTGATTTTGCTCAACGGAAGGGATTTGCACCCATCAAAGGGGAGGTAATCACAAAAATCTGTTACTGAACTGAATGGAAAATTTATTTAAAAGTGGGTCAAAGTTTTAGATGTTGAGGTAAAATCTTTACATATTGACCAAGGTGACACATGTGAGCAATGTGGCCCATAGGTCTCTCATATAACGTATGATGCAGATAGATGAGATTTACATCTACTTCAGATGTTGTAATTTATTAATTTGGTTGATATGTTTTTCCATGAAAAACATTGATTCTTTGAAAAAGTATTAATTTACTAAAAATTTTGAGTAATAAGACTATCAATTTCTCTTTTGTAATAAAGCTTGATAAATTTCTCTTTACATTAAAGCTCGATTTAAACAACCTATGAAGAAAAGGAAAAGAGAAGAACTTGATGAAGAAATTCTTAAAAATGAGTTGAAGAAAAGCGAAATGGAGCTGGAACTCATTGCTTTGAAAAGGAAGGTGGCAGAGAAAGAGTTGGATGCTTATGAATCTATATTCAATGCTTCCGTCAGTGTTAAGAAGTACTTTGATATGAAGTTGGTCGAATGTTTCCCATTTGAAATATGAAACAGAATAATTACTTGTTAGCTCACATCGTCTTCAAAGTGGAGATAGTCACCAAAATGCAAAAATAGGGTGGGATCATTTAAAAATCTTCTCAAGAACCACTGGGCCAGGAAAGTTCAAATTTACATTGAAGCTTCCTGACATAGTGCAGATTCAAGTTTATTTAAAGCATGACCCCCAGGGATTGTGTGGGGCCACAAAAGGGGACATTATTTTTACATATATGTTTATACAAGAAAAATCTTTTAATATCCTATTCTCAAGAACTCACTGAGCCAGAAATGTTCAAATTTACTTGGCAGCTTCCTTAATAGTGCAGATTAAGGTTTCTTGAAATCACCCCCCCCCCCCTCCTCCCCCAGCAATGGCATGAAAAGCAGTCTTCACACGGTGCAATTCAGATGAGGGTGGCATATAAATGTAACGATTACGGAAACTGGCAAGGGCTTGACATACATTATGGACAGTCCTGCAAACAACACTTTCCGAGATACCGGTAGCATCGCCTACCAATCTGAAAACGGCGCCAGTTGCAAGAAAGCGCAATGTAACAGGTCAGGTATTGGTTGACTGGGACCCACAGTCCACTGGCTCAGTTAACTAACCGAATCAAACTTCAATAACTGTATCATTAAATGATCAGTAATTTCACATTTTTCACAATATTTTTCATTCCCTTAACAAATTTTAAACAATGCTTATCATAACACATTTTAACAATAATTAAACAATCAAAACTTAGAAACTAGTAAAACGTAATAAAATGTTTTCTTGATTTTTACAATGTAGTTGATAGTGATTTGACCGTAAATAGTCATGTTTGGTTAATGGCTTTCATTAACGACATTGAATATGACCTACAGATGCATGCTTTAAAAATCGCAGTTTGCTTGGTCGATAAAAATGTAAGCAGATCTTTGGTTGGTCAAGCGGGAAATCCTGAACAAACTCACACCAGAAAAAATCGCCTGAACCAATCAGAGAGCTTGAATATTCTTGATCATTGAATAAATAGTCATATCGATATACATAATTATATCCATGTAACTGGTCGGGGTAGCTTAGTGGTAGAGTCGAAGGGATTCCAAACCGAAAGGTCTTAAGTTCAAGTCCCGCTAACATAAGACGTAAACATAGGTAGTAATTGCTCCTTCGCCAAACACTCGGTAATTAGAAGCGAAAATCACGGGTCTTTCGGATATAACCTTAAAAATGGAGATTTCGTGTCGCGGCAAGCGTTGGCATGTTAAAGAACCCTCACCGCAACGGTCCTGAGCACTAAACATAGGTATAAATTTGTGGTACTTTACCTACAGCTGTTCGGTATGAATGAAAAAAATCTTAACGGCACATAAAATAAACAAACAACCAAACCAAACAACCAACTATAGTCATTACTTTTAGTCATGTAGTTATATCATATCTACCTTAAGTCATGTGTTATATCATACTTGTATCTATCTATAGTCATGTAGTTATATCACATCTACCTAAAGTCATGTGTTATATCATACTTGTATCTATCTATAGTCATGTAGTTATATCATATCTACCTAAAGTCATGTGTTATATCTTACTTGTATCTACCTATAGTCATGTAGTTATATCATATCTACCTTAAGTCATGTGTTATATCATACTTGTATCTATCTATAGTCATGTAGTTATATCATATCTACCTAAAGTCATGTGTTATATCATACTTGTATCTACCTATAGTCATGTAGTTATATCATATCTACGTATAATCATGTAGTTGCATCATGTCTATATATAAATCATGTAGTTACGTCATATCTACCTATAGTCATGTAGTTATATCATATCTATGTATAATCATGTAATTGTATCATATCTACTAAAACTTATGTAGTTATATCGATATAAATGTATAATCATATCATATCTACATATAGTCATGTAGTATCCATATAGTCACGTTCTTATATCGTATATATTTATAATCTTTATAGCAAATCTACCAATAGTCAAGTAGTTGTGTCATATCTACCAATAAATGGCAACATCTTATTTCACAATTAGTGTATGGTCCAGATGAAAGAATTTTATCATCAAGTCACCTATTTTGAAAATGTGTATATCATGATATCGACAGACGAAGCGATGAGGCGATCGCCCTCGCATGTTCGTGGAGGAACGCATGACCTAGTTCGAACACCATACAAATATCATCAAAAATTTTAGAAAATTACGAATCGCAACTCCAATACAAAATACCTTCAAATCTTTATCTGAAAAGGTCTATATTCATGTTAATATATATATATATATAGAGAGAGAGAGAGAGAGAGAGAGAGAGAGAGAGGGTATAAATATTGATAATGTCAGAAGAAAAAGAAATGATACAATTATGCAGATTTATAATTTTGTCATTAAAAATCCTTCAGCCACAAAATATAAAATATCCAAACCTTTTCTAAATTTGATTTGACACTTGAGTTTTTAACTAGGTAAGGTAGAGTACAAAAGTGTAATATATACATGTATCCGGGTCAATAAAATAAGTGTTGAACAAGTACCTACCATGTTATCGCATCTTATCAGCATGCCGACGTATTGTGATTGTGTTAGAAAGTGTACTAAGGGACGTGAGAAAAAATTCCTTATTAATAACATGCATAGAAGTTCTGAATAAAATATTTTTGAAAATATTTAAATATAAAACATAAACGGTACCAATTTTGATGCACTATATGTGCATTTCGACAAATAGTCTTTTCAGTGATGCTCAAGTCAAAAATGTTGGAAATCCGAAATAATAACAAACTTGGAAGAGCTGAAAGAACCACAAAATACCAAATACTGGAGCCAAATTCAGCTAAGAATCAGTGCTATGCATGAGGGAGATAATCCTTAATTTTGAAATGAAGTTCTTAATTTTATTACAGCAAATTTTTATCCGTATTTCATGCTAGTACCGAAGTGCTTAGCAAATGGGCTGGTGAAAACCCTCGGGGACTAACAGTCCACCAGCAGAGGCATCGACCCAGTGGTTGTAATATAAAACATAAACGGTACCCATTTTGATGTACCAGATGCGCATTTCGACAAATGATGTCTCTTCAGTGATGCTCAAGTCAAAAATGTTGAAAATCCGAAATAAGAACAAACTTGGAAGAGCTGGAAGAAACAAAAAATATTGAATACTGGAGCCAAATCCAGCTAAGAATCAGAGCTTAGTGAGGGAGATAATCCTTAATTTTGAAATGAATTTCTTAATTTCATCACAGCAATTTTTATCCGTATTTCATGCTAGTACCTAAGTGTCTTTATTGTTGTTATCAATACGTTCCATTTTTATTCATTATTAATCAGATATTATCAACCTAAACTTTTATACATGTACGAAGTTTTTGCAAGTACTCTTCGGAAGATGAATGTGTGTAAGGTATAAAAGCAACGCGTTATGAGCTTCCGGGTATTAATTAAATAAATGATTTTATAAAAAGAAAAGTTATTTTGGTCTTAATACGCCGCAGCTGCAAATAATTCATATAAGTACCGGGTATCTATATTTTGGTTCAAGTCCATAGTAATCCTTTATGGACCCCCAAACCAACAAATTTTCTGGAATTATTCGAAAAAAATTCCAAGAACTAAAGGCTGATTGTGAAACACACTGTCCTTCCTGACATATTTTAAAACAGTCATGTTGCAGATTTATTTGTAGAAATAAAAATAAGTCAGAAAGGACAATATCTGTTGGTGGCTTTAAGATTGATTTCAAGCCAACAAACCCCTTGTGTACAGCATTTGTACTAGTCCTGAGTATTTTTTACTTTAAACAAATCATTGACAAACCGACAAGGATAACAGACTCATCGAGTTAGCTACTGTCATAGTGAAGTAGTCAGTAGCTAACTCGATAAGTCTGTTATCTTTGTAGGTTTGTCAATGATTCATCTACCCCGTGGGGATCCGGGTTGTTACAATAGATCCTCTGCACCCCTATCTTGTCGTAAGAGGCGACTAAATGGGGCGGTCCTTCGGATGAGACCGCAAAAACCGAGGCCCTGTGTCACAGCAGGTGTGGCACGTAAAAGATCTCTCCCTGCTCAAAGGCCATGAGCGCCAAGCATAGGCCTAATTTTGCAGCCCTTCACCGGCAATAGTGACGTCTCTATATGAGTGAAAGATTCTCGAGCGGGACGTTAAACAATATATAATGAATCAATCACAAAGGGCATCTCATAAAGCATTAACCACAAAATTAAGATCTTTAAAGAACCAGAAGAATTATCGAAGGGAATGAGTCATGCGTAAATACTTGGAAATTTTCCAGGAGAATATTAACAGAGATTTAGATGAAGTGGCCCCAAGGCAATTCGATTAAAACAATGCACTGAACCATGATGTCATCATGTATGCTAGACATAATCACGGAAAGAGACAATGCAAAGAAAAGATTGCAGACTTTTTTTTTTTTCTTCTTTTTTTTTTGTTGTTGGTTTTTTTGTTGTTTTTTTTTTTTTTTTTTTTTGTTTTTGTAAACTTACAATTAGAAATAAAACACAAATAGAAATAACGAAATCCAGAACTGGGTATTTTCAAACACGATAGAAGAGGATAAAGACATTGATGATAAAGAAAACAAATAATAAAAAAAAACTGTGAAAGCCCATTTAGGACATATAAAGATATATTTTTAATTTGAAATAACGAATTTCAGAATTTGTTATTTCAAATTTTAAAATTCGTTATTACGGATTAAATGTGTTATAACGAATTTGTAAACTTCGTAATAACGTATTTCTTAATTTCATATAAAGAATTAAATTTGAAGTAACAAATTTTGAAATTCGTTAAATCAGATTGCCTGATTCGTTATAACAAATTTTCATAATTTCTACTAATCTTGCAACATCTTCATCAAGCTGTAAGCATCACGAAATTAGTTTTATTAATTACTCGTTATAACAGATTTATTAATTTGGTTTTTTTCCCCTGCAATTCTTTAATTATCACGAATTATATACTAATTTGATATCAACCATTTTATAACCATTATATCGAATTTGATAATTTGATATAACCATTTCTAAAATTCGTGTTTTCAAATTTAATTTCCCCGTGGGGATCCGGGATGTTAGAATAGATCTTCAGTACCCCTTGCTTGTCGTAAGAGGCGATTAAATGGGTCGGTCCTTCAGATGAAACCGCAAAAACTGAGGTCCCGTGTCAAAGTAGATGTGGAACGATAAAGATCCCTCCCTGCTCAAAGGCCATAAGTCGTAAATCTTAAGTCGTAAGTCCTAAAATTGAAGAACTTACGGCATATCGTAGGACCGTCATACAAAACGTATCGTAATCGTAAATCGTCACTTCTTTTGTCGCAAGTCGTATCGGAACTCTTCAGTTCAAGAGGTTGTGAAAATTAGCATAGATATCACGCGAAACCCGACGCTATCATGCTATCAAAATAATGGGTGTTGGAACAGTCACCCACTATCTCTTTATTTGCATGAGAAAATTTAAAAAAATTACTATTGTCCTAAAAGTGTGCAGAGAGAGAGAGAGAGAGAGAGAGAGAGAGAGAGAGAGAGAGAGAGAGAGACGCAGTTGTCTACTCCCCTAGGTCAGTTAAAAATGAATCATTGCAGTTAATGCCTATAACAAACAACATGGTCACCCCATGCTTGATGGCGTGGGGGGAGGGGGGGGGGGACTGGAGAAGGGTTATAGGGATTAATGAATTTACTCAAAATTTTATTTGAAAAAATGCAATACCGTTTCTTGTTCATTTAAGTAGTAATAATTGGTATAAGGTATAAATCTACCAAGGCAATGTACAGCACCTTGCATATAAAGTTTTATGTACATGTGTGGACATGCAGTGTGTGGGAAGGAGTGAATCGAAATAAGGGTCTAGCAAGGCGTGCATATGATTTTGTTTGCTTTTTTTTAAAGGCTGAAAATAGTTAACGTCATTGGAAAAGGTATGGTTTATGTGGAAATATACGCAAATACAATGGATCTTTGCCACACACCTGTCACTTTTGTTTGATCCGCGCAATGACGGAAATATATGAGTACGTAACCACTTTTCGTGTGATGAAGTCATCAGAGGAAGTGACGCATTGTAATAAACAAAGGTAGCAAAGCTGGCCGTAACACAATTATATTCCGAAGTGTTTAAAGAGTTATCGCTCTTTGCCTACAGGGGTCGTTGATGACGTCCGCCATTACTGTGCTGATAAACAAAATGCCGTATGAGAGAAGTGGAGGGCGAAATTGTATTGTTTTTGGCTGTAGCAACAATCAACGAAAATTTCTTTTCCGTCATATGCCTTGGAATTTATCAAATAATCTACTAAATCTTCATAAACAAGATGGGGCCAATGTTTTATGTCATTTGTCTTCCATCCCGTATCTGAATCGTGTGGTGGATCTGAAAATTTGAACATCTCTTGACAATTTTTGCTTTTAGAATAAAAGATTGCACTCTTTAATACCAATATTTCTGAAATTTATTAGTTTTGAATTCCAAGAAAAAATGGAGAGAAAAAAAAAAACAAAACAAAACAACTAAAAAACAAAAACAAAAAACAAAAACAAAAAAAACAAAACAAAAAAACAAACCGATACACAGAATGTAATATCTCTGCTTAATCCTACTAGATTTTTTACAATGAAAAAAAAAATTAGATAGGGTCTACCTGATATTGTGCCCATGCCCCCCCCCCCCCCCCCCCCCCCCCAACTCGGTGGATCTCGTTGTAATACACTATCAAAATTGAATAATAACTAGCAATAAAGATTCAATCCATATAGCTGTTTTACGGACAAATTATACGATTGGACATCTAAATTAACAACAAAAGCAACAACAGAAATGCTGAAATTGAAAAAAAAAATCCGAAGGAAAAAAAATAATAAGATAACAAATAGTCAGATCCAACACATCTTCCGTTGAAAATTCCACGATCCATCGCTAATTTTATTACTTCATACATTGCTTTATATTGAAATGAATTTGTAATGTCTCAAGTCGTCTTTACGAGTTTCTTTTTACTTCGTGATTTATTATGCAAAAACACTGGGAACTGAAAGTTGGGCGGATCGCGGATTTAACGAAAATTATGGTAGAAATAAGATTAAAACATAAAAACCACGAAATATTATGAATGTAACATATGTTAAAATCTTACTGTGACTCTTCTTATCCATCGTGTTCTCAGACAAATATTAAAAATAGATGAAAATATCGATGAACACCAGTTCTTGCTTAGCTTTGTTTACAATGATATCAGCACAGTGATTGCGTGCGGTCACATGATCAAAATATGTCAGCCCCCAATTATGACGTAATATAATTGTGTTGTGTATGCAGACAATAATAAATCATGGTATGTACTTGGATGACAGCTGGTGTAAGCGTTTAAAATTGCTTCTGTTCGTAAGATGTTCTTCATCCCCCCACACTAAATCTGCTCGCACGTAGATGTACCGCCTGGACAAAAGATACATACCTCTCGTCGTCGACTACCCCAACATTTAGGTAGTCCAACGAATTTATTACCGCGAAATATCCGCAACGCAAGGTTTTTCTTTTTTTTTTTTTGTTTTTTTTTTTTATGAGATTGGTTTATGGCATCGAATATTAGAAAGGCAGCGCTACGTTGAATGATTTTAATAATCATAGTAACAAAGATGACATGGAGCACTTAAAATATAACTTAGGACATAGGGTCGCCCCCGGGCTGTCGTAGACTTAAAAGACCGAATTTCATCGTAACTCGCAAATCCTAAATTTTGTAAAACGGCCGTACATCGAAGTTATGTCTTACGACTAATTCTAAGACTCACGACCTTTTGTAAAACGGGCCTCGGGTATTCCAACAGTCTCCAAAAGCTTCTAAATGAGAAGAAAAAATCTCTTCGTTTTATCTATTAACAAAAATCTTTTTCATTCATATGTTGATTCGATATATCCCAGTGAACTTGAAATAAAAGACAACATATAGTTTTCCACATCTACTTCGTACTTAGATATTTCATAGAAATAGATGCTGACGGCAAATTAACAACTCAACTTTATGAAAAACGGGATGATTTCAATTTCTCCATCGTCAACTTCCCTTATCTATGTAGCAATATTCCATTATCATCTCCATGTGGTGTTCATATATCTCAACTGATTCGATATGCAAGAGTTTGTTCTGCATATGATCAGTTGTTGTTTTTTAAATCGAGGCAGGCTACTGACAAACAAGATGATGTTACAGCGGTTTCAACAGTCTCGTCTAAAGTCAGCATTTCGCAAATTCTATGGTCGTTATAACGATGTAGTTTGCCAGTACAACTTTCCATTGGGTCAAATGCTGTATGGTGTGTTTCATACCAATTGTTAGGCCGTTCTTGTCACACTGATTCTGACAGCAAGATATAGGGCTCACGGAGGGTATGACCGGTCGACTCTTCCTAGGCATTTTATTCCACCTCCAGAGTTTTCAAAAAGAAATAACTGAGCAGGTGAATTTCAATTTTGAGGCGGATCAAGTTGAGCGCCGCGTGCCTGTGCATTTCGTTAGAGTGCATCACGTTAGAGGAAATTAGAGCCAGCGATTTCTGTCGATCGAGATGGCGAAATTTCGCCGGGTGCCGGTGCTTATTGAAAACCCTGCACCTCTAGTGTGACCAGGGGTCCGTGTTTGCCCATCTTCCTCAGGCGCGGATCCAGCTTTTTCATCCGGGGGGGGGGTCCAAAAGGCCGGCGAGATCAATCATTTTTAATCTGTTTTTTTGGTGATTATTTAAGTCTCCCATTAAAAAATTATATATATATGTGTGTGTGTGTGTGTGTGTGTGTGTGTGTGTGTGTGTGTGTGTGTGTGTGTGTGTAAAGCGGTACGGTAATTTTCATATCATATTATGACCTTGAATTTTGAAATTGTCCCCAGTGAGCGAATATAGTCGATCGAGAGAGTTGATGAAGCAATATTAAACGCGATGCTTGGATGAAAGATGACGATATTTTCTTTCAGTTGGAAATTCCCAGGGGGACCCCACCCCACCCCGACCTAGATCCGCATTTGTCTCCAATTTGTATTTTCTATAGGAATTACGAGATTGAGTATTGTTCGTTATCTTAGCCTTTTCATTAATCACAGTTTAATTTCTAAACACCTGCACTTTTGTGCTTAAAACTTTCATTTTGCATTAGTGTATTCATATCGATGTTTGAATGATATTCCATGCATAAATATGCATGTATTTAATTAAAATTGTTTCTTAAGATGTCGTATATTACAGTTCCTATAATCTTCACAATTCAAGGAATATTGATTCGTTACTTCGCGCTAACGAATCAATAACTCTTGACTTGTGAAGATCAATTCCTGTGTGCTTCCTTAGAAATAATTTCAATTGATAAAATTTTAGTGACCGATTTTGTTTCGCATTACATTATCTAGTGGGCGTGACAAGATCGGCGAGGAACGTCACTTGATCCATACGGCGGCGTTTGAGTAGATCACGTCAGATGATATGTACAGTTGGGCAGGTAGCAAATATATGCGAGCGGGTATCATATGTTAGCCGCTAATATGCTAGCCGCTGTGATCTTGAACTAGTAGATGCAATTTATTCTCATCAGTTTATAAGGACATTTGATTGGGTCAGGTGCGAGTCGATCAGGATAACTGTGACGTCATAATCAATCGACATTTTATGATACTAGTAATAATAATAATAAAATTTTTATTTAGACAGGATAGCACAATTAGTATTACATACTAGTTCACATTGTGGTCCTGTATAAAAACATATTTACAGACAGATTAAATGAGAGGATAGAAAATCATAAGACATTTATACATAAAATATTTACACATGTACATTATCACTAAAAATAACAACAACAGTCATGTTGTTTCAGTAACTAGTATGGAGCAACTGTTGCAAAAGAATATATAAACGGTTCAAATTTCCTTAATCATTTCACAGTCGCCGGATAGCTGAAAAATTGCTCAGGCGACTATAAATAAAAAAAAACAAACCAAAAAACCCCCTTAATCATTTCCACAGTATATGAAGCTCAATGATATAGATCTCTGGATCGCTATTCGATATATATAAAATGATATGCACTTTTATGCTGGGTATAATATAATTATCTTACCTTTATCAATTATCTACGCAACGTCAATTGTCTGTAATTAGAGTTGCTATATTAAAAATGAATGAAGCAATGTAACCTTTGCCACGTATCATTCAAATAATAAGAGTTAATATTTCATTGTTACTTTTCCGGAACTAGACTTAGTATTTCGGAATGGTTTTAAATTTTACATAAAAACTAGTAGGAATCTTTTAAACGTTTGCGATCACGATACATATAGATTTATTGTCGAAGTTTCTTCGTAATTGAATTCACAGTAAAAATCAGATTTAGGAAAAAAGAATGGATTATGATTTTAAACGCCAAAAAGCTGCCGAACGACAAAAATTAGAAGACTTGTTTGACTTTGAGGGATGCAAGGTTGGAAGAGGGACATATGGCCATGTATACAAGGCCAAAAGAAAGGATGGATGCGATTGGGGAAGGTACAATATTTTTATTGACCAGGCATGATTGCTTATAGCATCAACCCCAAAGGATCAAACATAACTTATTAACTATTAGCAAGTCTTAGTTACTGGGTTTATTTTCAGCTAGCGAAGTTGGATTTTTCATAGGCCAAGCATTGTTTTCAGTGTCAAGAGTCATTGCATTTCGGATATTTGAATTGTTACTTAAAACAAGTGTCTGTCATCCACAACTCGGGTAATCTGCAGAGTACGTGGATATTATAGCCAATATCTTTCATTATCATAATTACCAGAGTTTATAATTTATTTTATCATGTGACCGTTGAGAAAAGTGACGACTTGTAACATCTTGCAACATGACTTCAGGCATTTAATCTGTCTTCATTTAACGCGGGAAATTTAACATTGTCGAAGTAAACAGTGCTCTGTGACGTCATATTAGCAGCAATTCTTTTCCTTCTCAATTTCAAATCAACAACAAAACATGAAGGTATGAGAAAGCTTGTCTGGAATTCAAAAGTGTTTGTGGTATTTTCTAAACTATTTATTTGTTTTATATATGGTGTTGTCCGTGAAGTATACTGCAGCAACAGTGATATTTTTCCAGGTGCATTACAGGTAATATTCATCATTTTTCAGCTGATGAACAGCAGATCATGTGACTCAAATGTGTAATCATTGGAGCGAGCTCATTGTGTTGTGGTAAATTTGATAAATACCAGTCTTATTATTTAAAGCAACAACACACTACAGAGGTTTGTCTTCTGGATTGTGGAAAATAAATGAAATATGAATCCACTTTAAAACCTCCTTTGAAGTTGTTTTGATAATGATGCCAACACATTTTGGTAATTCACACATCATTTAAATAACATCCCCTGCAAGAAATATTATATCAATACACAGGACAAAAGTTGTCATCTTGGAAAAATTATCCTCACTCAGTTCAACACCCATTTCTGTACTCTAATCTATGAATTTATTGGATGATCATGGTACGATTTGCTGTAGTAATGATTTCCTATAGTTACGTACTTGTCTCTGGTCAACATTCATACTATCAGAGGAAAACACGTGATCTCATCGATTCTGAGGACCACTTCATCATATTGCTCTGGAAAAGGAAAGTGCCAAAAATTGAAATTATCATAAAGCTCAAAATGTTCTCAGCATTTTTGATAGAACTTGTGTTGTCTGATGGCTTCTAACAGAACAGAACTTTCATTGTCATATACACATATAGATCAAATCTTTCTCCCCATTCAATTTTGCCTGGTTCATTTTCAAAGTACATTATTCATTCCAGTTCATGTTTACTTAGTTTTATAATAGGTACAAAGCATTTCGATGCACAAGGCAAAATTATCATGACTCTAAAATCAGGCTGATAAATTGGGAAATTCCAGGAAAAAGGTGATATTTTTTATTCACAATTTAAGCTAGAAACTTTCAACTCAAAATTTTATTATTTAATGAGTATTTTCCATTGATTTTGATGCCTGTTAAGCACATCTCTAAAGTCTACATGTTTTAGGTCATATGAGTCACTTGGGGTGACCTATTGCTATTAGTATGCATCCATTGTCATGTGTTAACAATTGATCATTTTAAATTTCTTGATAACTACCTTTGAAGCATCTTTGGGACAAGGGGGACGTAAATGTGAATTTCAGGACTCCTGCATTCCCAAGATGGGGTGGGGAAAAATCTGCCAAGAATTGGGCAATTTTCAAACATCTTTTTTGATTTGTAAAAACCACACATCTGTAAGAAAAACAAAATGAATACTAAATCATGTAGAGCATACAGGCCTCTACCAAAATAAAAATTTTCCTTAAAAAAATTCATTATCCCTTGGGTAGAGGTTCTCACTCCAGTGCGGAGTCAAAACTGGCATATTGACATGTTCACATGTAATACAATTAAATGACATTTTTAATGTTACAAACCAGAATTGTAAATTTCATGATCTCAGGGTTATGGGTTTTGGTAGGGTGGGGCCAAAGTGGTTATATACTTTTTGGCAAGTTTTGGTGGGGTTTTTTGGAGGTTTTTTTTTTTATTTAAGATACTGGTGCAGATATTGCATAAAAACTTAATGCATTTTTAAAGAAGATCTGGAAGGACACTACCAAAATTCTTAGATTTTCTGACCCCTTAAGCTTGGTAGGGAGTCTTACTCTAGGGCAAGCCCAAAATGGTCATAAAAGTGTTACATGTAATTTGTATAATGTTTGAATATTTTCTTCTTTACTTAAGCTGATGTTGAATATGAGCTGAATGCATATATAGCAAGAACCTGAAGGCCTTTGCCAAAATTGTAAATTTCAGGATCCCTTGGGTAAAGGTTCTGATTCTAGGGTGGGTCCAGAATTGTGATATAGTGCTAATATAACACATGTTACCAATATGTAGTCTTTCATCAGTATAGGCATTTTGGTGGCATTTGTGTTTCAAGAATACATCTTATTTTACACTGCTGTTGCATATTAGAATTTAGCTTAGATATGCAGACCAGGAAATTTACTATAGATTTCATAGCCCTTGAGGCTAGTGATACCTTTATTATTATTATTATTATAACATTTATATAGCGCTAAATATAATTAAATTACTCTAAAGCGCTTTACATAATTATTTGAAACTACACAATGAATATACACAACTAAAATTAATTGAAAATAACATGGGCATACAAAATATAAAAGGGGGTTTAGATATAGAAATGGGTTAAACTGATTAAAATATTCGTAAAACATGTTCAGCACAGATTAAGATCTAAATATTAAATTGATGAAAGGGTCAGTTAAAAAAAAGCTAATTTAAAAAGATGCGTCTTAAGTAACTTTTTAAAACTGGCCAGGTTGTCTTCGAACCTTAAAACGGCTGGCAGGCTGTTCCACAGTGCAGCTGCACTGACATCGAAACGCCAATTTCCATCAAATTTGGTACGTGCCTTGGGCGTCACCAGAAATTTCGAATTCTCTGATCGAAGCGATCTCGATGGAATATATACATCAACAAGGTTCTGAAATGTATGCTGGTGACTTCTCTTGCAACGCCTTGAAGACAGTCAAAACAAGTTTGTATTGAATTTATCTAATGCTCTGGTGAGAGATAAAGCCAGTGGGCCTCTTGTTCAAACAAGCATAATGTCGTTGCATAATGATCTCACTTTTGAATCGTTACATCATGCAACTATCTGAATAGGCTTCAATTTTACGAAAATATATGGAAAGATGGTACTTTATTATTACCAAGACACAAGTTTGAATTTAATAATTCCAATTTGTGTTGCTGTGATGGAAAGAATATTTGATTTTGACTGTTTTATAGCCAGTGCAACAATAGGTAATCAAAATAAGATATATAGGGGAGCACTGAGATAGAAGTTATTTTTATGAAGAAATAATGGTATATTGGTGTGCACTTTTTTGTGCTTAGTGTTAGCTGCCCTTGGATACTGCTGTAAGTGAATTTTATACCCTCTTTGTGGAAGAGGGGGCATATTGTTTTCTCAGGTCAGTTGGAATCCACTCAATGTCTTGAGAACCCTTGCTTGTCAAATATCAAACTTGGTTTAGTTGTAATCTTAATGACTTATAAGTAGGTAACCCTTATAGAGTTTGGGGTCAAAGGTCAGGGGTCAGACTACTCCAGATGTAAGTAACTATTATTTTGCTCAATATCTAAAGCTTCGGATAAGAATTGCTTTGTTTCCACTATCTGAGCTGAACCTAAATTAGAAATATACGCTTCACCTTAGAAATTTCATAAACATATTGTTGAAAAGATAATTGAGGACTTTGTTTTGTTGAGTTACACTTGTAATTAATTTTTATCAAACCATAACAGGGGATACTTACTTCTCCCAGGTGAGCCTTCATGTTTAGTATATTTTGATATACTAGTACCTGCAATTTAAATAGAAATTGTGGTCAGACTGTTTTTTGTGTACTATTTAATAGACTGAGAAAATAATATAATTTATTAGTCCCCTGCTGGCTTTGCCAGAGGGGAATATTAGTTTACCCTTGGTCTGTTTGTCTCTTATTCAGCTTGAGGTTTTCTGAACTTTTCTCCTCATTAGATGAAGATATTCAACAGAAATTTTACACATCACTTTGTCTTGAATAGTTACAGATCAAGTTTGAGTTAGTTTTTTTTTTACACTTGATTAACTTTTGACTGAATTATGCCACTTGGTGCATTGCAGGAATCAGTTTTCCCAACTTTTCTTGGCATTAGATGAACACATTCAATGGAAATTTGTTATGCGTCTTTGTCTTGGATAGTTTCAGATCAAGTTTGAGTTTCGTTACACTTTACTAACTTTTGACGGAATTATCCTACTGGTAGGGGACTTAGTATTGCCTGCAATACACTCAGAATGCTTGTTTCCCATTAACCTGGCTTAATTTTTACTTGAATGTTAGAGAAAACATATCAATTTATATTTTGGGCCTAAAAGGACACTATTTAAGGTAAAGCTTTCATATTTTGTATTTTTGTTTCTTATGGCAAGGTATCTTATGTATACCATGATCTATGACCTTGGTATCCAGAGCAGAGAAATCATGTTGGTGGTAAGGCATCTGTATTATGTGAATTCATTTTCAATTATGTTGTGATCCTTTGGGGCAAGGTTAGGACAACAATATGGAGTAAAAATGTTTCATGGGAAGAAAGATCGATAAAATTTAAAAATCTTTTTAGAAAATCACAATAGTCCAGCAACAACAGGGCCAAGGAGACTCAGGTGAATGATGTGGCTCATGGGCCTTTTGTTATATAATGTAAAGCTGTTTTAGTCATTTTAGTAACAAATCAGCAAGGATGACCTTGGCAGCTAATGTCCCTTTAAGAACTCTTTGCTTAACAACATCAAATCTAGTGTACTGGTATAAACAATATTTTACTATGATTATAGGCATTCTAGATTTAAAGTTGACGCTCTGTTTTTGAAACATTTCTTTTTTGTTATCAAGTCGTTTGCTAATATTAATGCAATGCTGCTACATTTTCTGCTTTAGACTCATAAATTTCGGGTTTATAGAAATATTAAGCACATTTCATATTTCTGACTTAGTAGTGGGGTATTTTGCGAAATTTATGATGGAATAAAAAGGTCCATACCCTGGGATAAAAACAGTGACTTTGGGTGATCTTTAAAAAATATCTTTTTGTGGTTGTCCAAAATCTTTTTCTAATTTAGTATTTAGATGGCAATTACAATTAACCAAAATGATGGACAGAAGAAAATTTGGGTTTTATTTCACATTGTCTTTGGTAATCAGGTTCTCCAACAGTCTGTTGGAATTCCCATGGGCATGAATTGTGCCCCTTTGTTAGCTTACCATTTTTTTATATTCTTACGAAGCAGAATTCATTCAAAAGCTTCTACAAAAGAAGAAAAAATGTCTTGCCGTGGCCTTCAATCTGACATTTAGATATATCGACAACGTTTTGTCTATTAACAATGATCATTTTCATTCATATATTGATTTGATATATCCAAGTGAGCTTGAAATAAAAGACACCACAGAGTCTTCCACTTCTGCTTCGTACTTAGATATTTTACTGAAAATAGATGCCGGCGGCAAACTAACAACTCAACTTTATGACAAACAAGATGATTTCAATTTCTCCATCATCAACTTCCCTTATTTATGTGGAAATATTCCATCATCACCTGCATATGGTGTTTATATTTCCCAACTGATTCGATACGCAAGAGCTTGTTTTGCTTATGATCAGTTTTTAAATCGAGGCAGGCCACTGATAAAGAAGTTGATGTTACAGGGGTTTGTACAATTTTGTCTAAAGTCAGCATTTCGCAAATTGTGTGGTCGTTATAACGATGTAGGTTGCCAGTACAACTTATCATTAAGTCAAATGCTGTCTGATGTGTTTCATACCAATTGTTAGGCCGTTCTTGTCACACTGATTCTGACTTCAGATTGCTTCGTTTACCTGATCGAAATATAGGGCTTACAGCGGGTGTGACCAGTCGACAAGGGATGCTTACTCCTCCTAGGCACCTGATCCCACCTCTGGTATGACCAGGGATCCGTGTTTTCTCATCTCTCTGATTTTTATTTTCTATAGGAATTATGTGATTGAATACTGTTAGCTACCTTAGCCTTTTCATGCTATATTCCTTCATAATATCTATTACAGATTTGAGAGCAAAGAATATGCCTTAAAACAGATTGAGGGCACAGGAATATCTATGTCAGCATGTAGAGAAATTGCTGTAAGTAAATTTTGTTGAAGAATTTAGCTCAGTTTTATTATTTTGATTAAAATGCCAGGGTATGATAATTATGCTATTGCCTAATTAGTCCCCTACTGGCTTTGCCAAAGAGGACTTATTAGTTTACCCTTGGTCTGTCTGTGCATCCGTCTGTCTGTCATTCTGCTTGATGCTTTCCGGACTTTTCTCCATATTGGAAGAAGATTTTCAACTGAAATTTTATGTATGACTTTGTCTTGGATTGTTACAGATCAAGTTCGAGTTTCATTACGCTTGACCTATCTTGACTGAATTATCCTACTGATAGGGAACTTTGTATTGTTTGCAATACACTCAGAATTCTTGTTCATATTAATATAATAAATGTTACAACTGTCTCTTTGTCAGTTGCTGCGTGAGCTAAAATACCCTAATGTGATCAGTCTACAGAAAGTCTTTCTGTCTCACCAAGACAGGAAAGTCTGGCTCCTCTTTGATTATGCAGAACATGACCTTTGGGTAAGAATTGAGATATACATTCATATACAAAGATATACAGGCTTCAATGTGATAAATACTTTCCATACTACATTGAATAACTCCAATTTCTTTAGATAATTTAATTAAGATCTTTTGACTATTAAAGAATTCTTCCAAAAATAATCATGCTAGTAACCCTTTTGAGCTCACAATTTCCCTATGAGATGAATTAGTGTTTTCCCATTTGTTTCCACTTTGATTTTTTGAATATGTTTAGAAGAAGCCATTCTTAACTTTTGTAACTGTTGTTGTACTTTGTTTCCAGCACATTATAAAATTCCATCGATCTGCAAAAGCCAACAAAAAGCAGATTGACGTCCCAAGGAACATGGTGAAATCACTGTTGTACCAAATCCTAGACGGAATTCACTACCTCCACGCCAACTGGGTGTTACACCGAGATCTGGTATATATTCATCATTACTGCCTGTTTTAACATGTACTAGAGTCATTGATTAGTTAAAAAATCATTGTGAAAATACTTTGTACTTATTATACAATATGATGATGAATTCAGAAAACAATATGTAATTAGAACCACTGATAAATTGATATTGTAATATCATAAATGAAAATTGTTGGAATATTTGATTTTTATTGGAATTCTGTGAAATCATCATATGGATTCTCGGGGGTCTCTGTAATCTAGAATCTGCGTCCCTGATGCAGCAAAGTTACAAGTATTTGAAAAGTAAGAAAGTTAAAAATCATGAAGCCATCCTCGGAGATAAGAAACATAGTTTAAAAAATAATCTTATGAAAGATTTGAATACTGTATTCTTTGCTGTTGAGATTTCATGAAGAACACAGTAACAATGAACCTGTATCAAAGAGAGGGGATTTGTTTGTTGGAGACTCCTTTGCTGTTGATTTAGTTGTTTATTTAACCTGAGTATATGGACACTTAATGTTATCAATGAATGGAAGTTGATTAATTGGTTGGTTATTTTACATCCCATCGAGAATTTTTCACTCATAGTGAGACGTCACCAGCTGTAGGTGAAGTACCACAAATTTAGACCTATGCTTAGCGCTCAGGGCAGTGAGGGTTCTTTAATGTGCCAACGCCTACCGTGACATAGGACCTCCGTTTTTAAGGTCATATCTGAAAGACCTGTGATTCTCACTAATAAATGCCGAACATTTTGTGAAGGAGCAATCACTACCTATTTTTACGTCTTAAGTTTGATGCAGCCATGGCACAAGAAGGGCTTGAACTCACGATCTCCCGGTTACAAAGCGAATGCTCTAACCACTGAGCTACCCTGACTGGTTCCAATAACTGGCAGTAACAATTTTTGCTAATTATTGTCGGCTTAATCAGGGTTCAAAATGTGAA
The DNA here is from genome assembly GCA_024699665.1 of Ostrea denselamellosa. NCBI lineage: Eukaryota > Metazoa > Mollusca > Bivalvia > Ostreida > Ostreidae > Ostrea > Ostrea denselamellosa. Next base: position 2,508,563 of record JAMZEH010000054.1, on the reverse strand, counting down.
TGATGCAACACATCGCAGAAGTTGTAGAATAACAGTTAATGTTTGTTACTTATGTTGTTATTTTGTTTTTAAATATATGATTTTCTATATCAATAAAATTCCAAATGTATTACAGTAATCTACTGTAATCATATCTCAAAGTCACACTTCATGAATTTTGACCAATATATGCACGCACACACGCAAAACCCTCAAAACTTACAGCAGTTTGAAAAAAAAAGATTAGATACAAAAATGATTTCAAATTGGGGAAGTTCATTACATCTGATTTTACATAATTTGAGTATTGATTAATCAATAATCATTAAATATGATTAATCCACATAAATTCTGTACTGATATGTAGTGTCCCTTTGGGCATATTAACTTCAGCTCTTATCACAATTTACTCATCAATATTTTCTGGGACTAATCCGTTTTGGGATTCATCTTGGTAACTTTAAGCTCATAATTTGTCAGTATTTGGTGCCAATAAAATTATGTGAACAAGTTATGATATATAAACTCTTAAAATGTATTACTTTTAATTTTTACATCATGAAAATGGTTATAATTGAAATTATGCCCAGTTGAAAAAGTAAATTTATGGGAATCAATGCATGTGAATTATCTATAGAAAATTTCAATACTTCCTTATTATTTTTTTAAAAGAAATTGCTTTGGTTATTTTGCCGAATTTCATTCAAAGAAGTATGTTAAATGATTTGAAGTTATTTTTGTGGGTACAGAGGCTGACTTTTGTTTTTACAGAAACCTGCCAACATCCTCGTGATGGGAGAGGGCGCAGAGAGAGGCAGAGTAAAAATTGGTCAGTGATAGCACTCGGAGCAAAAATCTATTTTATCTATATGCCAATCTTAAGAATGCTGACATTTTCAGTTATTAAGTTACAATGCAGCTTTTAATATTCAGTGGTGGAACTCTTAGTTTCCATGGCTATTTTCCAAACAATGATGCAAGACATTTGTTAAATGCTGAATTTGCTATCTTGAGGTAGTAAAATTTTACTAATATGTATAAAAGATGGGTATTGATTTTGTTTATGATTATGGATTTTGGTGAAATATTTGTTGACAGCTGACATGGGGTTTGCAAGATTATTTAATGCTCCACTGAAACCCCTTGCTGACCTTGATCCTGTGGTTGTGACCTTTTGGTACAGAGCTCCAGAACTGTTACTTGGTGCTAGACATTATACTAAAGCTATAGGTAAGTGACACACACATCAAAACAGATACTGATTATGTACAAGGTACCAATTAACATGTAACTATTCACAGTTATGACACTCTATTACAGACGGAAACAGAAAAGACTTTCTTTGATACACTTGTGCTTAGTGCTGGGTATTGTGACTCCAAAATCAAAATTTCTACAATTTCATGCTTCTGTAGTAATTTTCTTGAGATTGGAGTTTTGCTTTTAAATAGGTGAAAAAGCATGAAGGCAATTTCTCTGAGTACAACGTTATTTAACTCCTGAAAAAGTTTTACCTGAAAAAAAAAATATCAAAAACCTATTAGGGTATGTAATATGTATCCCTTTCTCACACCAAAAAATTCTTGGAAAACGTGTGTGTATTATATTTTGCAAACTATGATAATTCTATTTATATATTTTTTGACACAACTAAATTTTTGTAAATGTAATAAAATTAATATGTACATTCCACTGTATGAGTGTTGATCCAAAAGTTTGTGGACTTTTCTTTTATTGCATTTTTTCGTAATGAAGCAACAACATGAAATATACATAACTTTATATAATATAACTAGGAAACTTCATATTTTATGATAACATTTAAAATCAGACAGTTGAAAACGATATATTGCAAAATCCAGGGTAGTCTTTAGAGTGATATTATGTTAAAAACTTTGAATCACATTTGTCTGCTTTGTTGTAAAAACTCATTAAAACACTGTATCCTCCTTTCCATCTCTGCCTTAGATAAGAGTCTAGGCACTCATCTTCATATCAAATTTCAAAATGTGCTCCAAGAGTCTAGGCACTCATCTTCATATCAAATTTCAAAATGTGCTCCACTGTTTCCTATGAACTCCGATTTCCACAATAATATCCTGCACAGTTTACAGTTGGTCCAAGTCCATTAATGCCCACATTCTTTCAGCAATGAAAAGATGACTTCCCACTGACCAGCCAGACCTTTTGTCATCATCCATTGAAGTTTTTTATCTCCACAAATCCCCTGTGCCACTTAACACAAGTGTTTATTTCAGTTTTCTATAGCCTCTGCCATCAGTTTATGCATCTGAACTGGATTCCTAAGATTTTTACAACTTAATAAATGACAAATTTTTAAGATTTCTAATAATGTCATGATCATCAATGTATCATAAATAGAATATCTAAATAATCAGTAAAATTGATGGAACTTGCACTCAAAGTTTCTTTTTTATATTTTTATAGGTCCAATAATTTGTATTACAATGCTATTTTAATTTCATATCTCATTTCATCAGTCGTGGTAGCTCAGTGGTTAGAGCATTCGCTCCGTAACCAGGAGGTCGTGAGTTCGAGCCCTGCTCGTGCCATGGCCACGTCACACCTAAGACGAAAAATAGGTAGTGATTGCTCCTTCGCCAAACGCTCAGCATTTAGAAGTGAGAATCATGGGTCTTTCAGATATGGCCTTAAAAACGAAGATTCCGTGTCGCGGCAGGCATTGGCATGTTAAAGAACCCTGACTGCTACGGCCCTGAGCGCTAAGCATAGGTCTAAATTTGTGGTACTTCCCCTACAGCTGGTGACATCTCAATATGAGTGAAAAATTCTCAACGGGACATAAAACAAACAATCATATCTCATTTCCTGCATTTTTTTCATAAATAACCACAATAACAAAATATTAAGAACCAATATAAAGTCTCTCCTGTCTTTCATAACATCTGTTTCTATGGCAACTGTCAAATTGGTACTGTCCAGAGTTCATCAAAAACATTTTATACATAAATTCAAAGTCAGTTAAATATTAACTTGTACATGTATGGATCTAATCCTGTAATTCCCCGGTTAAACTATAGTGTATATTGCAAGTGTTGTGTATTATTCCATAAAACATTGAAACTATTCTTTTCCCCATTTCTACCATAGAAAACAGTAACAGAACAATGCACGACAGACTGATTTCTTCATACTGTAAAAGCAGTATGGAGTAGTCTGGACCATATGTTGCTGTTATGTCAATTTCACATGCATGCATGGAGTATTAGCAGTAAAACTCTATTAAAACATTTTCTGTCTTGAGAAGTGTAAGTATACACAGTGAATCAATTATTTTTTGGATTTTTGCAATCATTCAATTTGTTTGCAAATCATTTTGTGCTGTTACTAGAATAGATGTCAAAACTATAATCATTGTATGATGAAGAGACTACAAAAAACATGTGAATTATTAAAAGCTATGAAAGAAAAGTGTTTGCTGTCACTATTTATGAAATTGTTTTTGTTTCTCTTTCAGATATATGGGCTATAGGATGTATATTTGCAGAACTTTTAACATACGAACCAATATTTCACTGTCGACAGGAAGACATTAAAACAAGTAATCCATACCATCATGACCAGTTGGACCGTATTTTTAATGTCATGGGCTTTCCGCTAGGTAGGTTGAGTTAATATCATGGGTTTCCCCTTTCAGAGGATGGACCATATATTTTGGCTTTCCTGCTAGTTAGACGTTGCACAGTGTACCGTGATTTGTTAGTCAGAAGCTTCCCACTAGATACACGCTGTGGCATGTATTCAGTGTTATGGCCTATCTGATATGTAGATACTGGGCTGTGTAGTTAATACCATAGCCCCTTCTCTTAGCAAGTGGACCATCTACATTTGTAGGTAACACAGTGGACTTATTATTGATAGGTAGGATTTGGACCTTACATTTCTTGAAATGGGCCTTGTTTTTAGCAGATCGTTTATGTAATGTCGTGTACATAGTTGCTGGAATGTGTAGTACGGCGCAACAAAATCCAGATTTTCATGTACGCATTTAAAATTCTATCATTTTTAGAAATAATTTTCTAATTAATCTGAAAACATTAAAATACTGTGACAGATTTTTGTCACTGTGTAATGACATGTGATGACACGTTCATCAGACAACATATTTCTGCATAATAGAAATTGGTAGCAAACAGCGTCTGAATTTATACAAAAGCAGATTCACATCAGTACAGATATTGTGTAAAATAACAAACATACTGAGATCTACCATGTAAAATAATCTAAAAAGATTTCGTGAAGGGAAGTTGGAGATACTGTGTCCAGAGTTTGGCCGTGAGGAAATTTTCGACATTAATGATAATAGATGGGCTGCTGATTGCTGCTTCTCATGGACTATGGGTTGGACCATATAGTATGATTCAATGTTATGAGATTCCCTCACTGTAAATGAAATCTTGTAGTTCATGCTATTGTCTTCCCAGCAGGAAGATGCTGGACAGTACAGTACAGGTAACGCAGATCCCGTATTTCCCGCGCCCCGCCACGGTGTAAACACAAAGCGGTAATTGGCCAGGTGAGACAGGTATACCGTGTTCCCATCACGGTAAATTCATCACTTACCTGTCCCCGCCACGGTAAAACGATCGATAAAAAAGTATCGTACACAAGCGGGAGTTATCTCCCCGAATGACTCTATAAATGTTTATCATTTATCACACCGTATCGATCATGGTCCAGAATTTTATAGAGATAATAATGAAAATATAATTAAATATATAAAATATAATTAAACTATTCTTAAATGAATTTTGTATAATAAGTATTCTATTTTTTTTCATAATTAGTAATTCTTAATTTTTATTTCATAGTTGGTAATTCTTATTTTGCAAATAAACATTTTCATATTATTTGGCAGTGCATGTTTTAAAGATGTACTTAAAAAAATAAATATTTAAATACAATATCTAATGCCATGGATTTTCCACCATGTAGGTGCTGGGCAGTATAGCTAATATTATGTAGTTGTTGGACTGTACAGTGTATATTTAATGCTATGGGCTTCCCTGTTAATAAATGGACCTAGTAGTTAATATTATCGGCTTCCCACCTATTAGGTGGTGAACAGCTTATTCAATTTCATGGACTTCCCACCATGTACATGTATGAAGAAGGTGCTGGACAGTCTGTGTAATGTTAAGGACTCCCCTCTCAGTTAATGGATCGTGTAGTTAATGTCATGGGCTTCTGATCAGCTACATGTATTTACTTGACTACTATTATATTCAATTTCATGGACTTCCCACCACGTAGCTGTTGGATAATATAGTTATTGCACATGTTCAATGGGCCTCTAACCATGTACAGTGAGCCCACAAACATCTGGACGCTTCAGCTTCTGGATATTTTTTTGTTTGGAACAGAGTATTAATTGTTTTGTCTCATTTATTTGGATTTCTGAATTCCAGATCTTGATGGTCTTTTTTAACCACAAAATGCATTTTTCCACTATGTTTTGGTTCATTAATTTGGACAGCAATATTTAATTGATATTTCAGCTGTAGTTAGTTTTCTTGAGCTAGGTGTTGTAAAAACACTGGATTGGCTTTCCTGAGCGGAGTGTTGTATATGATAAAAAAAAAGAAAAAAAAAAAAAAGTATTTCGTACAATAAAATATGTTGGTATAATTTAGCATTCGACCACCAAAATTAAGTGGCATAAATCAGCACTGAGGTTAGTATCTGCTCATTGTATTCTGATGTCAAATGTTTTGACTGTAAAGGATTAAAATCATGAATGTTTTGTATTTCATTTCTTGCCACTCAGTGTTTGGCGATGTTGATAAGTAAGGCAATATATATATGTATGTATATATTCGGTCACTTCACTTATGCAGACATTTTGACTGGGAATCGAAGTGTCGGGATTTAAAAGCTCCACTGGAGGTGCTAATCTCGATTGAGATTCAGCTTGGCTGGAAATTCGTATTAACGCAGGCATCAGTCCAGATATCCAGCCAAATTGATTTTTTTTCAAGATTACTGTAGGTGCTAGACTGTCTATTTCATGTCATGAGTTTCTAGGGTCTATTTCATGTCATTAGCTCAGAGGGTGGAACATATGTTTAATGTAATTGACTTTCTGCCTGGTAGTATTATAAGCTTCTCACTAGATAGATGCTTTGGCCATTATATAAAAAATGTTAGAAATAACTGCAAAGCATTCAATGAAAATGTAGTCACAGGCATTTTCTGAAATATGTCATGGATAAAGACAAGGAATTCCAGTGTGAAACTCACAGCATGTACATGCACGAGTAATTTATTGGAGCAAACATTTATATTTACATCTGTAACATTCTTTATGAACCAGTAAATATTTTGCTGTTAAACTTAACAGTATGTCTAATCTTTACAGAAAAAGACTGGGAAGATATCAGAAAAATGCCAGAACACAGTACATTAACCAAAGATTTCAAGCGATCCAAGTAAGAAATTAAGAAATGCCACAGTGAAACAGACTAGAACTGTAAGCCTAGAAAACAGGTCATTCTGGATGCATGAAGCTACTTTTAACTTGTGCTCGTGCATTTACTGTATATGATAAATGACATTAAAATATATGTTTTCTATTTTGCAGCTATTTAAATTGTACATTGGTAAAGTATATGGAGAAACATAAAATAAAAGCAGATAGCAAACAGTTTCACTTGGTAAGATTAAATGTAATGTTGTACATTTCTTATTTCACATGTTCATTTCCTATTCCTACAACATTAGAAAGTGTATTACTGATGAAATACTTCTTGGTATACACCAGGAATATTTTCATTGAAACTGTATTTTAGAAAAAGACATTGTTACAACTTACAAAATTTTAATATCTGAAGTTTTTGTGTGAACTTTTAATTAGAATTTTTTGTCAAAATTTCAGTTGCAGTTCATTGACTTGGAATTTGTGTTTATTACGAGGGACACTTTTTAAGTTCGTAGAGTAGGGCGGTCTTTTTAAAACCGCTTGAAATATCAAAATTTTTATTTATCTAAGACCTTCAAAATATGCCCCCATCTGCCTCAACACACATTTTACACCAATCTAACCATTTCCGGAACGCCGCACAGTACTCCTTTTTAGGTATATATTGCAGACACCGGTAGACCGCACTGTCTGTACAACAATGGGATTCAAAACGGTGCCCTGCCAGCATTTCTGTTAGTCTTGGGAACAACCAAAAGTCACAGGGAGGACAGGTCAGGGCTGTATGGGGGATGATCTAAGACATCGAGCCCAGATTCTTTCAGATATTCCTGTACCGTAGCGGATTTATGGGCCTGTGCTTTATCATGGAGTAATTTGATGCCGTGGACACCGGTGCATGGTCTGCGTTTCTGATAGAAATCAACCAGTTGAGTAAGAACATTTTCTCTGTAAAACTTTCCAGTGACAGAACTACCTTTCGGGACTGGAATTTGAAGGACTGGACCTTTTGAATCAAAGAATATCGCATACAACATGCGATTTTATGTTTTGCAACGGCACGCAATAACAGGTCTGTCGCCCTCAAATGAAACCCAAACCTTATTATTAGCCTTAGAATCGGGTTGAAAATGATAGATCCAGGTTTCATCACCTGAAACTATCTCTTCCAAATGACGTGGGTCGCATTTATTATATTTTTTTATAACTTGCGATGCAAATCTAACCCGACTTTGTTTCTGCTCGTCAGTGAGTAAATGGGGCACCCAGCACATGCAGATCTTACGTAGCCAAAGTCGTTCACATAAGATCTTCAAAACACTTGACGAATGAATGCCACTTAATTCTTCTATCTCTTGCACAGTATAACGTGCATCTTCCTCAATTAACGTTTTCACAGTAGCAACGTTCTTTTCCTTCAAAACGGAAACCGGCCTACCCACTCGAGGGTCATTTTCAATTGACTCCCGACCATCATTAAAACGACGTACCCACTTGCAAACTGTAGCATATTTTAAAGCACCATTCCCATAAACCTTTTGCAAATCAGCATGAATTTCCGTTGACGGAAACGCGAGGTGTGCTCAAATCTTACAATGTACCCTCTGTTCAGAGATTTTTCCATCCATGTTGAAAGCTCTATTTTACTATAGTGTGTAAAACCATGTGTTGAAAATACCCAGCACAGCACGCACATGGACCTCATGCGCCGCATACCGTGATACTGTTCGAGAGAGGAATGATTATGCAAGTTCTGTGTAAAAAATCGTGTAACTTCATAATTGCGTTAAAAAGTTATAGGCTTACTCTATGAACTTAAAAAGTGTCCCTCGTATATTAAATGTATGATGTTTCACTCTTGACCAGACACAGACTTGAATTAACTGATAAATTACAAGATTTCTATAGCTCCAGAAACTGCTGACTATGGACCCAACAAAAAGAATCACTTCAGACTATGCAATGAAGGATCCCTACTTCACTGAAGAACCTCACCCCTCACAAGAGTAAGTAAACTGACAAAACCTTGCCCCTCACAAGAGTAAGTAAAATGACAGAACCTCACCCCTCAAAAGAGAAAGTAAAATGACAGATCCTCACCCCTCACAAGAGTAACTCAATAAAATGACAGAACCTCACCTCTCACAAGAGTAATTCAATAATATGACAGAACCTCACCCCTCATAAGAGTAAGTAAAATGACAGAACCTCACCCTTCACTAGAGTAAGTAGAATGATAGAACCTCACCCCTTGCAAGAGTAAACAATGAAACAGAACAATGCCCTCACAAGAAACAAAGCAATTGATAATATGTAGATATGTATTTCGCTGAAGAAACTCATCCCAGATTAGAGTAAGCATGGTTAAAATAAATGAGTATGTATGTAAATTTGGAATATTTCAAGTTTTACAATCACGTTTTAGTGCAAACATTTTTTTTTCTGTTTAGTATATTTGAGGGAAAACCCATTCCCTACCCTAAGAGAGAATTTCTGACAGATGAGGATGATGACAAAGCAGACACAGGGGCCAGTAAGGTATGAATAGGACAACCAGGACTGTATAGAGTACCAAATGAAGGTTGAAAGAGAATTAAAATTTTTGATGTTAATTATATTACATTGTAATGTAATTTACTCTCTTTGGCTCACCTGAGCTATAAGTACATATGAGCTTTTCTGATCACTTGTTGTCCAGTGTCTGTCTATAAACTTTACCCATTTTCAACTTCTCTCCAGAACTTCCTGGTCAATTTAAAACGAACTTGCCATAAAGTATCCTTGGATGAAGGAGATTCAAAATTGTCAAATGAAAATTATACTCTTTTTAAAGGCGAGATAATTAAGAAACAGTAAAAAATTTCAAAATGTTCTCAAGAACCACTGGACCAGATAAGGCAAAACTTGTAGGAAAGCTTCCTTAATGAGTGTAGGTTGAAAGTTGTTCAAAACGTGATCCTTGAGAGTATAGTGGGACCACAATTGAGGACCAGAGTTTTACTTGGAACTTTCTAGGAAAATATCTTTTAAAATCTTCTGAAGAACAGTAAGGCCTTGATTAGTCATGTCAATATGCAAATATCACCAGGAAGTGCAAGTTTATGATTGTTCAGTTGGCAGTCCGTGGGCGTAGGGTGGGGCAACAATTGGGGGATCAAAGTTTTACTTGGGGAAAATATAGTAATTCAAAAATCATCAAAAATTTTCTTCTTATGAACAGCTACTTCATGATTTGTCAATTGAATGGGCTCATATCATCAGAGTTAAAGCTGTTGAAATCAATGACCCCGGGAGTACAATAGAGAATTAAAGATTTGCATGGGGATATATAGGAAAAATCTTTGAAAGTTATCTTCGCAAGAAAAGCAGGGCCATGATTATTCATATTAATATGCAATTGTGCTTAGGTAGTGCAAATTACAGTTTGTTGAAGGCATGGCCAGGGGAGATAATGTAGGGTCATAATAAGGAAACAAAATTGTATGTATAATTTATCTTTAATGAGATCAGCAAAGCCACGATTAGTCATATCAATAGATAACCATTCTCAGGTAGTGTAGAATTCACATTTCAGTTTATTTAAGTCATTGTCTTAGGGGATCAAATTTTTACATCGCATTATATGAAGAAATTTATATACAAATCTTATAAAGACCAGGATGGATATCTTAAAGCTTTATTAAGATTCCATCAATTATGTGATACAGAGGTTTAACTATAATTTGAAATGTGGATAAATTGTACCAGATATGTATAAGAATGCCACCTCTGTATGAGTCATGTACATGTAGGAAATCTGTACGAGTCATGTACATGTAGGAAATCGGTACGAGTCATGTACATGTAGGAAATTGGTATGAGTCATGTACATGTAGGAAATCGGTATGAGTCAAGTACATGTAGGAATCAGTATGAGTCATGTACATGAAGGAATCAGTATGAGTCATGTACATGTAGGAAATCTGTACAAGTCATGTACATGTAGGAAATTGGTATGAGTCATGTACATGTAGGAAATTGGTATGAGTCATGTACATGTAGGAAATCGGTATGAGTCATGTACATGTAGGAAATCAGTATGAGTCATGTACATGTAGGAAATTGGTATTAGTCAAGTACATGTAGGAAATTGGTATTAGTCAAGTACATGTAGGAAATCAGTACGAGTCATGTACATGTAGGAAATTGGTATGAGTCATGTACATGTAGGAAATCGGTATGAGTCAAGTACATGTAGGAATCAGTATGAGTCATGTACATGTAGGAATCAGTATGAGTCATGTACATGTAGGAAATTGGTATGAGTCATGTACATGTAGGAAATCGGTACGAGTCATGTACATGTAGGAAATTGGTATGAGTCATGTACATGTAGGAATCAGTATGAGTCATGTACATGTAGGAAATTGGTATGAGTCATGTACATGTAGGAAATCGGTATGAGTCATGTACATGTAGGAAATTGGTATTAGTCAAGTACATGGAGGAAATCGGTACGAGTCATGTACATGTAGGAAATTGGTATGAGTCATGTACATGTAGGAATCAGTATGAGTCATGTACATGTAGGAAATCAGTATGAGTCATGTACATGTAGGAAATCGGTATGAGTCATGTACATGTAGGAAATTGGTATTAGTCAAGTACATGTAGGAAATCAGTACGAGTCATGTACATGTAGGAAATTGGTATGAGTCATGTACATGTAGGAATCAGTACGAGTCATGTACATGTAGGAGTTTGTAAGAGTTATGTACATGTGGGAAATCTGTACAGGTCATGTACATGTAGGAATCTTGCTTGCTTGATTGTTTGATTTTTATTTCCGGAATTATTCACTCATATTGAAATGTCGCCTGCTGTATGTGAAGTACCACAAGTTTAGACCCATGCTTAGTGTTCAGGGCTGTAGCAGTAGTATTCTTTAATGTGCCAACACCTGCCATGACACAGGACCTCCGTTTTTAAGGTCTGATCCAAAAGACCTGTGATGCTGAGCATTTGGCGAAGAAGTAATCACTACCTGCGTTAACATCATAGGTTTGACATGACCATGGCATGGGCGGGGCACAAACTCACGGTTATGAAGCGAATGTTCAACCACTGAACTACCACGACTGGTGTGTTTATGTGAGAATCTGCACAAGTCATATGCATTTAGCAATCTGTTCAGTTCGTAACTTTGTAATGGATTGACATTAGAAGCTCATACTTGGCACAAAGATTATATATTTTTAGATGACATGTCATGTCCCTGACCTAAAGTCAAGGTCACTGGTGAAAATTATTAGAAATTTTTGTTCATGTCATAGCTTTGTTAAAAAACACTTAAAACTCACATTTGACGCAGGTAATAATGGCCAGATAGTGTATCATGACCCTGACATAAGGTCAATTAACCAAGGTCAATGTCAATTAGAATCATAGTCTGGTCTGTAACTATGTAATGCAGAGATTGTAGAATGTTCTGCAGCTGTAAAAAAAAAAATATATGTACATGAATACAGAACTTAGTATTTAAAAAAAAAAATGTTAAACAACAACAAATAAAATAAATAGACTGCTAGGTTGATTCCCATAGGAATTTTCTCCAGTAGTTTTCCAATACGATTTGGTAAACTTGATACAAGTTTAAAGTATTCCTTATGGACGACCTAGAGGAAATAGTGAAAAATCACCTGTGTATGAGGTAAACACTACCTGCTACCGATGTTTTCTGTTGTATGAAGAGCTCCAACAGGGGAAATAACTCTAATGGGAAGATCATTAAAATTTATGATTATATTTTTTATGATCTTACAAAACTTGTAAAATAAGTAAAAAAAATTAGCAGCATGTAAAAATTACCCATATTTCATACCACTGCTTTAGGCTTGTCATGATAATTGTTATTTCATTCCACTGCTTTAGATTTGTCATGATAAGTGTTATTTTATTCCACTGCTTTAGGTTTGTCATGATAAGTGTTATTTCATACCACTGCTTTAGGCTTGTCATGAGTCATGATAATTGTTATTTTATACCACTGCTTTAGGTAAGTGTTTGTCATGATTATAATCATGTACATTTTGATAAATTTTTTATTTCAGGCCAATGACCAGTCTTCTAACCACACACAGCCATCGAAGCGTGTCCGTGTGATGCCACCCTCAACCACTACCACCAGTTCTACTATGGTAACTAGTGACTACCAGGTAACCCCTAAAAATTCTGACCACTTGACCCTGCATGCTGGCCTGACATTAACCGTCGCATGTCGTGTCTGTCTGTACAGATGTTGTTGAAGCCTTGTAATAACTTGACGCAAGCCATGAAGGTCTGATTTAGATTTCTCTATTTCATATTCAAGTCAATTATTTGAAGAATTTGTGTGTACTTTGAAAAATATTCAGAACATTATGGAATTATAATGTGTTTTATAGGATTCTTAGAGTATTCTTGAATAATGTATAAAATTGGAAAATATCAGTTTGAAAATTGCCTCTCCTTAGAGAAAATAATTACTTTTGTGTCTGAATAATTGTAAATCTGGGCATATATTATTAAGTGCTCTAATATTTTGTATGTGCATGCCGTAAGAGTGGTCATATTTTTAATGTGTTGCCATAACTTGTATCAATTATAAATCAAATATATCTTATAGCTTCAGTGTTGACAGCCATAAGCATAGCATTGTCTTCACAAAGGCTGTGCAAGGACAGTGAATATAATTTTATTATTTTCATCTCAGTACTGTGGAAAATTGATTAATGGCTTATTTAAAAAAAACTTTAAAATACTAATGATAAATCAATGAATTTAGTATTGCAGGATTAATGTCCATGTGTTTGGTGCACAATCTTTATAGATTGTGTTTTTCCTTTTGATATTTTCTTTTGATAGTTATTTTGAAGTGTAACTGATAGACAGGGAGTACGGAGTAACAATTCTGTCTAGATTAGTCTGCTTGTGTAAACTAACTGCACCTCTCTGTGATGTTTGTATAATGTGTGTCAGAGTGAATTTAACATGTGTTCTGCTTGAATATACCTAAAATGGGATTTCTTGAAATAGTTTTGTAGTACTTTAAACCCCTGATGTTGTTTTAAGGCTGTGACAATGTTCTAGAAGAACGTAATCTGAACATTTTCTATAATTCTCCCTAGTCAGTCTTGGCATTATTAATACTCTGCTGTCACACAGAGTGGAGGGTGGCATTCAGGATTTCAGTCAGATTTACAATATTTAGAAAATTGAATGATACTTTTCATCTCAGTAAAGTTTCTTATCTTTCTCAATGCAAAAGGGATTTAAAATCTTTTACTTTTGAACTTTATACAACATAAATCAAAATGCAAAGTTTGTAAGCTATAGATTTAATATATTGCCTTTATGACTATCAGATTGCACTCTTAATGCATCTGAATTTGAAATGAAAATTACATGAAATATGATCTGAAATCTTGGTCCACTACACAAATGTCAAGCTAGCTCTTAATTCTGTCTGCTTTGTCGACTTAAAACACTGGACATATGAGGAGGAGTGGATTGGATTAATTACATCAATGTTCACAGCAAATTTCAGCTGGTGAAATTTCTAGAAAACAAAGACTGCAATTTTAAGATTGCAACCCCACATTATGACATTGAAAGTGAATTTGTGAATTCCAAGTTTGCACAATAAGGTTATCTGGTTTGTTTTGAATTTGGGAGAAATCTTGTCTTTTAAGGATTATCCAGCAGTATAGAATATTGTGAGCACCAGTAAATCTCTGCCTGCACATTTGTAATGTATGCTAATCTGTTCACGAGTCTCTGTCAAAATTTCGTTGCCTTACTGAACACTGCTAGATTGTTTGTGAGAAGACAATAGGCTGAAACAGCTAGTTAATGCTGGTGATACTGCAATCTAACTCTGTCTCTACAGAGATCACAATCTTATTCTAAAAAAAAAAAAAAATTCCAATGATATTGCAGTAGTGGTAGTTGATATGTAAGAAATCTTAAGAAGCTGCGATCCAAAGAGCTGTCGTTAGTAGAGTTTAACTTATCCTGAATTGTTGCTCCACGATTAACTGTAATTAGGATTAGCTGTAGGTATTAACTAGCCTGTACTCCTGACTTCATGACTAGTATCCTGCAATGTTCTATAGGAAATTAGTCATTAACATCAGTCACTAATTATTAGACACAAAACATCTGTTTTAAGATGTGTATCAGGTTCTTGACAGTGAATATAGTCATTTATATTTTATCTATATAGACTATCCCTGTGTTGTAAAACGGGTTTCATTGTTAACTTGAACTGTATGTTGATGGTATAACTTTATGCCGTAATTGTAAATCATATACTAACTTATTTAGTATGTGGTTCGACAATGTATTCTTGGACTATTACGAACCGGCAGTGTAGAGCAGATCTTTACACTTGTTGGTGGTGTGTAGCTCCACCAGGTGGCCCTCGGAGCTATATCCGAGCTGTGATGATTTGTTGACATGATTGTTCTGTATATTTGAAGGGAAACAGCTGGCACACACACAAGTCTAGTGTAAGTCGACAATTCTTTCTGCTTTCTTTTTCCACGGCTGTCTCTGTGTTTGTTTGACTTCTCTCTCTCTGCATGCATCCCCACCACCCTTAAATGTTTTCTATTTATGTTACAAATGCAGAGATGACCAACATTTTTATGAAATTTGTCATTTTCAAGCAAGGACTGCTGCTCATCTTTGCAGAAATGAAGAACAAGATACATTTCCATCAGATTCATATGTAAATGCATTTACTGAATATTTGTGCTGAATACAAATTTGTCATTAAATTACATTGTAATTTGGAAGATCCATTACCTTTATAAATAAGGTATCAGACATAATGCAACTTATGTATATGGGTCTTTTTAAGCTTTTTGATGGCAACAGTACACTGTGATTTTATCTGCCAAGACACTCATAAAATGTATTTTTCTTTTCTTTTCTTTTTTTATTAATGCATTATAATTGTATATGTACATGTACTACTAAGCTGTCTGATACATAATACAAGAATTTTTCACATTTTAGATAAATGATATATATTTTAAATTAATTGTAAATCTATAGCAGTCAACTTGCAAAAATGTCAGAGAAGCTTAATTACAGTTTAATGCAAATCATTTTTTTTTCTCCTCATGCTTAAAAATTGATATAAAATGAAATTCATCAGATTTTGCCAAGGAACATCAGTTTCTCTGTAGATTATGTTAAACAATTGTTTTATGCACCTCGTCACCATGGGTTTTCTTGCAAAATTGTTCTTTGTTTCAGTTTATATCTCAAAAACATGTATTTCAGATCAGGCCCAATGTTAAATTAATTAGGCAATATTTTTAAAATGTAATTATTTTCTGTATGCCCACATAAATTTGGGCCTATTATGATATACTGCTGTCATACATCTGTCCCCTTAACTGTGTCTTTGCAACTCTTCATAAACCATTGTGGGAATTTTAATGAAACTTGGTACAAAGAAAATTCACAATGTGTAGATGGTAGATTTGCATATTACAACGGAACACTGTCCAATTTTTTAAAGGAGTTATGGCCCATGGACGTAGTTTTGTTTTTGTTTTTTTGATACTTTGTCTTCGCAACTCCTCCAAAACTCTCGAAGGGATTTTAGTGAAACTTGGCACAAAGAAAGATCACAATGCTGTCCCAAACTCTTTGAAGGAGTTATAATCCTTGGACTTAAAATTTTTTTTAATACAAAATACTTTGTATTCACAACTCCTCCTAAATCCTTTGGTGGATTTTAATGAAACTCGGTACAAGGAAAGATCACAATGTGCAGTAGTGCATATTACAAGGGTAATGCTGTCCCAAAATGTTTGAAGGAGTTATGGTCCTTGGACTTAGAATTTTCTATGCAAAATACCTTCAATTTGCAACTCATTCCATGGATTTCGATTAAACGTTTTACATTGATCCCAAATTTTACCAGTATTTATTGTTCTTGGACATGGATTTTTCTATGTGATAGGACGTGTTCATTTCCCTGGGTCAGTAATGTATGTGGGCGTAACATGTACCAGTGTTCTGTTTTTCAAATATTTCTTGATTAATCATTTTGTATGTTAATGCCCATTAATGTAAAACCAGGACTTTTGATAACTACTTTTCTTTTGATGAAAACATTTTGTTGCTAATTATGTATCAGATACATCTTAAATTATAAGACTTATATTAATATATATAGATATTGTTAACATTGGGGTCATGTAGCACACATGCACATAAGCAGCATTGTGTAACAGATCTCACATGTTTCTACACATCTTTGCATTTTTAACTATAAAATTTGTATACAAGATTTTTCTACACTTACACATGTAATAAAGGAGAATTTTTCCACTCAAAACATCTGATAACGTGTCATTTCAGATACAGTTAAATGTGTTTTATTCTGCAGTATATATATGTGGCATGGTAGACACAATTTAATACTATTTTATAAGAATTTAATACATGTATACAAATATCTCATTTATAACTGTTTTATCACCAATGCTGAAAGTTGAGGGAAATTATGTTAGCTATCAAACTTGTTTACTCAGTATGATTGCACTAATGGAGTAGTTTTATGTTCGTAGTCGGATTTCAGTAGCTGCTTACACTGTGTGTTAATCAAATGATGTCACTTATCATATAAAATTCTTTATTACTGAACTCAAGTTTGGGTCCCAGACTCACAAGTTCGTTTCCATGGTGATCAGTGGAATACATTTACATGCATCATTAACTCAGTGCACAACCATTTGCAAATTCATTATTTATGGGTCCTGGAAACGTTTGTTTTGCTCTACACTATTGCACCTGTCAATATACACACTGGATAATGAAATGTTGTTATGCAAATTATCCTAATAAAGAATTGAGTTTGAAAAAAGAATGAAATTATTTGTAAAATATTTTTTAAGGTCATATTGAGTTATGAAACAATACATGGTGTTTAGAGAATGAAGAACTGCTGTACATATTTAACCATCCAAATTAGTTATTTCAAAATTACCATGGATTGTGATAGGTAGGGTTAATTTATAAATTTGATGAGCAGAATTTGAAACATGAAGATGTACTTGCATGTATTAGATTTGTACAGTGTTGATTTTGAAATATTGAAACCAGTTACTGTGTTATGGAAGGTTTCATGTTTAGTTATTAGAATTAATTTTCTAAGATGATGAATTGGTTATCTGGTTCTTGTTGTAGCACATGCACAATGTGCAGGGCGGTAACCAGCCAGGAATGACGTTCACTTCAGGTGGTGTGCAGACCTCAACAACATCAACATCGAATTATGGACAGTCATCCAGGTTCTGATCCTAGGAATATCAAAGCACAGGATACTGCATAATTTTTTCTAATCTTCTCAGCTGGTGGAAAATATCTAACATGACTCTGGGATTTTTTTCCAGTTTGAGGTGGATTTTAGAAATTTTTGAAAATGCACACAAGATCGGACTCCATATCAAGTCATTTTAACTTTCTCCCCTACAGTTTCTGTACTCTGGTTTGTCGGGACAGGAGTTTTGTAGTAGACATGGAGTGCTCAAGGATACCATCGGGTAGTCCATGTTTTAAAAATAAATGTATGTGACTTTGTAGGTGCTGCAAGTTACTTGTAAAATGTTGTAATATTTCAATAACATTTACATGTAGATTGTCAAGTAATGTACAAGTCTTGTAATAAACAGCAATCAGTTATCTGAATTGTAATTCTAAGGTCATGTGGACACAAATAAGGGCCAATCATGAATTACTTTGAAGCATGCAAAATAAAATATTTTTGTGTAATCTGTGTTAGTTATTTTGGTTTTGTGACCTATGCAAGGTGAGGGTTGGGGTTAGATGGAAACAAAAACACCATCAGCTCCTCATTCATTTTTGGTAGGATTGCACAACATGCATCCAACTTATAGCATGGTGATTGCCGGGCGGGTGGATGGCAAGACTGGCGTCCTCATTAGGGTACCGACTTTGTGTAATCAACTCCTTACTCACCTCTAGCCTCACATTCCCCAAACTTTGCATATTTGTTATGGACACATTGAAAATGTGCATGTGACTTTAGGAAGTGCTCAGACATTTTTCAAAAATTTACATGTAGTTGAACTCTGTCATTTTTTTCAGCATGTTCTAAACAGATGGTACCTACTTTGTATAAATAACTCCTCATACAGCTTTGGCTTGGTATGCTTAAGACCTTGTGCAGATGTTAGACACATTGAAGATGTGCAAGTAACTGTCTGAATTTGCTTGGACATTTTAAAAGAAAAAATAAATAGTTAACTTTGTCATTTTCTCTGCATACTGTGGATAGATGGTACCTACTGTACTTTGTGTATTCAACACCTCTCAAATGTTTCCCAGTAACATTCTTTAAAATGCAACATGGTAGCAAATGAGTGATGCTACTGTGTTGATCATGGAAGATATATTTCAAAGCACCCACTCATATCTAGAATCAATTTTTCTACAATTAAAAATCAGTTGAATGATTACAAGCCTGTTTACCCATATGCTTTTGGTATGATTTTTTTTTTTCTTGAATCATGCTGTTGATGCTAAATCTCACTTTTACAACACCTGAATATGTTCTGTAACTCAAGAAATGAATCTTTAAAAAAATGAATTGGAGTAGTTTACATTCAGAAATCAAAACTTCCGTAAATATGAAATGCAGAGTCTGACGAGCTTGTCCAAGGACAGAGCAAGCATAACTGCTTAGTACCAAGGACTTTATTAGAATTCTTCTAAAGGGTTGAAATAAAGTTAATAGTAACATGTTTATATACTTGTGTTGACTTTCAACTTTGGAGATCAAATCATAGAAACTGGAACAATATCGATATCTAGGGATGATACTTCACAAAACAATGATTGTTTTACGTCCCGTCGAGAATTTTTTCCTCATATTGAGACGTCACCAGCTGTAGGTGGAGTACCACAAATTTAGACCTATGCTTAGCACTCATGGTCGTAGCAGTGAGGATTCTTTAATGTGCCAATACCTACCGTGACACGGGACATCCGTTTTTAAGGTCATATCTGAAAGACCCGTGATTTTCACTTCTGAATGCAGGGCGTTTGGCGAAGGAGCAATCGCTACCTATTTTCACGACCTCCCGGTTACGAAGCGAACGCAACCATAAAAAAGTAAGTATTTTGAGTACATCTCAGGAGACCCGGGACCCGCAACAGACAAAAATGAATGGTGAGTTACCGAGAGATCATGGACTTTGTTTCTCTACACCCATTGGCAACACTCAGAATCCAAATGTCGGGATCAATCCTAATGCTATATATCCTTTGCAGCCAATTAATTACAGCATTTCACCCATAGGTATGCAATCTACAGGGGTAGTAACGGGCGGACTCCAAACAATTGATTATGGAAGCAAAATAGATTGTTTATCTAAACAACATGATAAAGTTTTCCAAAAAGCTAAGCAAACTGGATCAGATTGAAACCAAAATCAATAAATTTGAAGTTGCTATATCCACAGTGACAACAGACATGACCAATTTGAAGAAAAAGGTTACTGATATAGAAACAAGTGTATCATTCACGAGCGAAAAATTAGACAATAGTGAAAAGGCCTCTACGGAAATTCTAAACCAACTTGCAGAATCAAAAAAACATTACGAACGTATTGAAACTGAAAACACAGATCTCGGGACTTAAATCACAAATAGATGAACTTAGTGAGCGTCAGATCGATTTGCAAGCCAGAAGTATGAGGGGAAAACCTAATTTTTTATGGGATAGATGAGCCACAGGAGGAAAATGCTGAGAGCTGTGAGGAATCACTAAACCAGTTCATCAGAGAGAAACTCAAGATTACGGACCCTGTTTCATTCCACAGAGTACACAGAATGGGTCGAAAAATCACAGGGTAAACGCGCCCAATAGTAGCAAAATTTGTCAATTTTAAGGACAGAGAAACAGTTAGAAAGTCTGTTTTTACAGCCCTGAAAGGTGAGGAAGATAAAAAATTTGGCATTTCGGAGCAGTTCCCCAATGAAATTAATGAAAAACGAAAATTATTATATCCGTATTACAAATCAGCCAAACGACAACTAAAATGGCCGAGCTTGTGTACGACAAACTGTATATTGACGGACAGCTATTCCACCTGCCTGATCACACAGTAATGGACAGAGGAACTACAGGCGCCGAACCCAGATTTGTACCCCGAGATCGGTTAGATCCGCGCGCTTCCGAGTTCAACCCACGCCGTTCAGAGACATCATTCAGAACTGAGTTAAGAAAATAGGACGACCAAGGAGGGGATTTCCGAATTTTTACAAACTCGAATGACAATGACTCTCTCGCAAACCAGTTTGACCAGTCCAAACAAAACGATGAACACACTTTGAAAACAAACAATGTGAAGATTTTAGGTCTGAATGTATGCGGTCTGAACAGAAGACTACACTATTCCGAATTCATAGATTTAATTAAAGACTATGATATCTTATGTTTCACTGAAACAAAAACTGATGACATCGATAATATTGAACACGATGATTTTATTTTTGATGCCAAAAATAGACGTGAATTTACTTTTCGTCGCTCAGGTGGAATAGTTTTGGGCATTAGGAAAACTATAGCACAATATGTTGAACCCATACAAACTAGTTGTAAATATGTACATTGGTTTAAATTGAATTGTTCAGTTATTAACTTGAATAATATGTTAGTTATTGGAATTGTTTACATACTCCCGGAAGGTTCTGTATATAGTTCATGTGACGCATTTGATGAACTCGAATGCGAATATTTGAATTTTGCATGCGAATATAAACACATTAGTTTAATTTGTGATTTTAATGCAAGAACCTCTGATAAAAACGATTTTTCCAAACCTTATGATATATCAGCTAATGAATATGTTCTAGAAGATGATGATTTAGACAACTTATCGATTGTTTATGAACTAGATTTGTTAGGTATCAGTAAAATCCGTAAATCTCTAGACAAAACAGAATAATTATGGAAATTGCTTATTGGATTTTTGTAAGAATAACAACCTATATATTATAAATGGACGTCTGGAAGATGGCAATTTTACAACAACCAAATCAAGTGTGGTCGACTACTGTATTGGTACTGTAGATTTTTTTTTAAAATAGTGAAGACATTTTCTATTCTTGAATTTAGTAAACTTTATTCTGATATACATTTACCTCTATCATGTGTTATAGGTAAAGATAGTGCCGCAATATGTGCAAGCAATGATTTTGAACACGAAGAAAATATCCCAGAGATGAAGATAAAACCATGGATAAATGACAAATCTAATGAATTTTGTGGAAATTTTGATAAAGATAAATTAAATACAATTATTAGTTATCTTGATATACTAGCAAATGATATTGATAGTGTATATAAAAAACAAATCGATGATGTATTCAAGGACACGGTTGAACTGCTTTTGACTTCAGCCGAGAACACATTAGGTATATCACAAATCAAGAAAATAAATACAAAAGACTGAAAGAAAAATAAAGAGTGGTTCAATAAAGATTGTTATAATGCTAGAAAAAAATATCGCAAATCAAAAAGATTGTATAGAAAGTATGGTTCCAAAGTTTTTAAAGACGAAATGGTTACCACAGAACGTAAGTACAAGTGCACAATGGATAAAGCAATGAAAATTTTAGAAACGATTTAATGAAAAGAATTAAAAATCTTAGAAGTTCTGACCCGAAAAGTTACTGGAAAATAATAAATAAAAATGTTAAGAAAAAATATAATGTAGATATAGAAGACTTTTATAATTATTTTAAGAATCTTGATGCAGGAGATATAAATGACAATGAAACAGAAGTTGATAATAATCCCACAAATGTTAATTATGAACTAAACAGTAGTATTACGGAAGATGAAATAAAGATAGCAGTTGCTAACCTAAAAAACAACAAAAGTGCTGGAAATGACAAGATAATTAATGAATATATAAAGTCCTCTATTGTTTCCATGCTTCCATTATATGTGAAATTGTTTAATGTCGTATTCGATACTGGAATATTGCCAGAAGCATGGCTTGTTGAAAATATACTGCCTATATATAAGAACAAAGGAAGTGACTTGATTCCGGATAACTATAGACCGATTACTTTATTAAGTTGTATAGGGAAACTATTTACAGCAGTGTTATCTACAAGATTAACTAGTTATGCAGAACATTATGAAATTTTGTATGAAAATCAAGGTGGTTTTAGAGCTAACTACTCTACATTAGACAATATATTTACTTTGCATAGTTTAATTGAACTATCACTCATGATGAAAAAGAAATTGTACTGCGCATTTATCGATTTCAAATCAGCTTTTGATAAGGTATGGAGAGTAGGTATATGGCAAAAACTCATTCAAAATGGTATTTCCGATAAATGCTTTAGAGTAGTAGTGAACATGTATAATTATAGTAAATCGAGAATTTCACTAAATGACACGTTTTCAAATTATTTTCCATGCAATATAGGAGTACGTCAGGGCGAAAACTTGTCACCATTTTTATTTGCTCTCTATTTGAATGATGTAGAAACTTTTTTACTGGAAAATGATAATATTGGTGTTTCAACAATATCAAAAGAAATCGAAAAAGAAATTGGGATTTTGATAAGAATGTTGGTTATATTATATGCTGATGATACAGTATTATTGGCAGAATCGGAGCACGACCTGCAAAATCAGCTTAATTTCTTTTTTCATACTGCGAATTATGGAAACTAGAAGTTAATATTGAAAAAAACAAAAGTAATGATATTCACAAAAGGTAAATTGTCAAAAAACACTGCCCTTTTTTTACAATAATATTGAAATCGAAATAGTCAAGCATTTTAAATACCTTGGTGTTATTTTTTCACATTCTGGTTCTTTCATGGAAGCCAAGAAATATGCTTCTGAACGAGCTATTAAGGCAATGTTCGGTGTCTTAAAAAGGGGTAGAATATTAAATCTTTCTGTCGACGATCAGTTACATGTATTTGATAAAATTGTTGTGCCAATTTTGCTTTATGGTTGTGAAGTATGGGGTTTTGGAAACACTAATATCATAGAAAGAGTTCACTTAAAGTTTTGTAAAATGCTCTTAAATTTGAAAACAAGCACACCAAACTTTATGATTTACGGTGAATTAGGCAGATTACCTATGAGTGTACTTATTAAAACGAGAATAATAGGTTACTGGTCTAAATTACTCATTGGAAAGCAGTCGAAGTATAGTTATATATTATACAAGCTCTTATATGTAAAATTTAATAATAATCATGAAACAAACTGGCTGAAGAATTTGAAGTCAATCCTCGATAACTCTGGATTTAGTAATATCTGGGTTCAAAATCAAGTTTACAATAAGAAATGGATGGTTAAAAGCGTTAAACTTAGACTGGAAGACCAATTTCAACAAACATGGGAAACTAACTGTAATATGTCTTCAAAGGGTATTATATATAGATTATTTATGAATAATCATTTTGAATGTCAATATTATGTGAATTCCTCGTTATGTAACTACAAGAAACGTATTCTCACAAGATTTCGGACAACGAACCATAGACTCCCAATTGAAACTGGTAGATGGGGTAAAATTGAAAAAGAAAATAGAAAATGTTATTTATGTTTATCAGATGTTGGAGATGAATATCATTATATTTTGTGTTGCAACTATTTTAATGATGTAAGGAAATTATATGTACCACACTATTATATTTTGAGACCTAATGTACTTAAATTTCAGGAGCTATTCGCTACAAAAAATGTTATATTACTTAACAAATTATGTAATTTTATTAAAATTATCAACGAGAGGGTCAACCCTCCAGGTTAATTTAATATTGTGCATGTAAATCTCTCTGCTAATGCTATTTGATTGTATGATATTTCACTTCTAATGTTCTCTATGTTGTAATTCAACTGTTACAATCTCTAACCACTGAGCGACCCAAGTACATAAAAGATCTCAGAAAGTGAGCGACCCAAGTACATAAAAGATCTCAGAAAGTGAGCGACCCAAGTACATAAAAGATCTCAGAAAGACACTCATTTTTCTCAAAACAATGAAATTCCAGGAAGTGCGGATATATTATTTAAGACAAAGGGGGAGAGTACTTGGTGTGGCCATTTCTAAACTGCATTCATTCAAAGAAATGTTTTAAAACTTTTTCTGTGATTCCCATATTTTTACTACTGCTTCTGGAGTGTTGGATTATGAAAAATTCCACTATCATTATATTTGGGGATCTTGCTGCTTGCAAATTGAAAGATTGTGTGAAAACCTTGGTATTATCTATAGATATTACAGAAATTGAGAGTATCTACTTGATATACTGAAAGTGTCTAGGATGGATTAACAGCTTTTCCAAAACTAGGAACATATACCACATTTAAAACAAAATATATTTTTGAGTCTTATGTTTTATTGAGGCTGTCAAAGCAAGAAAATATAAACCTTTGCTCAATTCAGATGCGGAACACTCCCTATTTACGTTGTAAGTGGTCACTTCTAAAACGAACCTATACATACCCGAATTTTTGTTTTCTGTGCAATATCGTGTTTCAAAGACAAAAAAACTCTCTCTCTCTCTCTCTTTTTTTTCTCTCTCTCTCTCTGCTGTCTGTGTGTGAAAACCTAACAAAGAGACACTTCTGTATGATTAATACAGAACAGTTTATTAGTAATGATTGTGTGTTAAATTGGTTGATCCTTCACAAACAACCCGATTTATTAACTCAACTGACTAAGAAAAACATCCATGAGTAAAAATGCATTTGAATGTAAATAAAAATACATTTTCTCCGTCTCTTCTTTATAATACGTGAAGGATCATCAGGTTAGTTAGTCTAACTTGGGCTTAAGTTGATCGCAGATACAATCTGATGCAGTACAGTGTGCTGAACATTCTTTCGTTGGTAGCATTTGTTGTTGGCATTACAAGTTCAATCAAAACTGCAATTTCGCTATACAGTAATTTGCCTTCTGTTTTGATGAATTCAGTTATTATCTGGATGAAAGGAGTGATATCTTTGGGGGAATTGCTCTTGAGTGTTTGAAATTTAATATTAAAGTTTTTGGCATTGATGTCGGTACCCTAAAAATTTGTGACCAACTCAAATTCCTTATCAAAATTTTCTCCTCTGGCCCCCTTCAACAATAACAATTCCAGCTGCATTTATTTGGCATATCCTGGCTGATCAAAACGATTTCTAATGCCATCTACAAGTAAATCAATTGTCTCCAAATATTTAACTCTGTACAAATCTCCGCAAGTGTCGTGGTGATACAGAGATCCTTCGTCATTTTTTTTGGAGGACGTCTTCAACAAGGCACTGCAGGACCATCATATTGATATCAAAATCTGTGGCTCGTTTTTGGCATCTTCGTGGAATGAGAGAAAAGCTTCGTTCATTCTAAGAGACTCTATAGTTTTCACCATGCTGAGAGCCATTTTCCGACCTTCTGCAGCAATCAAAGGTTTTGTCTGAAGCGCTTTGCTAAGAATATCGCTATGACGTAGCAACTGTTCACACATCAGACAACCAAAGAGAAAGTCAAATTTGTTCATGTAGGTCATAACCCCTCCTATTCTGCATCTTATGTCTGAAACTTTTACATACTCCATCGATTCCTCCCATACGCCCAACAATACTTTGTAATGAAGTATTGCACTCTGAAGAGCATCTGCTCGAACTGTCTACCTTGTTGGACACAAAACTCTTATTCCAGGTGGAGTCTTTAAATTCTCAGATTTCTTTAAATTTCTAAAAATTACTTCTCTGCTTGGCGCCCCTTTGATAAATTTTGTTATTTCACTTTTAGGTCATTGTTATGACCTACATGAACAAATTTGACTTTCTCTTTGGTTGTCTGATGTGTGAACAGTTGCTACGTCATAGCGACATTCTTAGCAAAGCGCTTCAGACAAAACCTTTGATTGCTGCAGAAGGTCGGAAAATGGCTCTCAGCATGGTGAAAACTCTAGAGTCTCTTAGAATGAACGAAGCTTTTCTCTCATTCCATGAAGATGCCAAAAACGAGCCACAGATTTTGATATCAATATGATGGTCCTGCAGTGCCTTGTTGAAGAGCATCTCTAATAATTGTAGATGATTAAACAGCATCAGAGCATGCCAAGTTTAGAGCATGACCATATCAGTGCGAATAAAGAGCTCTGCTCTCTTTTCTAAAATCTGCTTTGCAACTCCACTTTTTGACCATGCTATTGCAGTCATATCATAACACTGACCCCGAAATTTATTAAAAGAAATATTAAACCTGGTCAAGGCATCAGTGATTGCAGAAACGATTGTATCGGCTTTAATAACGTCGAATTCATAAAAGCCAACAAAAAATCCGTGTGGCACAAACTGGTCATCGATGTATTGTAGGCAAATAACGAGTTGTTATCTATGAGAAATGTCAGCAGTCTCATCAACCATTGTGTTTAGAAATTTGACATTCTCTAAATCTTTCATAACATTTCTAAGAACTTGATTGGCGATTACTTTAAATGCGTTGTTTTGAACTTGTACTGAAACACATTTGTCAGTTTGTCTCTGAACCCATGCCTGCAAAACAGGTATACTCTCTGTCTGCAGTTTAACCAGCTTGTGAAAATTAGAAGAACTCTCCTGTTTCCCCCTGAATGGAATATTTTGTTTTGCTAGATATCTTAAACTCCCAAGTATTTTCGGGACACATTCTGTTGTCTTTTTTCTGTTCCGAGTGTTGTTTACTGAAAGATTCATCAACATCTTCAATACTTTTGGAAGTGTTAACGATCTCTCATCTGCTTCTCTATGACACTTGCTGCTGGTATGTTTTTCAAAGCATATTGTGGCTTTCTTCCAATTACGGAATCCCGTTGACAAAAATGACATTTCCTTATGATCGGACAACGTATCACCCTTGTAAGCTGTTATACAGCAGAAACAAAATGCTGCATCTAAGGCCACATCAAAGTGGAATTATTTCCATTTCTCACACTAAAATCCCTGAAAAGACCTTTTCTGACCCCCTAAACTTGATAATGGAAATTTGAAATTGGTGGGTTGGAAAGGAGATGCTTTTATATCAGGTGTAGGCCATCTGACAGAATGTTCTAAGTTTTCTGTTCCTTCCTTTTCCAGGTTTTTGCTTTTTGGGCGTTGAAGTATTACTTGGACTATCTTCAAGCTCAGACTTCTCACCTTTTAGATCTCCGTTACCCATTCTGAATGTACAAGGATTTTCAAGCATATGCTGAAGCTCCCCTTCATAACCGCTTTCCAAATCAGAGCTGCTAGGGTGTAAATCTTGAACCCTCGGTAAGAACATCCGATGGAACATGGAGAACATTTAATGGTTAGAAGGCCAGTTCTGTCCTACCACATTGGATGTAACACAGGGTATTTGAGCAGGGAGGGATCTTTATCGTGCCACACCTGCTGTGACACGGGGCTTCCGTTGCTTTTGGTCTCGTGATCCGTAAGTCGCCTCTTGCAACAGGCAAGAGGATGCCGAAGACCTATTCTAGCCCTGATTCCCACGGGCCCCATTAAGTCGACTCTTAGTTACGACACAGAAATGGATGCTAAGGACCTATTCTAACCCGGATTCCCACAGGCCGTGCAATTTGAATGTTATAAACTGGGTATAAGAAATTGATTAATAACAACAATACTATCAACTTTAATTTCATACAGTATAAATGGAATGGCTAATTTAACGAACAGTAATCAATGTCATCAATACAAAATGAAATCAGAGAATTGAGCTAACTCTGCCAAAAACGTTTGGGGGGGGGGGGGGGGGCTAAACCTCAATTTTCAATGACTATATTATGTCTATCTTTGCAAAAAGGGGGATAACACCACCCACCCGGTTTCCACGCCTATAAGTGATGACCCCTAAATTATATGTATTACTGCTACACATATCAAGATGCATCGAGTATTCTGATGGGCAAGTACCGTGGGGTCATCCCAACCCCCCATCATTTTTATTATTCAAATAGTTGAGACCTAGATTTTGCAGCCCTTCTCCGGTAATGGTGATGTGATTATTATTATTATATTCACTTATATAGCGCAAAATTACGTATAGTTTCTATGCACTTTACAGAGGTTGTCCAAATGAAGATGAAACACTTATAAAAAGAACTGTTAGGAATAAAATTGACAAATTATTAGTAAAATAGCGGTAAGACACTAAAATGCTGTGTAAAAGTATGACAGTCAGATGTTGAGGTGACAAGAAATGCATACGTAGTCTATTATTTAAGCTAAAATATATTCACGTTTGAACAGCAGTGTTTTGACTTTCTTGCGGAATGTTCTGTGTTATTCAAGATTGCTAAGTTCCAACGGTAGGTTATTCCATAATTGTACACCTAGATTGTTTATGGCTCTTGCACCGTATTTGTACGAAGATTTCTCCACTACCAGTTTCCACTGGTCCGTTGATGATCTCAATGTCCTGTGTGGCTGGTATAAAGGAAATAACTCTCATGTAAGCTGGTGATGAGGAGGAGTGGAGTGACTTGAGTACCGTTGTCAAAACTTTAAATACGACACGTTGTCTCACAGACAGCCAGTGCAGTTGTTGAAGCGCTGGCATAATATGTTGTCTGTAGGTTGTTCCTGGGAGACATCGTGCCACGTTTTTCTGAGTCGCTTGTAACTGATGTATGGGTCGGTCTGTTACGCCAAGGAGAAGGGCATTGTGGAAGTCAAGATGAGAGATGCGTTGCGTTGATGGCATTTGCGCAAGCTTCTCAAGTCAGATGGTGTTTGACTTTCAAGATTCTCCTGATGTTATAGTACATCTTTTTCACCACAGATCTGACTTGTTTGTCCATTGATAAGGTGGTATCTAGGACAGCGCCGAGGTTTTTTTTGGGTTTTTTTTGAACATCAGACCTAGGTGTCACTATCGCCTATATTAAGTCGGACATCATTTAGACGGCACTGGTTGTGGGTGCTGGCAATCACTATTATTTCGGTTTTGGAATCATTTAGTTTTAATTTGTTTACAGTCATCCAGTTTCGGACACTTGCTATGCACGTCTCCATGGTGTTGACTTGAGATTTGCGCATGGCTGTATCTTTTATGCTCAACCGGCTGTAAAGTTGAGTGTCGTCTGCAAACCCATGTCGGCTTTTGGCATACTGGTTTATGACTCTTTTGAGTTGTAGAAGGTATACCAGGAAGAGGAGAGGGTCAAGAACAGACCCTTGTGGCAGTCCTGTAGACAATGGCACATCTGAGGATACTCTGGTGTTGATCTTTACCCGCTTGGGTGCGATCATTTAGGTAAGACTGTATCCAACAAAGTGCTGTGTTCGTTAAACCAGCTTCTTCCTTTAGTCTCTCAAGCAAAAGGGTATGATCGATGGTGTCGAATGCTGCACTTAGATCAAGACGTACTAAGAGCATGGCGTCACTTCATCCAGTACTGCTTCTATGTCTGTTTTTATTCGTAGGATGGCTGTCTCAGTGCTGGTACCACGTTTGTAGGCTGATTGCAGGTTATCATGCAGATCCTTCCTAGTAAGATGGTTATTGAGTTGCTGAGCAACAATACGCTCAATGGCCTTGCTGAAAAAAAGGGATATTTGAAACTGGTCTGTAGTTACTGAATGTATTTATGTCGAGTCCAGTCTTTTTCAGACGTGGTGTGACAAGTGCACGTTTCAGTTTATCCGGAAAGTTCCCAGTTACGAGTGATGTATTCACAAGGTCAGTAATAATCAACAGCACTGCAGGGAGAACAGTGCTATTATTTAAGAGCGCTGTTGGGATGGCATCTAATGAGCAGGTCTTACTTGCACAGCTTTTGATGATTTTGCCAACTTCTTCCTGCGTATGGATTTTGAAGGTGCCAAATTCAGCCACTGTGTTGTCCCGTAATGGAGAAGCTGTATTTTCAAGGAGATCTTAACTATCAAGACCCTGTCTAATCTTCTGAACTTTGTTGTGAAAGAACTGCACAAACTCGTTGGCTTGGGTCTTGTCACTGGTTGTCGATGGTAGGAGAGTTCATGCATTATAATTCATTAAACTGCTGACAACTCTGAAAGTCTCTCTGCTATCAGCTGTATTAAGCTTTTCATGGTAATGGCGGTGCTAATCATATGCACCACGACTCGAGTTTGCTCCACAAGCATCTGTCAATGTACCTCCGGGCCAGAGCTCTTGGTCTTACGCTCCAACTGTCTTCTCCGTTGTCTAGCTTTATGGATCAAGTCATTGTACCATAGTTTCAGGGAATCGCCTTTGATGGTGATTGTTCGAAGGGTTGCTATGTTGTCTAGAACATCTGTAGTTCTGAAGTCGAGATTTAATAGCAAATCGTTGACATTCCTCCTCTCTAAGATGGAGACAGCGATTCCTCAGGTAGTTCTGCTAATATTTCCACAGAGATGCGCTTCAAAGGCCTTGCTAGTCGATATTTGTTCGCCAGGTGTCGTGTGCAGGTATGGAGCTGGCATGTAACAGCATAATGATATATATATATTTCTAGATCTGTCATGGAAATTGAGTTTACTAGTGGGTAAAAAGTGTCATCTCTCGTAAATACTTGGTCGAGAGCTTTGTGAGTTGGGACATCAACATGTTGTTTGAGGTCTAAGACAGCTGCTATGTTTTTCATTTGTATGGTGCTTGGTATGTCGGGGTATTCATAGTGGATGTTCATATCACCAAGGATGCACAGTTGGGATGGAGTAATGGTGCATAAGTGTAACAAGAACTGTTCCCATTCGTTGAGAAATTGAGTAATTGTGAGACAATTTTGTCGCTGGGGATGAGGACGATACACAAGGACCAGGGTGGCAGGATGACTGCCATTTAGCCTGATCATGCAAATTTCATATGTTTTGAAATCTGGTTGAGGGACACAAGTGATGTCATGTTGGCCCTGATTACAAAGCCAACCCCTCCCCCTCTAGTTCCTTTGGATGTTGGTCTTGGAACACCAATGTATTTGTATCCGGCGGGACAGAGGTCGTTTATATGACAACCATCTCCTTCACGCAACCAGGTTTCGGTGACAGCCAAGATCTTGCATTGATCAGTTGTAAAGTGATAAGATTATCTGCGATGTTCTTGTACTTGGTTTTGATAGGTATATGCACTACGTTATTTTCATTTGCTCCAAATTGCTGACTACCCTTGGGTCTTTACCGCCCAACACACACTGTTTTGATATGTCGAATAAACCTGCGTCCAGCTTTTGTTCCTCTTCTAACATGAGCATTTTTAGCATGACCAACCAAGGGTAGGCCTTTTGATCTTTCGTAACACATTTTCAGGTCGACTTAATAATACAATATAAGTCAGATTGAAATCAAGTCGTACAACATCTAAATACCTAATACGAAATTTCATAGAATGGCTTGATAAAACAGTAAGAAACAAAATGAAATTACTTCTTGCAAGGAAAAGGGGTGGTAAAGTCATGCATCAGTGAGCACGATGCCTAAAATTATTGACATAAAATATACCCGTCATTGTATCAAACAACTCACACAGCAAACACTAGACGAATCTTAAAACTGAAGTTTTCGTAATTAAAGAGAAATCAAGTTAAACACTCAGTGAAGGAGCCATGTCATAGCGCTAACACATCTCACATCATGTAGATTTCAACCCTTAAAGCAAATATATTGTTGCACATGACACAATGCACTGAGCAACAAGTTTTTGTGAAAATTCCGAAAACTTAGTGCACATCTAAAGGACAACACCATTTATCTCCCAAAAGATGATTTGACTACTGCATAAAATGTAAAAGGAGTTCTGGGAACCAGGTTTCTCTATAGAAAAACCCCCATTGACCCCCAAGGTGAAAATAAAAATTCTGAAAACTTTTGCACATTTTTAGGACACCACAAATTTTCTTCCAAAATTGATTTGGCTACTGCGTAAGTAGTATAACACCCCTCCCTGGCTGGTTCAAAGGTCAAGCGATGGCGTATTAATAGAAGGCTAGGAGGATGACAGCGGTGCTCTGTATTAAGCTGTGTATTCCGCTATGTATCAATGCTGTGTGTCGCTAGGTGGTTCATGACCTTTTGACGTCATAATAGAAGGCGAGCGGGATGACGCGGTGTCAGTGGTGTATTGCTATCGATGCTGTGTATTCAGCTGTGACGTTATAATAGAAGTGTTGGCAGGAGTGGATGACGTGGCGATATTTTGGAGAGCGGTGTATTAAGCTGTGTATTCCTTTGTGTATTACACTATATATGCAGTATTCCTGTGTTAAAATCTCAGTGTTTTTAAGAAAGAAGAATTCACAAGTTTTAACATTTTATTAAATACAGTTAATAATCTCTCTGTCCAAATTCATAACATACTGAAGTCCATAAACACAAGCTGTTTAAGGCACCAGTTAAGTCCACAAACGAAAGTGCACAGCTTTTTAGGAACACAGTGTTGAAGTACACGGTATTTAAGAAACACAGTTTGCGAAGAACTCCGATTTCACACAATATTCACGGTTTTTAACAGTCTCTCTACTCAGTCTCCTACGGGGTTAGTTATGTACCGAGAAGCCCCTTGGGGATCCGGGTTGTTAGAATAGATCCTCGGTACCCCTTGCTTGTCGTAAGAGGCGACAAAGTGGGGCGGTCCTTCGGATGAGACCGCAAAAACCGAGGCACGGTGTCAAAGCAGAGAATTTTTCACTCATATGGAGACGTCACCATTGCCAGTGAAGGGCTGCAAAATTTTGGCCTATGCTCGGCGCTTATGGCCTTTGAGCAAGGAGAGATCTTTAACGTGCCACACCTGCTGCGACACGGGGCTCGGTATTTGAGGTCTCATCCGAAGGACCGCCCCATTTAGTTGCCTCTTACGACAAGCTAGGGGTGCCGAGGATCTATTCCAACAACTCGGATTCACGAACTACGAAAGGCTACCAAAAACAACCAAAACACACATAAGAATACGTGTCCAATGCAGTTGTCTGGTGTATATATTGTTAATGCAGAGTAGTTTGACATTTTGCTGGTTTTAAGATTTTTTTAATATGTGCAAGTCAAACGGACGAAGAAACGGCATCCGCTATTAAAGGCGAATTACCGAAAACAACTCTAAAATCACAGATTTTGAGATAAAAACGACAACTTTTATAGTTTTTCTTCAATTTCATACACTACCTGACTCTTCAGAAGTCGTTTGAAATGAATGCGCTTACGACATCAGAGGAAACGCGGTCAAGGGCGGACCCTTTTTTGAATACACACACACACACGTATATATTAATATACTTTACGAATCTTTCACTGTTTCACACTGTTTAGATAATTTCTTACGTTATATAGCATAAAAGTTGTGAACTTGATAAGTATTTTGTAAAATAATGACACTTTTAAGCATTTGGTAAATTGAAAGGCGAATTGCCGAAGACAAATCTCCGCTTTCATTACTCTTGTGATTGTCACAAATGTTTTTTGTTTGTTTTACGTCCCGTCGAGAATTTTTCACTCATATTGAGACGTCACCAGCTGTAGGTGAAGTACCACAAATTTAGACCTATGCTTAGCGCTCAGGGCCGTAGCAGTGAGGGTTCTTTAACGTGCCAACGCCTACCGTGACACGGGACCTCCGTTTTTAAGGTCATATCCGAAAGACCCGTGATTCTCACTTCTAAATGCCGAGCGTTTGGCGAAGGAGCAATCACTACCTATTTTTTGTCTTAGGTTTGATGCGGCCATGGCACGAGTGGGGCTCGAACTCACGACCTCCCGGTTACGAAGCGAACGCTCTAACTGAGCTACCGCGACCGGTATGAATGTAGTGTTTGTCTTGATGTGTATGATATGTGAGTAACTGAATCCTTTACTACAAGTTTAATAAACCCCTGAACCGCAATGAAATCTGCCCATTTTGTGCTTCACTCTTGTGACTGCATTTAATTGAAATAATCACCGATACAATTTTGCTTAAAACTATATAAATATGTGAAGTACTTTGTAAAAAAATGGTGATTTTGTAAATAGAAAATCATTTATAAATTGAATTACTGAAAACGCTCCTCCGCTTTCGTCTCTAAATATACGCATCTTAAACTACTTTATACTGTTTAAATAATTTTTATGTCATATAGCATAAAACACATAAACTTGTTAAGTGTTTTGTAAAATAATTTTGTACTTAAAAAAGAAATTTCTATTATGAAAGGCAAATTGCCGAAAACAATTCTGCTATTTCACTTACATCTCTAGATATGCGTGTCTTTTGTTATTTTCTGGACTTTAAAATGAGGTAGAAATTTGTGATATATATATATATATATATATATATATATATATATATATGATGTTTAAAAAATAGATCATACTTTTGCTGCTCGAAAGTGGCGAAAAAGAATAAGAATTTTGGTCCAGTGGGAGCGCTGGTATAATGTAGTGTTTTGTTGGATACCAAGTCATATTGGGATACGTGGAAACACTACAGTGGATAGTGCTGAGAAACAAGCATTACAATTATCAATTAATGATTCTAAAATTCCTTACACAAACCTTAAAACTTTAATTAGAGAATATGTTCAACATTTGTGGCAATCTGATTGGGATGAAAAGGTAAATAACAAGCTACAGGATATTAATCCTGTAGTTAGTAAACCTACACAAAACAGTGCTCTTAAACGTCGAAATGACGTAGTTATTACTAAATGTAGAATAGGACATTCGCGGATGACACATTCGTTTCTTCTACAAAGGGAAGATCCACCCTAGTGCGTCATCTGTCAATGTCCTCTAACAATCAAACATATTTTATTAGAATGTGGAGATACAGCTCTGATAAGAAATAATTATTTTGATACACAGTCTATGAAAGATCTTTTTAAAAATGTTGATTTAAATAAAATTTTAGGATTTCTACATGAAATTGGTTTTTATCAAAACTTGTGAAGAAAAAATTGATTGTACGAAATTATAACTAGATGGTGATGGTTTTTATACAAAGTGATATCTGGGCATTTTTAGTACCATATTTTAACATGTTTTCAAATAGCATTTATTTTTAAATAAATACTGCTTTTATAACATTCCTTTTCATTTATATAGCCGCAGGATAGCTGAAAAATTACTCAAGCGGCTTTTAGCAAGAAACGATCAATCAATCAACCCTGTACTCAATACTATTTGCATATATACACTTGTACATGTACTTCCCTTACTACACAATATGCACATACTGATGTACATTAACTGACAATGTTTCTTCTTACATTGCTACTGATACTCGATACTCATTTAGAGTTTACACATAACTCTATGTACTTGCAAGCAATAAACAATACTTTCAGATTAACAAAACGCAAACTTGAACTTTACGCAACAATAAACTGCTGGTGAAGAGATTTGGAAGTTTTATAAATAAAGCTAAAATGAAATTATTATCACTGATATAGTAGAATAAGATTACCTCAGAAAATGAGAGCTGCCAGGTACTTGGCGTCTGTTACCTGTGCCTGCTACGCCCAAACTGACCAGAGCATGCACCGCAAACCTCTTCGACTACTGTTATTTAAAAATAAACCTTGCATAGTGAGCATTTTCAAAACCGGATTAAAACCTACGGGGGAAAGTATGGGATAAAATTATCGTTTTACCTGGATATAACTTTCATTACAAATAAAATGCGACTTGATATGTCAGTCCAACTATCTAGTGGTTAAATCATTGAGTATCGTCTGCGTAACAGTGATATTCCATACCATGTTGTCGACAAATTTCACCAATCGGTTTCGAAAATAGACAATAAAGTCTTGGGCCCAACACAGATCCTTGGGACACTCCATATTTGAGATGCATTTCATTTGAATAGATCGATCCGATTGCGACACGTTGTGAACGATTTGTCAAATATGATCTTATCCACGCTAAAGCAGACCCATTTATGCCATAGGAATATTCTAAGCGGTGGAAGAGTATCTTGTGATCTATAACGTCGAATGCTGCTGATAGATCGAACATACCTAAAACGGCACACGAATTTTTGTCTAATGCCAGTGTAATGATGAACTAATATTAGAGCTGTTTCGATAGAATGTCCGGTGCGGTATGCTGATTGCAAATTGTCTAGAAGCAATTTAAATTGTAGATGACATTCAAGACGTGCTGCTACCACCTTTTCAAGAATCTTTGATATGAAAGACATGTTTGACACGGGCGGTAATTTTTTAACTCATCTTTATCCAATCCGAATTTTTTCAAAAGGGTCTTATAATGGCCTCATTGAATGTCAATGGAACACATTCTTCGCTGAAAGATTTGTTGACAATACAGTTATGACATTCACAACACTGTCTAAACAAATTTTCAGAAGTTAAGTCGGAATTAATAATAATAATAATAATAATAATAATAAATTTATTTTGTAAAGCGTAAAGTCCATACTGCTCTAAACGCTATTTAAACAACAATAAAATGAGTGAAATGAGGTATATAAAAACAGATCATAGTAGGTCCCAGATTAGTTGTAGCATGTGAACAGATGAGTCTTTAATTTAGATTTGAAGGTACAGAGACTTTTGGCAGTTCTGATATCATACGGAAGAGCGTTCCACAGTTTAGGGCCAGCAACACTAAAGGCTCGAGTTTGAATCACCGTTGAGGTGGTAAATGGCACTCGTAGTAGGCTCTGGTCACTGGACCGCAGTATTCTGGAGGGAGCATAAGTTGTTATGAGTTCTTGCAGATAGGATGGGGCTGTGTTATGTACTGTTTTGTACACCAACACCAATGTCTTGAAGATGACTCTTTGCTGAACTGGAAGCCAATGGAGAGAGCGTAGTACAGGTGTAATTCTGTCATATTTGCTGGTGCCTGAGATGATTCTGGCAGCAGCATTTTGGATAGATTGAAGCCGCTGGATCTGCGTTGATGGTAAGCCGCAAAAGAGAGAGTTACAGTAGTCCAGCTTTGTTGTTATAAAGGCATGGACAACATATTCTAACGATTCCCTGTCTAGATATCTTCTCAGCTGGCTCAGGTTCTTAAGGTGGATGAAGGCACCTCTGCACACTGATGATATATGTGCCTCCATGGTTAAGTGTTGGTCAATTGTTACACCAACTCCCTTGGCCTTAGCAACAGGAGTGATAGAATCGTTTCCTACTTGCAGTGGATTGGATCCAATTCGCATGATTTCGATTTAACCTATTGGATGATCTTACGGATTTCATCAACTGAATCTGGGGGAAAAACTAGTGAGTTCACCACCTTCAAACTTGACATCAGCCCTCAATGCTGGTATTTTTAAAATATTTTTTTTGTCCCTGGATGTGCATAGATTAGTTCGAAGGGTCTCAATTTTCCCATGAAAAACTCTCCAAAAGTATTAGTTGTTCATCGCTATAATTTGATGGTAATATCACTTCACGTTTGTTGCCCATTAGAACGTTGGTGAGTCTTTGATGTTGTTGATCACTACCAACTTCTGCTATCTTGTTCGAGAAATAGTCTTTCTTACTTGTGAGCAGTAATTGATTTGCAATTCTACATCGATCTTTGTAATTCTCTTTGTGGATTGTCAATTGATTGATTGATTGATTATTTCTTGCTTATAGCCGCTTGAGCAATTTTCCAGCTATCCTGCGGCTGACTCTATATAAATGAAAAGGAATGTTATAAAAGCAGTATTTATTTAAAAAGAAATGCTATTTGAAAACATGTTAAAATATGGTACTAAATATGTCTAGATATCACTGTATACAAACCATCATCATCTAGTTATAATTTTGTACAATCAATTTTTTCTTCACAGCTTTTGATAAAATCCAGTTTCATGTAGGAATCCTAAAATTTTATTTAAATCAACATTATTAAAAAGATCTTTCATAGACTGCGTATCAAAATAATTATTTCTTATCAGAGCTGTATCTCCACATTCTAATAAAATATGTTTGGTTGTTTGAGGACATTGGCAGAAGACACACTCGGGTGGATCTTCCCTTTGTAGAAGAAACGAATGTGTCATCCGCGAATGTCCTATTCTACATTTAGTAATAACTACGTCATTTCGACGTTTAAGAGCACTGTTTTGTGTAGGTTTACTAACTACAGGATTAATATCCTGTAGCTTGTTATTTACCTTTTCATCCCAATCAGATTGCCACAAATGTTTTACATATTCTCTAATTAAAGTTTTAAGGTCTGTGTAGGGAATTTTAAAATCAGTGATTGGTAATTCTAGTGCTTGTTTTGCAGCACTATCAACTTTAGTGTTTCCACGTATCCCAATATGACTTGGTATCCAACAAAACACTACATTATACCCTCGACGTTTTAGCACCACATATTCTTTCAAAATGTTATAAATATACGGGTGGTCAATTTTACAATTTTTAATTGCTTGAAGACAAGAGAGGGAATCGGAATAAATAACATATTTTTTGTGTTCTGACTGTTTTATAAAATTAATTGTTAATTGAATAGCTTTTGCTTCAGCTGTAAAAATTGAACTGTTATCCGGCAAACGCACGGAAAAGATATCATTTCTATGAACAGCAGCGGAGGCAACTTTATTTTTGTCTTTTGATCCATCTGTATAAATTTCATTTTGAATTGAAAAACTGTCTTTCAGTTCTTTAAACTTTTGAATAAATTCAAGTGAGTTTGTGTCTGATTTTTTTGTCTTTCGATAGATCTAAATTAACAGTAGGTTTTGAAAGTTCCCAAATTGGGATAGGTGGAATTTGCAATTCAGAAATTACATTTAAATCTATTCTAGAGTCTTTAATATATTTTTGGAGTCTCAATCCAAGTGGTTTAATGACTTTGGTCTTTTCGTTATATTTTATTTCAAATATAGGGTGGAATACACAGTTATATGACGGGTGTTTGGGATTGGAAAGAAGTTTAATGATATACTGAAGACTTAATTTTACACGTCGATTTTTAAGTGAATGTTCGTTTGCTTCTACATAGATGCTATCTATGGGAGAGGTTGGAAAAGCTCCTAAACAGATATGTATACCTTGGTTATGAATTGCATCTAAGGCTTGGAGATACGATTTTCTAGCAGATCCATAAACTATACATCCATAATCTAACTTGGATCGGATTAGAGATCTATAAAGTTGAAGTAATACATTTTTGTCTGCACCCCAATGAGTATTGCCGACAACCTTTAAAATATCAAGTGCTTTGGAACATTTAGTTTTAAGCATCTGAATATGTGGAATAAAGGATAATTTACTATCAAAAATTACTCCTAAAAATTTTAATTCTTTTTTGATTGGAGTTCCATTTAATCTGAGTTCTGGATCATTATGGTGTTTACGTTTTTGACAAAAATGAACGCCTGTTGTTTTTGATTTTGAAAATTTAAAACCATAATTGTCTGCCTAGTCTTGAATTTTATTTAAGCAAAGTTGAAGTTGTCTTTCTATACTTGCCATATTTTTTGAACGATATGAAATACCGAAGTCATCTACAAACAAACAACCTTCGATATCATTTTTAAGTACCTGTGCTAAACTATTAATTTTAATGCTGAATAATGTTACGGATAAAATACTTCCTTGTGGAACACCATTTTCTTGATTACGTAAGTTAGAGTAAGTGGATCCTAAGCGAACTTTAAATCGACATTCTTTCAAAAAGTTTGAGACAAATATCGGTAAATTACCTCTTAATCCCATATTGTGGAGATCTTTTAAAATCCCATACCTCCACGTTGTATCATATGCTTTTTCTAAATCGAAAAATATTGATACAGCATGTTCATTATTGATAAAAGCATTACGAATAAATGTTTCAAGTTTAACAAGATGGTCTAATGTACTTCTCTGGCCTCTGAAGCCGCATTGAATATCTGCAAGTAGGTGTTTTGACTCCAGAAGCCAGACAAGTCTGTCATTAATCATTCTTTCCATGGTTTTACATATACAACTTGTAAGAGCTATTGGGCGATAATTTGATGGATCACTGTGGTCTTTCCCCGCTTTTGGAATAGGGATAATGATAGCTTCTTTCCAAGATTTTGGAAAATTGCCCGTTTCCCAAATTTTATTAAATATTGATAGAAGACATTTTAGACTACTTTCCGGAAGATGTTTAATTATTTGATAGTGAGTATGTAGAGAGCTTCTACTGCATAGCTAGGTAGTTAACTTGTGAAAAAGTATCCCACTCTTGATCAACAAGTTCAACAAGCGTGATCCATCCTTGGATGGGTGACTGCTACACATTACTCAACCTTTAAATTTAATAGCTATTTTTAAATCGTACATAAATGAACAACAAACCAAGCTTAATATTGTTTTTTTAAAAAGAAAATGCCTATACAATTTATAAGTGATTACAGTAAAAGTAACCTTTACTGATTTTTCACGATTGACATTAATCGGCTCTGAATCTGGTGTGCAGTATGACCTTGGCTTTTCTTCATTTGTCACAACAGGCCTCCATACCCCTTGACCATGCAGGTCGAAATAACCTTTTCCTGGCTAATGTCGACGAACCTTTTCCAATGCAGGTTGAAAGTTTCTACAAGCAACAATCTGTGCATATGTGTGAGAAAAAGTGAGATTCAATCATGCTTGTATACTACTGCATTCATTGGTTGCTATGCTAAAAATGTAACTTTCTTTTTGAAAAAG
The DNA here is from genome assembly GCA_024699665.1 of Ostrea denselamellosa. Lineage (NCBI taxonomy): Eukaryota > Metazoa > Mollusca > Bivalvia > Ostreida > Ostreidae > Ostrea > Ostrea denselamellosa. The sequence continues at coordinate 2,467,498 of JAMZEH010000054.1, read as the reverse complement.
CGTGTTTCCATTTATAAATGCAATGGTGCGAGTGCCACGTTGATCTACGATTGACTTGATAATATGTAGTTGACCATGTGGGAATGAATGCTTTATTAAGAATGAACAGGTTTAGATAAGAATGGAATGTTTTGGTCTGGGAATGGAACACTAGTGATCTGAGACCAGAACACTTTGATGATCTGAGAACAGAACACTTTGGTGGTATGGGAGCAGAATTGAATGTACTGATTTGATGTGGGAACAGAACAATTCTAGTCAAGAACAGAATGGTAACAGAACAGTTCATTATGCTTTGGAATCTGTAATATATCAGATACTGCTAATACCATAGGTGGCACATCACATGTCAGGCATTGCCTTTTGTGTAGGTGACATGTTAGGTCCCACAAGATATTTTGTTTCAAAGGTTTGCTTCATTTAATATCAGGTATTTCAGTAGCAGTTTTTCCTGTGGTTAAAATCCCCTAAATATTCTTACAAATTTCAGTACTCTGACATAAATTATATGCCCTTTATAATGATTTATACAATTACTTTCAAGGAATATTATAGCCAAATTAAATGAAGTTTGAAAATCAGTGTTTTATATATTAGGTATTATATATTTCTAAATCAATTACTTTAATGATGCTAGAAATTTAGTGTGCATACCTCTCATGAGTTTTCTATGATTGCCTTTTTAAAATGAAGGGCAGTAGTCGTTTTGTATTCTTATTAAGAAGAACCGTTACCCTTAAGCAACAATGTTTGCTCTGGAGATGAAACAAATGACTTGCACTCAACCCTAATCATGAATTCAGTATTTCCTTACACCTGCAGATTCGAAGTTTGTTTACTGTGAGACAAAAGCTGTTCCTTGAAGAGGAATTGAATACAACGTTAAACAAGAAAATCTCTCTTGAAACATTCAGAGATATGGCAGTAATTTTTTTGAACTAGAACTACAAAGACTGAGTCTGCAAAATGGGGTTCATCTGTTCAAAGCATGCTGTAGAAAACCTTTTACTGTAAGTTTTTGTTTCAATTAAAACCTTTTTCACTCATTTAAGAAATAAATTTCATTTTTAGGTCACCTGAATGACTTAGGTGACCTATTGCCATTGGTCTTTGTCCATTGTCGTGCATCAACCGTTAGCAATTTTTCATTTGAAACATTTTGAAAATTACAAGGCCATTTGTTACCATTTTTGGTGTGAAGCATCTCTAGGATATGAGAAATATCAATTATGAAAATTAGGACCTTACCACCTCTGGTACCTCATGGACAGGGCCAAATATGCTAAAAAGCCTATATTTTCAGAAATATTCTTTACTCCCAAACATGTGGGAGAAAAACTAAATGTAATGTTATGATGTCCATGAAGCCCTCGATGACAATTGTGAAATTCATAACCCCTAGATCAGGGTTTCAGGTCTGATCTGTTAAATCTTAGAAAACCTTCACTACTTCCATATGTAACCGAGCAGTGATGACAACAGTTTAAATGGTGCAGCTGGTTTATTCATTTAATAATTGAAGGCACTGACCTATAATATAAGACAAAATTATAAGTTCAAAATACACAAAAATAAACTTATGACATATAGAAAAATATACAATTGCGTTAGTTTACCCACAGTGTACATTTTACATACTTTTAATTATAACCTTGTAAGTTTCTGTATTTAATTCAAATTACGTTACAGAACTTATCATAAAAGACTAAAACATTGAATGCAAAAAATATAATAAGATTTGCAATCAAAATAACTTCCTAACTTAAATCTTTAATTGCCAATGAAACTTATGATTAAATATAAAGTAACATACCATAAGATGCATTCGATAGCGTCTGTATTTAAAGGTAAAGGTCTTCTAACGTAAAACTGCTCTCATTTCAGATGGGTAAAACGCTACATTAAATGCTTAAACTGATACGTTACTATTGGATAAAACATATACGGAAAAACCAATCAAATGACAACCAATGAAATTACGGGAAAAACTTTACGCAGGCGACTCAATCCAGTTGCGCAAAGACACGGCTTAGAACAAATTATAGTCAAAGTATTGCAAGTGTTGACTGCCTATAATTTATAGTTGCGTAAATTTAAAATTGTATTTTAATAAACAAATATCAAAATTAAGATTGAAAATAGAAAAAACGAATAAATACATATAGAAATTAGATTTGTACTATCACACATATATATTTGAAAAAAATGCATGCTTGATAATGTTGACCATGAAGCTCTCTACCTAAATTGTGAAATTCGTGGCTCTTTCGCCAGGGGTTCAGGCACTAGGGTGGGAAAAATATAGCCATATAGTGAATATACATATTAAATCTTAGAAAATCGTCTTTTAACATTGCCATGTAATCTTCGAGAATGGACAATTTCTGTTTTTCCCATGTTGAATTGTTTCATATATGAAAATTAGTCATTCTTAATTATCACGTTTGGGATATTCTCATTTGAGTTACTGCCAATTATGCCAAAACTAATTTTTGCATGATTTACACAGGTTCAAAGACCTGATCACTTTCTTTAACATTTATAAAGAGGAAAATAAGTATAAAGTTACCTTTCCCCAGATCCAGTTCCCTATTTCAGCCTCCACCAGACAATGAGGTCTGCCAGAAGATTGTAGAATTGTGTGGAGGAAGTCCATTGGCCATCAAATCTGTTGGAGCTGCCATTAGAAGTGGCAAGGTTAATGCTGAAATCCTGGCCAAAAAATTTGAAAAAGATTTCCCAGGTCTACAAATGGAGAGCAGATGTCTTACCCAGACATTTGAAACCTTAGACAAGAGCAAACAAGACATACTGGTGAAGTTGCATGTATTTGGAACAGCTAAATTCGATCTGGCAACTGCAGCATATGTGTTGGGTGAGAAGAGTATGGATGATGATCATCCAATTGTGGTAGAAACGAATGTAAATATGATTTATTTGAAGACCCGTCATTTTCTTGAGGCGGATGATTTGAGTAGGGGGAGACGGAAGACATCAATACAACCTCAAAGAAAGTGAGATTTTTCACTGCATCCACTAATATGCGAGTTTCTCTGCCAAATTGCTAACAATGAAGCATTTGAGACACCAAGTAATGAAGCCAAATGCTTATTTATTGATTATGTAGAGACGAAAAGAATAAAACGTTTGAGAAATTTGAGAATGATTGTGTCAAAGCATGGAAAAATTTGAAAGATTTCAAGTTTCACCTGAAGACGTATTATAATTTGATCCAGAAGATTCATCCTGATTTACTGAACTCGAAGAAGCCTTCAAGATCAATTCTGACTTGCAAAAGAATTTCAGAAATAGCAAATCTATTTCTTGAAGATTATGTAAAGTTTAAATTGTTGGACAAATTCATTGAGTACTCAAAGACGAGAGGGGAGTTTTAGGAGACTGCATTTATCTTGGAAGAAATATTTTTAGAGTGGCAGAAATGAAATAGGGGAGAACATTTTGAATTGTATTTTGAATGAAACACTACCAAGCATTCCTCCCACCACCGGTAATCTGGAGTCGTATGTTGAAGTTGCAGGAGCTGTAGCTATGTCTCAAAGATCGAAACTACTGTATTATTTTGAAGATGTTAAACAATTATGGGAAAAAGACTTCGAACAGCTGTTAGAAAAGAATGCAAGATAGATTTGGCACTGCTTTACAATTCTTTGGGGACAGTGTATAAAATTTTGACCAACTTTTCAACAATCAAAATACACTCATTTAAAGGCATTTCTCTCTGCACGAAGAATAGCCAATAACGTAACATAGATATCCCATTATACATTTCTAATATAGGAAAATGTCTCTTGAATTGGAAAATAAGAGCTGAAAAGGTACAGGCTAAAATGCGCTTTAGGGATGCAGAAAATTATTATTAACAAGCAATGTTCACCCATTTCAAGATGGAAAAGTTTGACAGCTTTGCAGAAGTCCAGCGCTCACTTGCTCTCGTAGAAATGAAGTAAAGACAGATGGGGCTGGCTGAGGACCACATTGTAAAAGCATATGGTCTGAGGAAACTGTTGATGTCACCTCCTCATGAAGAAATAACCCTGACGGTACATGATGTGGCCACTGTTCGGATAGAACGAGCCATCTACATGTACTGGGACTACTTTCAGAACAAATTAGGAGACAAATGTAAAAATTTAAAAGAATCACTTCAATTCTTTTGTTTGTTTACATGTTCAAACTTTTAAAGAGCTGATATAAAATGTACTCAACAACATGAGTAGTACCTGTACTTCATGTGATGACATGGATTCTCTGTAGTACGCGTACAGTATTTCTCTAAGAAATATAATATTATCCTAGCTGTCCTGACGAGTACATTTTGGTGGCACTGTATACTGGAGATAGAATAATTGTGTTTTCCTTGTAATTCGTGAGTCATACACATGTATCAGCGAGGAATCAATCTTAGTGATTATAAGATATATCTGATTTAGTTAATGATGTAGGGGTCATTTTGTTACCTCACTAAAACATTTACTTATACAATATTGCATGGGTATATTTGGCTTGCCAATATACTGTATGTGTACTTATTTTAGCGTATTTAAAACTTGACACAGTGTTAAGCATAATCATGATTTCATATTTCTTACATATATTAGAAACGATAAATAGAGAATTTAACATCTTAGCTTTGAATTAGCACTCATGCTTCACTGCCAAAACTGCACAAATTTGAATCCCACTAAAGTAATAATACGTACAGTATTTTCCTAAGAAATATAGTATACTCCAACTAATCTTTCTGAAATTTGGTGTAAATTATCAACCATAAAATTTCAGGTTTGTTGTGTGTAATTGACACACTATTTATAATTTATTAATGTATGATTAATGTGTTTAGCAACTTTTATCCAAAAATGTCAATTAGAAAGGAAAATACACAGAATGTCTCTCAATACTTTCCGAACAGCCCTGGTATATATATATATATATATATATATATATATATATATATATATATACACCGGTCGCGGTAGCTCAGTGGTTAGAGCGTTCGCTTCGTGCGTTCGAGCCCCGTTCGTGCCATGGCCGCGTCAAACCTAAGATGAAAAATAGTGATTGCTCCTTCGCCAAACGCTCGGCATTTAGAAGTGAGAATCACGGGTCTTTCGGATATGACCTTAAAAACGGAGGTCCCGTGTCACGGTAGGCGTTGGCACGTTAAAGAACCCTCACTGCTACGGCCCTGAGCGCTAAGCATAGGTCTAAATTTGTGGTACTTCACCTACAGCTGGTGACGTCTCAATATGAGTGAAAAATTCTCGACGGGACGTAAAACAAACAAATAAACAAAACAAACAAATATATATATATATATATATATATATATACAAAGGGACTGGTAACAAGTCTATCAACTTAATATATCCCATGAGGATCCGAGTTGTTATAATATATCCTCAGCACCCCTAGCTTGTCGTAAGAGGCGACTATATGGGGCGGTCCTTCGGATGAGACCCTTAAAATTGAGGTCCCGTGTCACAGCAGGTGTGGCACGTTAAAGATCCCTCCCTGCTCAAAGGCCATAAGCGCCGAGCGTAGGCCTAAATTTTGTAGCCCTTCACTGGCAATGGTGACGTCTCCATATGAGTGAAAGATTCTTGAGCGGGACGTTAAACGATATATAATCAATCAATCAACTTAATAATACCTTTCCCGCATGCAATAAATAATGTGTTGTTCATGTACAAGTAAAGATTGTCATAACACATAAATACAAATAACGGTGCGATAAACAATGATGATAGTAATGGTAAAAATAGCATATAATGAATATATATGATGCCTTTGCTGGTGGACAGTTAGTCCCCGAGGATATTCACCAGCCCAGTTGCAAACTACTTCGGTACTAACATGTATTACGGATAAAAATTTGCTGTGATAAAATTAAGAAATACATTTCAAAATTAAGGATTATCTCCCTCATGCATAGCTCTGATCCTTTGACGGATATGACGCCACTATTTGGTATTTTTGGTTCATTCAGCTCTTCCAAGTTTGTACTTCCAACATTTTTGACTTGAGCATCACTGAAGAGACATTATTTGTTGAAATGCGCATCTGATGCATCAAAATTGGTACCGTTTATATTTTATAATGCATACGTATCATAGAAATAAATTGAATTAAATAGGGTATTTTAAATCGTTCAGAGTTCCTAGTGAATTTATGAACTGCCTTTAAGTATTGAGAAACCACTAACAACAAGTTAAAGTATGATGATGATGATAATAACCAATATGTACAAAAAAGATAAAACGTTTTAAGATAAACGTGAATACAAAAGTATCATATATATGTCACTATAATTCTAACAGCCAAGATGTTTATTCCTTCTGACTAAAATACTACAATGAAAACCTGCATCTAAAAATAGAACAAAATAGGATATACTCGTATACATTATAACTAGAAACATAAAAATAGATATGAAAAAGAAACGAGAAATGGTTCTTAGTTTGATTTGATTATATGAAGTATTATAATGGATGATGACTTGGGAAGTTTGTAATCAACTAGATTGGTTCATCGATTCAGAAGTTGCCTTGGGATTTCGATATATTGATTTTTTGCTAGTTATGTATTTTCGTTTTTAATTCTCAGTATTTCATTTAAATGATATAAACGTCTGGGTCTAGATGGTGTAACATAGCATGTACATTTCCTGTAAACGGACGTATGTGATTTCATGTGATTTTTTTCTTTAAATAAATACCATTCATACTTAGTACATTTTTTTTTAAGATAAGACTGCACTGTGATACAAGATGATTGGAATATTAAACACTGTTCTGCAGAATTTTTGTTTCTCGGTGGCTCTACAAACTTTTTGTCGCAAGTCTTTTAGTATGACAAACGTCCCTCAGTTTCTAGGTTTCCTTACACTGGGATTTTTTTCGTCGTTACCATTCATTTTTCTCGCCACTGTGGTGTGTTTTGCAACGTATACATGGAGAGAAAATATTCGATCGCTTCATTTGCTTATGGTCCTTGTTTTCCTCTTGGAATATGACTACTATCAGATCATCAACTCTCCAGAGCTGGCAATCATCTTTCAACTCGGGGTATCTCTCACACAATTAATTCGGAAACCATTGTCTTTTAGGAACAATACGTGTGTTCGAAAAATCCGGGTGTTTATGGGTCCCGTGTATGTTCTGTGGAGTGTGCGATCATTCTACTTGGTTCAGCGCAATTTTGGATCCGCTTATCCACCGCTAGGTGCCATTGCCTTTTCCAGTGCTGTCTTGGCATTCGTTGGAGGCGTTTTGCTCCGCCCAGATAACACCTTTTTGTTGGAGCTGTTAAGGTGGAGGACAAATCAGCAAGATCGCCGTTTCCACCATCGGAATTGTATGATACTCTCCGTTTTTACTTCTTCCCTCTGTTTATTATACATTTATAAAACGGAAAATTAGAACTGGCACATAAATGGATTTGATTCATCTGTTTGCATTTTTATACATTTCTATCCAAAAGTAATTTTTATATCGAGTTGGTAGAAAATGGAGACAAGTTATAGTGGTGGCGAGGAGAATGTTGGTTGTATAGCGCGAGTTGACTGGACTTTCCGGCCTGAGAAGGAGAAACTGGTTGTATATACCAATAATTAATGAACATTGTACATGTAAATAATCTAGCTATCATAAATAATAAAGAATTCATCCAATGTGGATTTTCACCTATGGATGTGAACGAAAGTTATGTCTTTTGTTTTCATTTCCGGGTATGTCAATGTATTAGTCGTTATGACACAAGCATGGGAAATTAAACAAAGGTTATTATAGATAAGACTAACATAGTGAGTTTTTCAAAGCGTCCTATGTATTAAAGATCGAGTTTTTTCTTTCTTCTTTTTTAATTATAGTATAGCTTTAGAAAAGAATTTAAATGCCTTGTATTTTTTGTAAAAAAAAAATGTGACCATGTTAAAAATAAACCAATGTGTAGGAAAATTAGGCCTTCATGTCGAACTTAGTTAAATTGATTGTAAATATGGTTGCAAAATATGAGGTTTTGAAAATCTTGATATTATTGGAAGTGTTTATTTAAATTTTTTAAAACATACTTTATCTGAAAAGTAGTACCCGACATTTTACGGTACATGTATATGGTGAAAATGGGCTCTTTCCTGGTGTTATCTGTCATGATGTCTAAGATTGATTGATTGATGTTTTCCGCCACACTCAAAATTTTTTTAGTTATCTGGTGGCGTCCATTTTTTTTATTGGTGGAAGAGAGATCCGAGATACAATGAACCTGGGAAGAGACCACCGACCTTCCGAAAGTAAACTGGCAAACTTTCTCACATATATCATGGTGTCTAAAACAATAGTACATGTATCATATTAGAAAATTACCTAGGATTCCGAACTAAAAAGCCGGGGCATTTTATATAGATTCTGATTCTGGTACACTACAACAAAGTTTGCTTCTTCTTTCTTTACTGCAAATCTATAGACCAGAGTCTGTCCAATATTTCACCAGAGACATACAAATCTTCAGCTCCTGGTTTCTTTGTGATTACTAATAAAGGGCTATAATATCTCAATTTTTTCCATCATTTAATAAATGAATGCAGAATAATTTGAATAACATTAGTAGTGAGTGGTAGTGTCTGAGGTTTGAAGCCATGCAATTGACGTCAAACGTCCCTCTGAGGTCAATGACATTATAGTCCGTCTGAGGTCACCAACACCCCTCTGAGGTCACCAAGACCCCTCTGAGGTCACTAAGACCCGTCTGAGCCCGTCTGAGGGCATTGCCGTTTGGCGTTAACCCCGTCTGGGGGCATTACCGTCTGGCGGCATGAAACCCGTCTGAGAGTTACGATTAAGTTTTATACTTATGAAAGGATGACTTGTATATATAAAGGATGACGATAATAAAATAATATCAAATTTAATACTTTTTAACGACGATGGCTGAACAGATGTTTATTGCGGAACTGTTGGAAAGTAACGAGTGTAAAGGAATGTTTAAACAGCAGTTTAAAAAGAAAATGGGAATCGCGGTACCTATCGTTATAGGGATGGCATTTATCATCTCATTGTGCATAACTGTAAGCGCTCTACACGAGAAACAGAGCACCTACCCTTTGGACTGTATCTTCCACCCCACATTCAAGAATATGTGGATCAGTATCCGCTTTCGAATGAGGTTTACGCTAGAATATGTGTCAACGAAACTGCACGAATCGACATAAAACGATTTCACAATGGGAATCCGGGTAACGATGAAATAACACTAAGTCAAATGCAGTGGCAATATCTGAAACGTTCTGTAGATCATATGGACGAATCTATTTTAAAATTCCTAACACATCTATGATGCAAATGCTGATTCGTCTGTCGAAATCCCCAAACCGTCTACAAAAGACGTAGCACTTCTCATCGGAATAGGTTTAGACAAATTTTTTTCTGAGCGGAAAGTACATAATGCGTACATAATGCGTCAACCGTCATTAATTCTGTTCTTAAAAGCAATAGGAAAAGGTGAGGAAACCCCATCAACTTAACTTCCTCGACAGTAGACACGTCTGAAGTCACCCTCTGGTAAACCACTCGACTTTAAAAAGTCTGAGGGCAACACATGAAGTCATATTTCGCTATAAAAAACCTGGCGCTATTGAACGTCTTCCATCAGATCTGAGTCGATCTTACTAGACACAACATCGTTTCAGCAGATATGGAACAAAAACATCAAGATCTTATCAAAAGGAACTACTCGACTCTGGTGAGGAATATGAAGACCTCTTCGGTTGCCAAACATCTTTATGACTCTATCGTTATAACAGACGAAATGAAGCAACAAATTGAGGCAGAAAAAACAGTTACGATCGAAACAGAAAACTTCTTCAGAAAGGACAAGAGCTTTCAGGGGTCTCCGAATGGTTCTGATGTTAAGCCATCCAAACAGATTTATACATGTTGCTCACTGACAGTGAAGATATTATGTCTGAATACGAAAAGAAGTTAGCCATTGCCAGATCCTTGGTAGTGAACACGGCCGAAAAACGATATGTTGAAAACAAAGCAAAGAGGGATCCTGTAGAAAAACAAATGTCTCAAGACAAGCGATCTAGAATCAGTCTGGATGATTTCAATGCACTTTTCCTCATTGCCGTGTCTTTCAAAGACAAGATTGATATTCACATCCGTAACTTTACAGAGGCCTACAACGGTCTGATACCCACAAAGAAGGGAGTAACATTTACGTTATCCAGATGGTTAATGTTTGAATCCATTCTACCAGACATCCAAAATTATCTGGAAAATAGATCAGATGAAGAAATGAAATGGCCTATAGGAGGGCAATTGTACGTCCCCATTACTCCAGGTTATACTACGGTGGACATAAGGCACTACTGGAAGCTAGAGGATGCCCTGGAACCGATCCCAACACGGAAAGGTGTGGCCCTGAACAAACTGAAACTGACTAAATTAATGCAGGCCATTGAGGAAGTGCGGGAATGTGTTTCCGAATTAAATGGCACAGAGCTTTGTGCATTCAGTGAATCCCATCAAAATCAGCTTGGAATGTTGAATTGTCCAGAATGCACTCCATTCGGTTACGGGCCTAAGGAAGATGTGTCCATGAAATGTAATGTCTGACTCCCAAGACGTGCTGGCAATCGAAAGTGACAATGAATGACACCAATTTTAATCAAATTGTCTTACTCATGTCAATGTGTGACTGGTATATGTATAATATGTATAAATGCATCATAGTATTCATAATAAAGATATACCACGTAAAAAAAACAGACGAGTTATGATTTATTTGGCACATAATACAAGACAAATAAGAAGGAATAATCAGTCGAGTACAGAATGTCAAAGTATACTGACTATCTGAGAAAAATCTACTATACTCTCGGAAATCCGGGGGCATTTGGAGGTCCAGAAAAACTCTAAAAATCCATAAAACAAGATGGGAAATATATAATAGGAAGAATAAGAATCAGAAAATTTTTGAACAACGAAGATCCCTACAGTATGATGAAACCTATTCGTCGTTCTTTTCCGCGTTCAAAGGTCGTAGTGGACACTATTGATTCCATGTGGGACGGTGATTTAGCTGATGTCAACAATATTTCTTCTCACAACGATGGTTACAAATTTTCGCTAGTGTTGATAGATATATTCAGTCGCTTTTTATTCATAGTACCGTTGAAAAATAAGCAACATGGGAATATCACCGACAGTCTAAAATCAGTTTTCGAAAAAGGACGAAAACCGTACCCTGAAAAATCTATTGTATCGTTACTTCATCAAGAACAGAACTTATCGTTATGTCGATGCCTTGCAAGATTTTGTCACTAATTATAACACCGGTCGCGGTAGCTCAGTGGTTACAGCGTTCGCTTCGTAACCGGGAGGTCGTGAGTTCGAGCCCCGCTCGTACCATGACCCCATCAAACCTAAGACGAAAAATAGGTAGTGATTGCTCCTTCGCCAAACGCTCGGCATTCAGAAGTGAGAATCATGGGTCTTTCGGATATGACCTTAAAAACGGAGGTCCCGTGTCACGGTAGGCGTTGACACTTTAAAGAACCCTCACTGCTACGGCCCTGAGCGCTAAGCATAGGTCTAAATTTGTGGTACTTCACCTACAGCTGGTGACGTTTCAATATGAGTGAAAAATTCTCGACGGGGCGTAAAACAAACAAACAATCAATCAATCAATCACTAGTAATAACCAAAGACCCCATAGATCTTTGGGTGAAAATTCACCCGCAACTGTCAACGAGAAAAATGCAGATGAGATAAGACTTATTGCATATTTGACCACAAAGAAAAAGAATTCTAAATTGAAAACAAGCAAGTTGGAAAAAACAAATGAATCGATGAGTAAACAAAGGAATAAAAGTTTTTAAGTATAAAATAGGAGACGACGAACGTATTTCACAGCTGAAACATTCTTTCCAAAGAGACTACCAGCAGAAATGGACTGAAGAGTATTTCATAGTGTCTAAGCCATACCAAAGAGAGGGAATACCAGTGTTCAAAATTAAAGATTTGACTGATTATCCTACAGAGGGTACTTTTTATGAATCAGAACTTCAAAAAGTCATGAAGTCGGGATATATTCTGTACAGAGTCGAAAAGGTGTTGAGGAAGATTGTTTAACGTCCCGCTCGAGAATCTTTCACTCATATGGAGTCGTCACCAATCTCCAGTCTAATTGAAAGGGAGATTCCTTCCAAAAAGAGGAAACTTAGCGAGTCCTCAGACTCGCTAATTATCAAAAGGAGGTAAACATTTTCTTATAATTTTTTTGGTAAATTGATTGATTGATTAAATATTGTTTAACTCGCTAATTATCAAAAGGAGGTAAACATTTTCTTATAATTTTTTGGGGTAAATTGATTGATTGATTAAATATTGTTTAACGTCCCGCTCGAGAATCTTTCACTCGTGTGGAGACGTCACCATTGCCGGTGAAGGGCTGCAAATTTAGGCCTATGCTCGGCGCTTATGGCCTTTGAGCAGGGAGGGATCTCTTACGTTTCACACCTGCTGTGACACGGGACCTCAGTTTTTGCAGTTTCATCCGAAGGACCGCCCCATTTAGTCGCCTCTTACGACCAGCAAGGGGTACTGAGGATCTATTCTAACAACCCGGATCTCCACGGGGAGATTTTTTTTTTTTTGGTAAAAAATAGCTGTATCTTGTGCAGGTTTGTAATGTGTAACCATATTTCATGAATGCAATAAAGTGAAAAATTAGACATTTTCAAAAGCTTGCTATTGGTAAAGCAATCTACCAAAGGAACTTCGAAAATGTCAATAGATATTCTTTTAAAATCCAGACTATCTCGTTGTCTTAAAATCTTTAAATTGTAAAACTAATTTCTTTCAATGTTAATTTCCATAGAAAATTTTGCGAAAAGGAAAGTCCTGGATTCACTCAGAGAGGAAATATAAAGACCCCATGATCCAACAATTCAGGTATGGAATTATATGCAAAATGTACAAGTTAACACTTTTTATTCTAGAAAAAATTTAATATCTTGAGCAGAGCATCCTGAATTTTTAAAACATTCAGGTATGGAATTATATGCAAAATGTACAAGTGTACACTTTTTATGCTAGAAAAAATTAAATATCTTGAGCAGAGCATCCTGAATTTTTAAAACATGAAATATATACCTACATTTTTATTTTAATTCTAGAGTAAGATTGTTTAAATAGGCAATGTTTTTGTATAAAAGCTCATGTCGGAATATAGATAATTATTTATGATTGCTTTAAAATTTGAAGTAATTTTTAAAACTAAATTAAAGGAGTGTGTATCTTATAGTTTACCTGAGTACATACTGAAATCAGACCAGACCTGCAGATGGAGTAGTATTTAAAAAGAATTTTCAAGATATTTTTGTTTTTACATTTATTCACAAATTTATATTTTTTGTGTTCATTATTACAGGAAGGACAATCCTGGTAAATTTAAAGCGTTAGAAAGAAGAACGTTTGCGTTGGGCTCATGTCCTACACCACCCATTAAATCTCAGTTCTACCTTTCAACACCCAAGTTTGCGTTGGGATATAGCCCGTCATCACCGATCTGTGTTCCATCCAACCCCGCATTGCCCACTAAAGTATCATCGTGTGCACCACCAGAATATAACTCTGCACTCAACCTTCCGTCATCCGACCATACCTTAACACCTATGCTACCAGCAGTCCTATCAGGGACTCCTGCAACTTCCACGGAAATATCGGGGCAATATCCTCTGAAGGAGGAGCTGAATGAACTTTCTAAACTCGTTGATTCAATTAGAGTAGACTTGTTACAAACTTCAATGCTTGTTATTATATGCAGGATTATTTGAAATTTTCAAAATGATTTTCAAATGTTTATAAACTTGTTCATTCATTTAGAATGGACTTGTTACAAACCTCAATAATCGTTAATTATTTATGGAGAGGAACTAGTAAGTTTTTAGAACTTGTTTCTAATCCTTTTGTATATACTATATACAATAAAATACGTTCAAATCGACAGTGAAATATCATTACTTTGTACGGAAAAGTTTTGGTTCATTTAACTGTGTCCAAAGATCATTTTATCAGGCTTAAAATGTGAAATCATGTACATTTAACTTTTGATATTGAAGAATTAAAACTTTGTCAATGAAATATATATATTTTTTTCATTTTGTTATCGCTGTTGGTGTTGAAGGTTCATCACAAAAATCAATGTAGTAATGCGAAACAAGTCGAGTACAATGTATAACTTACAAAACAAGATGACGACTCTTTTTCTATGTATACCAAAATTGAATTATGCAAAAATATGAGAAAATTTGGAGTTTATATAACCCTAGACGACAATACTCTCAGACGGTTATGCCCTCAGACGGGTCTTGGTGACCTCAGACGGACCTATAACGTCACTGACCTCAGACGGATCTATGACGTCATTTTCATGACTTCAGACCTCAGAAACTACCACTCACTACTAACATTTTGATTGTGGTCTAAATTTTGGTTCACTGTAATTTCCTCATTGTTCATTCCAATGAAAATCCATTAGTGATCAAGCATATTATGCCTGTATGTAGCAAAACTAGTATATTTAGTTCAGATTGACTTGTAAGAAAAGACGAAACTGGTTATCAGTTGTGAGATATTTTGAGAATAGAGTCACTGATGAGTTCAGAGATGAAGAGTGAAATTAGAGGTCTGTCTCTGGAGTAGAGAGAGATTTTTTTGTCTCGATCTCACTTTTTCATTACTGTACATATACAATAAATAAATTGTGGGTCAAAAAGTGACCTTGTCAGGTCAGACATCTACCGCACCTGTCCAGATAGTTAATCAGCTGTTCATTGAACAACAGTTACTGTCCATTAGGTGGTATATTACATATAAGGGTCCACGACTTTTTCTTCATGTGGTTTGCTTGATTACTCAGGGTTTCAGCAACACAATCATCTCCTCCTGTCACAAATATATCTGTAGTAATTTAAAGATGACTTCATCCATAAAAATTCTTCCAGATTTAGTATTTAGTACTTTGACAAGAGTTATCTGTCCTTTAAGTCTCTCTCTCTCTCTCTCTCTCTCTCTCTCTCTCTCTCTATATATATATATATATATATATATATATATATATATATATCTGTGTGTGTGTGTTCATATATATATAAATGTATGTAATACGCCTGCAATAATGTAGGTCTTCCGGATTTTCAACATTTTAACATTTCTGGTGGACAGGAGATATTAAGCCCTTTATAATGGTTTTTATTGTTACATCCATGAAATATTATATCCGCTATGTTAACAGAGTTTAAAGATCAATCTTATTTTTATACACCATTGAGTAAAAATAATTCTAAAGTCATTAAAAGTTTGCACATCTCAGGAATTTTATGTGCTAACCTAGATGCCTGGACAGCCTCTTAATAGTTCATGATTTAAATACCTGAATATTGAGAAACCAATTTATGATTCTATACTGGACTCAGAAAAGTTCTGCAGATCTTTCCTGTATATGATTAGTTTCTACTGTTATATATGTGTATGTATTTCAGCATTGATGCAGCTGGTACACAGAATCTATTGGTACATGTACAGATTCATTCGTAAAGTTTGCATGATTTTTCAATACCACAAAACCTTTTAACACAGTGTTTGTATTTCACTTGAGTTGCACATCCAAGGATGGAGTTCACGTGCAAAATGCATGAGCCTGTTGAATATTACATCCCGTTCATTTAATGTTCAGTGTATTTTTTTTTTTTTAATATTCAAAGTGCAAGATTATAAGTATTGATATCATAATAATTATGTGTTTTAGACAAAAAGGTAGACCATTATTTTGATACTTAAATCATATTTGTCAAATATATCTAGATGAACCCATTAACAAGCTATATGAAGCCATTTCTGACTATGAGCATGCAATGCACTTGACAAAGCTTGGAGGTCTTCCCAAAACCATCCAGAATACCAGCTGATAAAGGACAATCATATGTGGGCATTAACACAAGTCAAAGACACTAAGAAAATTGCCAAAGCTATCCAGTTCTATAAGGTATGAATATTGACAGACGCTGAGTTTCTTGTTTGGAATGGGATTCATTGATGTGAGATATTTAACCTTATGATGATTCGTGTAGCACTTAATCCCAATTTCAGTTATTTTAAAGGATTTTTACCGTAAAAAATTAATTTGCATTGATAATTTGCTGATATGTCAGGATGTTTTCACTATGCCTTGCAACAAAAGAACAAGGCAGCATTACACGAGTTTAAATAAGGCCAAAATAAAAAAAATAAAAATTTGTTTCCGGTTTCCCGACCGACCCTATTTTTTCCGCCGACCCTATCTTTTTCTTTTTTTTTTAATTTAGGTTCAAATTTGCAAATCTGATATACACAACTCTGAATTCAACAATTCATTGAACTGGGTGATAAAATTACAAATCTAAGCACTAGAACTCTCGTAAATCCGATGTGAACTAACATGTACAAGAAACTTTTCATGTGTGATACACGCTTTTTGTCCCAACATTTAATTTGTACACAAAATACAGTTATTTTATTATTATTATTATTATTCAGTGTGATTTCGCTATCACGTTAACGTGTGACTATTGTCACAGACAACAATGGAATGCTTCAGGTTTTTCAGGTTAAGCTGACCTACCAATGTTTTCTTAAAATCTTAGGTAACCGGAAACATACATATCTTTTATTTGGCCTAATAGAGAAATCAAAAACATATGTAAGTATTACATATATATCACTATATCATGCAGGACATTGAGAATGGAAAGTTTGAGGCGACTCGAAAGATGAGAAGCAAGAAGGAAACAACAAAATGTGTCTTCACGTATGACCAACTACAGCCCATGCTTAGAGCAAGTGCCTTTACCGGAGCAAAGCTTTCTGCTGCTTCATCTTCAGGTGATTATTATTCTGATGATGATGATGATGTCAACTTGCAGCAGAATTAAATTTAAGTGTGTCTCCAATTTCGATGGCGTCATCATTCCGGTGATTGATTTACCTTTTCTAGACAGATGATGCTCCCCGGATTCCCTGCAAAGGTTTGTAGTTGTTATACCAAAAACGTTTGGTGTGAAGATGATGTGGTGTTGGTTCACAATCTACAAAATGTCTGGAGCATAATCTTTGGTGACAACCCTGTGGGGATCCGGATTGTTAGAATAGATCCTCAGTACCCTTGCTTGTCGTAAGAGGCGACTAAATGGGGCGGTCCTTCGGATGAGGCCGTAAAAACCGAGGTCCCATGTCACAGCAGGTGTGGCACGTAAAAGATCTCTCCCTGGTCAAAGGCCATTCACCGGCAGTGATTACGTCTCCATACGAGTGAAAGATTCTCGAACTGGACGTTAAACAATATTTAATCAATCTTTGGTGACGTGAGCGGTTATAGTCACGGCACATTAACACTTCAAGCCATTTGCTGCACAATTTGGGCTGTTTAGATGTGGGAAATGGAAATAATTTCATATCAGCCATGAATCCATATCTCCCCTTCTTCCTCGCATCTGATGTACATCCTTCCACAATACAAAATAGAACTTAACCATTTCGCAGCAGACGAACTTATTTCTAAAAGTAATTTTACAGGAAGTGATGCGCCCGTGACTCAAGTACAAAATACTAGAATACCGCCGGAATACGGTAACTCGAAAATGAGCTATTTAAATGATTGATTATTTGTAGTTTTATGTCCTGCTCGAGAATCTCTCACTCATATGGAGACGTCAGCATTACCGGTGAAGGGCTAAAAAAATTTAGGCATATGCTCGGCACTCATGACCTTTGAGCAGCAGGGAGGGATCTTGATCGTGCCACACCTGCTGCGACAAGGAGCTTTGGTTTTTCCGGCCTCATGACCCGCAAGTCGCCTCTTACAAGCAAGGGGATGCCGAAGACCTATTCTATTTCTGTGTCTGAGGCCTATGTATGTATATAATACATTTGTGTCTGTGGTCTTGTAATGATGCACATATCACTATAATAATAATTATTTACTGTACGTGCATTTCTTTAAGAATTCTTTTATGCATGTCTTCGTTAGGTATGGGCTAGAGCCCATATTACTATGTACGAATGGATATCCAAGAACTTTCAATACGAGGACATTAATTTGAGTTTCATTTCATTTGAACTTTTTTTAAAATTCTGTTGAAATAGCATAATGTATATAATTTTTACACAAAAAATTGGATTGTAGACCGTGTAGGCTTGCATTATGTTGATATGCATATCACATTGGAAATGTAATCTTCATTTAAATCTTTAGGTCATCAGCTTGAACATGGACTAGATTCAGCAATTCTGGTCACAGCACATCTTGTATAAAACATCTAAAGCATGAATTCAAGTTATTTGGTACAGTGTATATGACCTTAATTCAGGAATGGTAATATGATATATAATAATCGGAAATATTTTGTTGACATTGGCTAACCTGAATGTTCACTTCCTCACAAGATCGATTGACTGAATGGAATATAGCTGTTACAATACTTAAAATACCAATTTTCAATGTTTTATCATCGACTGGAGAGCTTTACGTTATTGTAGAGTTTCTAAGGTGTTGCAATAGACAAAATATACCATGAACCATGCTAGTCTTCTTATTTAATCTTCGTGATATTAAATATCATATTTGTTAAAAATACCTGATTTAGCATTTTATGAGTAACTTTGCTTTGTTTTATGTGATATATTATGTTTTATGCATGTTGTAAAGCACTCAAGAGTAATCGTTGTAATGTTAGATAATGCGCTATATACATGTACTTTGTAATAATAATAAGTATCAAGAGTCAAAGAAAATTTTCAGTTTGATAATCACCAATATCACAATTGTTAATTTCTAAACTTTATATATATATATATATATATGTGTGTGTGTGTATGTTCCACAGTAAAATATAGTTACATACTTTACCAAATATCAAAACCTCATTATCAAAAATTTTTAAATTTTTTGGTGCTTGACCTTCATGTTTACCATAAAGCAGAAAAGTTTGCAAAGTGCAATCTTCATACTCCGACTTTAACAACTTGCACAATTACACTCCACTGCCACCATTTGTGGGGAAGTTACAATGTATGCATTTATTAGCAGAGAGAAAATTTGTTCATGTTCTCATAATTCATATAATGAATATGCTTAAATGTATCCAGTTGCTGTAAAAACTATCTTTCACATCCTAGTCAACATTACCAGACTCCATTTTGGGAGGACTTATGTTTGCTTATCAACATCTTTATTTCAAACAAATTAAGATGAAGGACTGATGTATCTATGGAGTGCCAAATTAACATAAATATTTGAATATATCTTCATTATCATCGGTTGCCCTATATGTAAACATGTTGGTATTGAAAGTGAAATACGCTTCAATGATACATATATTTGTAAGTTCAAAAGGTCTTGATAATCAATTTATATCCAGCATGTTCTACAAACTTTCTCAACAATCAATGAATAAAAAAACATTGTTGTAAGTAACTTTTCATTTATAAGTTTTTATTGTTTTAATTTACACATCTACTATATATCTCTCGTCACAGATTGCTCCCCCTACAAATTTACCATACACATACATGTACATTCCCATATGTACAGAAAATGTAAATTCTTATATATACACAGAAAAAATTTGAAAATTATATACATAAAATGAGCATCAGCATGATTCATCAATATATATGTTTGTACAAAAAACATTTCACAAAATGTCCATAAATTTCATTTTCCAAAGAAAAAATATGCAAAAAAAGCTCTAAAAAATTGTTAGCCTTAGCATAAAGATATAAGGGAAAATAATGCATATGTATTGTAGCAAGCTTTCAGGCTATTCCTAAACATTAATGAAGTACTGTCTGACAACACAGACATGTGTCTGGACTCTACATAAAACTGGGAAAGAGAAGGACAGACACACTATGCAAGACTTTGAAGCAATTTGATATTCTTGATCAATTATCAAATGTGTATACCACTGTTGCATTTAATGAACAGGCTCTACATGTACACATCGGGCTTAGTGCATTAAAATCAATCATTCACATTAGTCCAGTGCAGTTTGTTTTTGTCTTTGCTGTGAGCACTCCTGCAAGACCAACCTTCAATCAACATTTGTATACAGAAATCAGCACCTTCCTTCAAAGATATCAGGATGTCTTAATTATTTTACAAAGACTTCCACCACCTCAGTTTGATGCAAACACTGGTTGTGTGTGAAACTTGGCTTCCTGAATTTCCCTCACCAATCGGATTCTGTGTAACATTTTGTTCATGGCTTCTGTCGACAAATTCTGTGTGGAGTACCACACTGGACTATCAGGAACACAAGATCGCTCAGGGACCAGATAAAATGCATCGCTCCGGTTCTTGATGCTCTCAGGGCTGTAATAAAATAAAGAGCAAATTTTAAAAACCACTTCCCATCTTGGAAATCAATGTAAAGCAACTAAGCCATTAAATGAAAAGGTACAGGTTTTCCCATTTTTTGCCTTAATAATTAAGATATCTTCAAACTTCATAAAACTGGCAAAAATAAAGTTAAATATGTGTTCATGACAAATCAATAAGCATTATGGCAAAAGGAAGTTATTTTTTTTTCTTTAACGAATTGTGAAATCGATATTATTTTCCAGTTAAGCAAATATATATATATATTTTTAAAGGATAAACTGAAAAATTTCATAAGTTTTCTTTATATATATATATATATATATATATATATATATATATATATAGTTAACTTATGAAATTTTTCAGTTTAAAAAAAGTTATCATTCACAAAAATTTTTTTTTTTATCAAAATTACAACATATCACTTTGGTTGCAGGTGATGCATGAGTTCAGGGATTTTTTTTAAAAAAAAAACAAAACTAAATTGCATAGAAAATGTGTCTTATCATTTTGCAAGCAAGTAGGAAAATTCACCTGTTTATGTGAAATCTAATTAGGAAATGATGTGTAGTTTCCTACTTTTGCAAAATATCATCATGTAAGTAGCCAAAATAAGGTGTAGATGTGCCTTCTTTTTCAAGACTACAGAACAATTCTATAATTTGCTAAAACAGGTCTTTTCCTCTTTCTTACTTGTCTGTCTATACTGATTACACATACATGAACTATTGAAGAGCCAAAGTTTAAATGATTTTTTTCAAAGACTGAGACTAGCACACAAAGATGTTGCAAATTAAGTTCAATCTCATTGCTTTTCCTACATTTACAGGTAATATGTCAGATGTAAAACTACAACATTGCAATTGTTTTCTCTCCAATAAATCCACTTTGCATTTACATTTACTGTATATGTACTTATTTTAGCAGGATAAAGATTTTAGTGCTTTTCACAGTGAAGTACTAATCCATTATTGTGCTAAACTAAGAAAATATTTATCCATTATAAAAAACAGAATAAGCACTAAATCACAAAATATGCCAAATAGAACATCAGATCTGATTTTACCCGATTTTAAATTTAAATTTTAAATAAGTACACATACAGTATTTCAAATTATATTTTATAATTTAAGGGTGTGCTAAAAAACAGTTTTCTATGTGATTTTTAAACAACCTTCTCCCAAACAACAAACATGCAAAACATGCCAACACAGCTCACTTTAACAAGACATTCTGTGAAACACTGATGCACCCATATGACAGCAAATTAATTCTGGTACCAAATGAAAGGTTTTTTGGTTGATGAGTTGTATATTGTTTAACGTACAATTCAAGAATCTTTCACTTATATGGAAACATTACCAATGCCGGTAAAGGGCTGCAAAATTGAGCCTATGCTTGATGCTTACGGCCTCTGATCAAGGAGGGGTCTTTATCATGCCACGCCTGCTGCAACATGGGGCCTCAGTTTCTGCAGTCTCATCCAAAGGACCTCCCCATGTAGTTGCCTCTTTTGACAAGCAAGGAGTACTGAGGACCTACTCTAAACTGGATCAGAAAGGTCTTGTCACAAGGAATACACATGTGAAATAAGAAAGCCCTAACTCTACCCATTCAAAAGTGATAGCCAAGGTTACGGTTTTTGCTGACAGACAGATGGACGGACCAAAAACTATATGCCCCAAAATCTCTGATCAAGGAAGCATTAAAAAAAAAAAAATCAAAACCAGGTGCTGAGGTATCATACCACTGTAAATGGTGCTGCAGAACTATAGCTTTCAGGGGGATGGGGGAACATTGGGATGCAATCATTTAAAGCTGACAAGTTTTTGGATTGCATGGGGGCTTTTTTTTTTTTCTTTCTTTTTTTTTTCAAGAAGCGAGAATACAGCAATACAAGACCTCAACCTTGTGCAGAAAAAACTGTGCAGTACATTGAAGGTTTTTACAAGTGGTGAATCTGTAGCTCTCTGGTCTGCCCCAATTTTTCCCCAAAGAGCTACAGTTCTGCAGATACTGTAGATAATGAAATACTTCCAAATTCTTACTGACATCATATTTTATAATAATAATAATACTTTGATTACTATAGCTTCATTTGACCATGAAATGGGAACCTGTATTGTCAGTTAATAATTCTCATCATTGTAGAAATCAACCTGAGTACAAATGACAAACAACTTCCTCACTTATATATATTTTGCTTAATTTCTTTGACACAAAATGAGCATTTTATAAAGAAACAAGAATATCAGAAATGGTACATAATATGCCTGTCACAAACTTATGTAGGGTGTTTTTTAAAGTCAAAAGTTGTAGAACTTTACTGAGGGTAGTATCAGCTATCATCAAGTTGTGGCATACTTTATTGTAAGGATACCCCCACCCCAACCCTTTATCATTTTTTTAAAAAATAATTTTCATATGATCAAGGTATTAACTGTATTGTCTTATTGCTATCTATTATCAATTATCTTACTTGTATATCATTTTACAGATAAATGTATTTATATATTGTGTCTACTTTTGCATTGATATGTCAATATACTGTCAATGCGGTGTTTACCTGGGATTGTATGAAGTAATGTAAAAGTTATTGATTTAATTAAATGTGGGAAAAATGAAAGTTTACCATTGTACATATGATGTGTATTGATGATTTCGAGTTACAAACGTTTGTAATGTTCATTTCTAACCCTTTGTTATTTAATTATGTAAGGACAAGATTTGACATTATCTGAGATAGAATTCTGTGTTCAGAGTTTCTGTGTCAAGCGCATGTCTTGTAAAGATTTTGATGTTTTTCTGTATTTTTCTATGTTTAGCTAATATGAAATATAAAATTCTCCATTTGCGAGTATATAAGGCAGTACTTGTACAAACTCACCCTCTTTTGGTTCTCTCTCTAACTGGAAGAAACACAAGTCATCTGTTTTTGTTTAATTGGTTGGTTGGGTTTTTTTTTAATTATTGTTATCATTAAGGTAAAATATGATTTATTTCTGAAAGAAGTTATCTTTTAATTAGCTATTTTAGAGTCTCTTATATATATATATATATATATATATATATATATATATATATATATTTTTTTTAATCTATAGAATTATTGTTTGTAGTAACTTTAGGAATTAGTTGTGTTCTATAGTATGCTAGTTTATAGTGATTTAATTGTCATAGGTATAAAGGATTTATAATAGGGAATTTAAGGGAAATTCTTCTGTGGGAATTGATAATTAATTTATTGCTTAAAGTACAGTAACACAATCCATGACCGATTTCACAATTTATGATTAAGATTTAATTAGCTGAATACAGCATACCATTGTTTTCTTAATTCATATTCAAATTGATAATTAAGACTTATGGTAAAGTAAGTGATTGTCCTCTGAGAAATCTACAGTATCTAAAACTCTTAATTGTAACACATTTTTACATTTGAGTAAGCTACTGTTTATCTTATGAGCAACTCGTGAGAGAGAACACCTCAGATACCTGATGCTGTCCTGAGATACTCCCCTCAAATGTATTTTGGAAGAATGAATTATAAAATATTCTAAATAGGTCATCTCATTCACTGATTTCTTTGTCATCTGCCTTTTTTTTTTTACCCACAAGATATGAATAATGCATTGATTGTTCAGCTTATACAAGTAAAGTCCTCTGCTGCATTGAATTCCTGTTGTTTTTGATTATCATTAAAATGAATAAATAATTAACTTTGTGAATTCATTTCTGATTTGTTAAGACACTGTTCAGGTATATTGTTTAGTCAGAGTTCAAGAAATTGGGAAAGGTATGTCTAAGTTGAAAGAACTTGTAACCAATCCCTGTGTGTGTGTGTGTGTGTGTGTGTGTGTGTGTGTGTGTGTGTGTGTGTGTGGATAGATAGATAGATACAATAAAATATGTTCAAATCAATTCAGAGTTTAAGTACAGGTTTGGGATTGAGATAGGTGTTCAGCATTTATTTTCCCTTGCTGGTGGGAGACAACCAGCTGGTGGCAGAGCTAATGTGGGAAGAGGACTTCACAATATTTTGCATCATTTGAATAAAAATTCATGGCTTAAAAACTGTGACAGGGGGTAAAGAGACATTTGTAAATTATTTTCCCAGTATATTAGGAGTTATATGGACAAATCATGTATTCACTTTGTAATACAATGCATTTCCTCAAAACTGATTAAGTTCAAAAACCTGTAATTTTCTCAAAATTAAAAAAATATCAGTCCTTTGCATATGCACATCACCAATACCCATACAAACACTCTGTAAAATAAGGCCCTCACTTGAAAACTGTGGGAGGAATTAGACTGACAAATTATGAACTCTCTCTGTAATATTTCCTCAAAAATTACTATGTTCAACAACCTGTAATTTTCTCAAAAATTTAATACAATGAAAGCCCTTGCCAGATGCACATCTTCAATACCCACAAAAACTGTAAAAATAAGAAAACCCTCACTTGAAACTGTGGGAGGAGTCAGATGGACAGATCAAGTACTTTCTGAATAATATTAAAGGAGCAAAACTCCTGCAACATCATCTAAAGTAATCCATAAAGAAGCTACACAGCATATGTCAGCTTGATTTAAGACAGAGCAATGAAAATAGAAACAGAAAAACTTAACAGAAGGACAGAAAAACCAAACAGAAATGCACTGCCATGGCACTTGATATTGTTCAAACAACTACAGAAATGAGATTTCGGTTTATTATATATACTTAAGATACTTTCTTTTACATTGTATGAATTACTTCACAATATGGGTTATACAAAGAAGTGTCCCATAACTAAAAGAGTGACAAATTATTTCATCAGACTTCTTACATTATACTCATTAATTAATCTTTAAATGACTGATGCAATTCGGCTCTTATCGAAATGATATTTGCAAGTTCAACTGAACTCCTTGAAACACCATGGCTTAACTGAACTCCTTGAAACACCATGGCTTAACTGAACTCCTTGAAACACCATGGCTTAACTGAACTCCTTGAAACACCATGGCTCAAATGAACTCCTTGAAACATCATGACTTAGATCATTACCCCTCATGGAACAACTTCAGTTGGGCAGTTGCAATTTGGCTCTATCAAATATCCAGCCGCACTCCTTGAAACATTATTGCTTCCGTGGGAGAAATGAAATTCCTCTATCTGCTATGATGTGCTTGTTATTTATAGTACATATTGCATACTGTTGGAAACAAAATATTTGTCTACATTAATTGTTATACAGCTATAATTTATCAAAAAAGTATTTCTTGATGTAATTTTTTTTATTTTAGTACGGTTACTACATTACTCTCATACATTTGTTGGGATTACCTCGTTAAAACATAGCTTTTGTTTTTGTTCTTTTTTTCAATACAGGTTATTAAAATGACCAACATTTTAATAACCTGATTTTATGCTATAATTTTCACTTCTAATTGACAAAGTTTGTTTATTCTAGACTCAAATCTACATTAGCCTCAAAAGGGGTAACACATTGATGGCCATATCATATTAATTGAAGATCACATCATAATATAAGGGGAACACCTTCTACCTGAGATGCATTAAGTGACCAAGTTTGATCATTCTGGGCCAAATAATGGTCCAGTTATAAACCATACAGAGTTTTGTCATATTTGGCTCTATAATCTTAATCAAGGTCATAATGAACTAACATTAAAGTGTGACACATCTACCAAGATGCATTGGCTGACAAAGTTTGATGATTTTAGGCCTCATAGTATGCAAGCTATGAGCTAGACATGAAAAAGCGAAGACAAGATGGATGGATTGACAGATGGATATAAATGCCATACCAAAATATGTCCTGTCTTAGACAGGCATATTAAAATATTACACACACAGAGTGTGTGCCAAAATCTTTTTTCAAAACTAGCCCAAACTAAACAATACAGGCTAGTAATAGCAAAAATTTACTAGCCCAAATCACTCTTTACTAGCCTCTGAAAATGTGATAAATAAAATTACACATTTTTATTTCAATCATTTAGATTTAGGTGGTAAGAAATAAAAAATATTTGTAAATAACAGAACCAAACATGGAAGAATATCAACCAAGATAAAATCATCAAGGAAGTCATAAATATATCTGATCAGCATCAATAAATAATTTAAGATTTATATTTTCAACAGTAATGAGAGATAACAGAGTTGAAATTCTACTAGTCCAATCAGACTACTGCTGACCTATATTTTACAAACACAACCAAATTTTACTAGTGTTTGGGCATTGGGCTAGTTCTTTTGGCACACACTTTGTGTGTTTTATTTATATTCACAGACTTCGGAATCATTTTCTTTGGGGGTGGATTAATTATTACTTTAAAGTTTTCAATTTAATGTTTAGAAACGATTATGAATGAAATTACAAAATTGTAAAAAGTTTGGTGATCCACAAAAACTGGCCCCTGTGAAGTTAAATGATTCCACAGCATACTTTGTATAATCCCATACAGTTAACATATGGAATATGATGACAGACATTCCAATCAGAACTTTTGCCTTCAAAAGTAATGGGAAAGCTGATGTTTAGCTCTGAGATTGAACTTACTATTTTCTATAATCACTAGGCCTGCAATATAGAAAGCATACCATCACACAACATACAAACATTCCACAACAATTATTATTCACAAATCAAAACACTATGTGTAACAAAGATTTCATCTAGGTAAAGCAAAAGCACATATACCACAGAGGTTACAATATTCCATATTCTTTTATATAGAATACTCAGAAAAGACCTCCCATTCAACAACTTACCATTTGGAAAGATAAAACTCGTATAACTTGACAGGACACCTGAGAGGATTGTCTATATTCTCTGCTTGTTCATAGATAGGCAATTCCTCTTTCTTCTTGACTTTCTGAGTATCATCTAAAATAAAACACTTGAATATTTTATTTTACTCCATTTGAATAAATACAATTAAAGAATAAATGTCTATTTTACTTGTATTATGGAAGTAAAAAACAACATAAACAGATGGTGATTTGTATAATTTGCAAAACTGATTATCAAGAAATTACCAATTGTATTCATTATTTATATAATAAATATATTAATTTATAATAAAACCCAAACTAGCCATTATTCCTCATATTCATAGATTTTTTTTTTCATTGAATATAGGTTTTCATGTTTATTTGAATGGTCACATGGAGTCTTTTGTGCACAGCTTTATGATCTTTCTAAATAAACATACAATTTCCATTCATTTTTAATACATGGAAAGTTAAGTTTGAAGAATTTAAACTCAAAACTTTATCTTTGTAACTCATCAATATGTGCAGACATACCAAAAATCACCTCATTATCTACAGGTATAGTAAAAAAAAGTCTCAAAAACTAACTTTGACAGAATAACAGAATGACAGACAGATAGGGGTAACACTAATGGGTAACCCCAAGCCTGTGGGGGTAAAAGAAAATTCAAATATTTGCTCTTCAAGTTTCATGAACCTTCTCCGAGATCCTAATACAGAGGAGTGAACTAGAGATCCTAATACAGAGGAGTGAACTGGCTCCTGTGTTCAGCAATAATTAACAGAGTTAATTGATGATACTGTAGGTGTATATATATGCATGTAAACACACACACACACATATACAAATGTACATTCAGGTCAGAATCAAGTGGTACACATTTCTTACTGTCACAGTAATTCCATACTCACTTGAAGTTTTAATTGGTGTAGGACAGTAGTATCGGAGGAATACACTCCGCCCAGACGAGTTGCCCTTTCCAGGCAGTGATTTCTTCCAGTGCTTCATTATATGTGTGAAGGAAAGTTTCAGGTGGTCCTCAGCTGTGTGAAGCATGAAGTATTTCGTGTTGAAGTAGACAAGTGTGTTCAGTAAAACATGTGGGGAGTGGGCACCAAGCTGTTTGGATTCCCAAAGGTGTTCCTCTTCAATTCGACATACCAGCTGACCTGCAAATCAAATTCACCATGTCATCTTATACTTTTACTCTTGAATTATATCTTACGTCCAACTGTGATAGTAAATTCACCAACATTAGAATTCTAGCATTATATGTGTAATGGAAATCTTTAAATGAACTCAATCACAACATCCACAAAAATAAAAAATTTGTATTTAAAGCTTTTCATTTTTCCTCAAAGCACATCTCCATTAGAAAAACAGAAAATAAGGTGAAATGACCTCAAAACACCCTCAAATTCATAGAAAAATCAGATTAAGTCTCACCTGCAGCATTAACCTTAGGTTGGTAATGAATAAGCAGCTCATTTAAACACTCCGTAAACTTTTCATAATACATGTCTGTGAAGATATTGTCAATTCTGCCATTTTCAAACAGATACTGCTGAATACCTAAAGTGAGATCAGAAATATGATCATCCTCACTATTTCAATGATATTGCTTAATTCTCAATTGAAAACTAACTGTAAAGTTTATCAAAACAGAATCTTATCCTACTGAAACCTTCACATGAATTTCAAGGCGTCTAAGCATGACATTTACCTAGACATAGGTAGAATATACTGTCTGGTGCATACTCCTCTCCATTTGGTTTTCTAACTTCTTTTACAAACAAACACAGAGAGTAATTCAGTTCATCAGCAGTACAACCCATCATGTCTGTTTTAAACATCTTGAGCTTCCCTGAGCCCTGTTTTGATACTTTCTCCAATTGGGCATTTTTCTGCACCACCCAGTGTTTCCAAGCATTAACACCGTATGTAAATTTAAGATACATGTTGGCATCTGGTGCCGGCTCCTGCACCTCTGGTTCTGGTTGTTCAGTCACAGAATCCTCCATGGGTGTTTCCACCTGGTGGTTGACCTTTTGGCGTTTGTTTCTTCGCTTGTTCCCACCTCCTCTTGAGGACCGTTTTGTAGAAGCTCGTCCTGACCTAGTTTCCCTTGGGATGTAAAGCTCTTCTTCCTCCTCCTCTTGAGATTGTTCAGAGGCTGGTTTTGGAGGAGGTGGGGGAGGCTCTGTAAAATACATATCAAATGAAGGAAGTTTACATGTACTTTAAAATACAAAATCCATTTCATCTTATTTATCTCATCTAAAATTGAAATTTGACAAGAACCTAAGTAATTCTTTTGCACAGCTATACATGCATTTCAAATCATATGTTCATGACAGTACCTACTTAACAGCATTCTGTACTTAAGGTAGTCAATGTACATTATACCAAAAGGATACTGAATAGTTTAAATGATTTAAATCATGATAAATGTTTATTGTTAAATAATGATGAAAGTATAATAGATCAAATTCACATGTTTATTAAATGATTTGAAGCTGATCTTTCTGCATTTGAAACCTTTTGGAAAAGTTATCTGCCTTTGAAAAAAAGAAAAATCTAATTTTCTAAACATATTTGCAGTAAATCATTAATTTTATTTCCTACATGTATCATTTTTTTAAGAGAAAGTTTATGTAAATTTGTTTGAAAATACAATTTCTTTGAAAAATACAGTATCTTTATAAAACATGCTCTTCCTAAACTTCAAGGTGAAGTAAATCAAGCAGTAATTAAATTTTGTATATACCTATTGTGGATTATTTTTGTTAGATAAACCCCTTATAATAATACAATGATTAAAAAACTCACAATTTATTTATTTAGATAAGAAATACAATTGTTATACCTTGAATATCTTAATTAAATGCAATCATAAATAATAATAATAAAGCAGATGTAGCACTTTGCTCCAGCACCTATCCATGAATCCTGCTAAAACGAGTACACATACTGTAATGATCTGCTCAATGGGGTTTTACCACACCTGTATTAACTGGGACGGGCTCAATTGAATTCTCCAGATCCATGACTGGTTCAGACATTTCTGATGCCATTCTTAGTGCCATCTGAAGCATATCCTCTCCCAGTTCTCCATTACTCTCTGCTGGGGTCCCATTGATATTTGTTTCAGGCACAGTAGATTTGGGAGTAGGAGTTGGTGATTTGCAATTAGGTTTTTCTGAAGTATAACCTTTTCAATTAACAACACATTATACAATAAAAATGACTCTCAGAATTTCTAGCATACATGTTACAGTATCTTGGCAGAAAAAAACTATAACTGTTCTTATGAGACCCACACCCCTCTTTCCCTCTTTGTGGCACATTGGACAGAGAGAAATGATGAATATACTCAGAAGAATAAACGGTTTTCAAGATATATTTTGAACAATGACAACATAATACCTTGCCCTCTCAAACTGGACAAACATATCCGTAACTTCCTTGAATCTTAAAAAATTTTGATCAAAATAACAGATGCACAACTTCATTATTCATATAAGATACACACAGAATCTGTTCATCCATGTAAAAGATATACTCTGAACAAATTATATTTATGGATGGCCAGGTGAACAATATGATTCCAGTGTACCCTCTAAACCCTGTTTGCAAGGCGAATTAAAAAAAAATTGATGTATTTGAGATTCACTGTGCCCTGGACAAAAACAAAAAATTGATTTTGGAAATTTTGATCTTGACCTTGACCTTTGAATTCACTAATTCTCCATTTCAGAAAATTCAAAAGTCATGACCAAGGTTAAAGTTAAGGACAAAAAGACAGATAAGAACAATATGCTTAATCTTGGTAGGGAAGGGGATATTGAATTACCTGTACTAATTGAACTGTGCATTCTCAAAAACTACTCTGTGAAGATTGATAAGGTAATTAATTGTTCTATGAATATTTCTTTTCAAATCAGCAGTCTGATTCTGAAAAACTACTTGTCTTAAGGAGGTATAACAACAGACCAACCAACAACCTCAAAAATGAAGACTATAGGATATGCATTATAAAAATTTAAACATTTACAGTACTTAATGAAGCAAAAAATTGTAATTTTAAAGTAAATCATCAAGAAAAAAATCAATGAGGGATTTCAACGACCAATAGATTTTCAGCTTAATGTTTGATTCACTGAGGTAACAAGATAGGTGATGCAATTCAGAAAGAAATTATTTCCAATTTCACATTTGCCAAATTACATTCTAAACAGTACAAGTACTGACCTCATACATCATGCATATATAGGATCAGCAATGAACTTTTCCAAGTTAATGTTTTTGCATTTTACCTGTACTGTACTTACTTTTCGGTTCTGGTTCAGTCTCTTTCTCTGATTCTGAGTCAGATTCATTGTCTCCCCCAGCAACAGCTTCAGCCATCATTAGCAGCTCTGCTTCCAGTGGGTCACTAGGAATTTTCTCACGGATTTCCTACAGTGATATTCCATAATTAGTAGAAATATCATGCAACACAAATCATACTTTTCCATTACAAGGGATTCTATGCTCTTGATATTAAAGATTAGGCAGTATACTGTTTCTAGTCTCTGTCCATCTACCTGCCCCTATCTCAATCTTGGTTGTTACTTTTGGACTATACAAAACAAAGCTATTATACTTGTTATTAATTGCATAATCATTAATTGTACCTTGATATGTTTGAGAATTCCTTCTGCTGACTTTTTTGTGGTTGGGATAAAAGTTGGCACTGGTACTGGAACAGGAAGAGGAAATGGGACAGGTGTAGGCTGGGCATACATTGTCATGGGAACCGGAACATAGAATGGTATGGGTATAGGGATTATCACCTTCTTTGGCTCCGTCTTCTCTGGAATAACAAAAATGTCTTTGAACTATTACAGTGCACTTACCACAGATGGAAATGCATCACATACAAGAGTGAATATAAATATATATATATATATAGGGAGAGATAAATTCAAAACAAGACTGTTAGACCAACTTAATCTGCAACAGTTTTTTTTTATTCTTTTTATTTCTCCATCCCATTTTTTTTTCCTTGTATATTTATGGATTCCAACTTCTGCACAAGTTGGTAAAAGTAACCATTTTAATTCTTTAAATCTGAGGTTCCTTGTTCAACTGCAGGATTTACTACTTTTGCATAAAACATGAAAGCTTTAAGTGTAGTAAACTTTGTGGGAAAATCTGCTGTAAATCTTCAAGCTATATCTGCCATAAATACACAAGTTTTTCATCAAGCTGTATACATATCAAGTTCAACACTTTGTGCAAATTACATAATTCAACTCAATTGGATCAGGAAGTAATCAAGCTAATTTCCTACTTATTTATTTATTTAATCACAGAGTCAGATAGTAATGAAATATTTAGGATCATGCAGAGTAGCATGCTGAGGCTTTTATATTTCATACAACATTTCAAACTCTAGATAATCTAAGAGTCTTTCAAACAACATTTTAAGCTTGTGACAATTTATGTATTTTTCTTTTAATCTAACTGCTGTTGCATAATATAAGAAAGGTCTACGTTGAAAACTACTGAAGATATTGTATATCAGCAAAAGTAATGACATTTTCAATCTGTATCTATGATTTTCTTCAAAGTGAAAAGATTTATAATCTTGAGATTATACAGTACCTGTCTGTGTCCCCAGGGTTTGTGTGTGAGGTTTACAGGAGGTAGCCTTGGTTTGAAGAAATGGTTTGCACATCAAAGATTTGTTCTTCATGCTTTTAGGCCAAGGAGGCTGGATAACTATTTGTTGTTGAACCTGAATCTGAGTTGTCTGAAAGATCACAAAGAAATCTAAATACAAAAAGAATGGCATTATCTTTTTTTTTTTTCAAAATCAAGCAACAAGGTACCATATATACTTGCATACAAATTGGTTTTTTTTTTACTTTGAAAACTGACTAACACTGCAGTAATGCCAGAAATATTTTCTTACCATACAACTCACAATGCATGGATTAAACCTGGTTTACATTTGCCACAGTGTCCATGCAATTAATTTATTAATGATTTTCTATGTGATTTTTAAGGCATCATTAAGAGGAGACAGGCTTTGGCATTTACATTACACGGGGAGATTGTGCCATTTTCGCATGAACTCTTGTAAAGATATTAGGCTAAATTCATATCATAGCAGTGCAGAAATTATTTGAACACTGTACACATTAGTTTCTGTGCGATCTCTGCAAGTTTCTTTTGGAGATTGTATGAAACCCTCACAACTTCCATGAAAGAGTTGTTTAAATGTCCACAAGACTGTAATCTCTATATGATTAATTTTGACTAAATGTCTTAAATTCAAATATTGTGCATTTGCTGTCCAATTAGCACCTTCAGCAAAATGACCATGCAGAGATTATGCAATACATTGTATGACACAGACTATGGGCTTATGCTTTTAAAAATCAGTATAACTTCAAACTAAATATTATTATATATATATTATAGAGGCCACTGAGTCCATTTTGCTTGTGCAGAATTTGCATATATGAAGAAAACAATAAAATTTTGGTCATTCCTGACCAATGATACATTTATAAAGATTATTACCTTTGTTTGTGCTTGATTGGAAGCTGGAGCACTGCTCACTGATTTCAGACCACTCTGCTGGTTTCCTAGGAAAAAAAATTCATCTTGTGCACAAAGTAAGCCTCCACTCAAAACTGAGAAAGAGAAAGAGAGAGACAAAGACAGAGAGAAACATCAAATCTCTAATTTGTTGAAAGTCCTACAGTGCATAAGCCAAAACACAAGCATGAAGTTTATGTCCCATTCTCTTGATCTACTTCATGATTTTTTCCAAGTTTCTTTTCTATTGTGGATTCAATAAAAGTGTTGCAACCTTTGATCCCTAGGAGCATAGGTATCATTCCAATATACAGTATATTCTATAAACCACTTTCTGCTATTTCATTGATTCGAAAGTAGCAAGATCAGCATACATGTATATAATCATACTATATATGGACTTCAATACTGAAAGTTTTTACAGGCCTTCGGCTTCCTTTATGAGTTCAAATTAAACAAATTTGTACTTACGCTGGGAAGAAACAAAATTTGCTCCCATTAGGTCACATTAGCTTTAACCACTTATGTAAGTATTCTTCCTTCATGATTTGTGTTTAATGTTCACTTTCAGTTTTTTGGGTTTTTTTATCAAAAATGTTTCCATTCAAACAAAGTTGGAAAAATATATGATTTGTAATTGTTATTTAGATGTACGTGTATCAATCTGTAGATCGTTTTCAATATATATCAATGGATCATCCCAACCCTATCTGTTCTTCAAGACATTTGCTTACCTTTTGGTGCCAGCGACACAACATTAGAGATAACTGGACTGGTTCCTTGACCTGCTCTCTGGGATAGCTGTTTTGATGCTGGGGGCTGCTTGGAAGGTGGGGCTAAGCCAGTTAAGAATTTCTAATTAGGATGCATCATATACAACAAACCAGTTATATTCATACACAAATTCACTACATTGTAAACATGTATAAATATATTTGTAAACAATTTACACACACAAACCTGTGCCAATTTATTCATATTTAAAACATTATAGTCATTACATTATGTTGAACATACCTCTAACAGGGTTACTTCTGGCTGTGTTCCGTGTGACAGGGGCATTTGCATTCCTTGTGACAGTTGTGGAATTCATTTGTGGTGGAGGTGCTGGTTTTTGCGATTTTGGTGGCTGTTGTTGCTGATTAGTAGTAGGAGCTGCCTGTTTATTACCTGCTGCAGCAAACTGCGATTGGAAGGCCATCACACACTGGTAGGAACAGAAGTTTCGGACAGAGGCATCACTCATAGTCAAGTGATACTGGGCAGGAACACATTTCCGACAATGGTCACAAATCACCGCCTGGTTAGAAGTTGCCTGAAGGTTGACACGGTACAGAGACAAACAGTTCAGGGAACAGAACAACTGATACTTGTTATTGGCATCCACTCTTTCAATCATATCAAAGTTACCCTTCTTAGAATTACACCAAGCACATGCAACAACTTTCTTCTTCTCAGATTTGAATTTATTGACACACACGTAGCTGCAGAATCGTTTTTGCTGCCCTTCAAACTGGATAAATTGTGGAGCTCCATCACTGTAGCTGTATGTCCCACAATTATCACAAGAGTTCATTGTCAATTTGTTGGCATACTGGAAGGCTGAGAAACACGGATCACTACACAGTCTGTGAAGTTTACCTTCTAAGCGAATTTCATGCCTCACAGTGGATGTTTTTTTACACACAGAACATGGGAATTCTCCTTTTGGTAAAACTTTTGACTTCTGAGCTTTCTCTACCCCTACTATCTCTACATCACAATTAGTTTTGTCTTCATATTTTTGTAAACATAATTGACTGCAGAAGTCTTTGAATGTTCCCTCTTTTCCTACAGGTGCAACAAAAGCATCTAAAGATTTAGAAATGTCTTTTTGACAGCATTCACACAACTTCTGTCTCTTCTTGAATTCTACATAACAGTTGTTAGAACAGAACTGTTTCACTTCATTAGCGTACTTCAGACAGAACTTCCCTTTGGCAACAGCTGTTACCATGTTTCCACAGTTTGTACATGAGGCATTGAGAGATGCCTGAAATTTTCCCAGACAATCTTCACCACAAAAGTCCATTCCCTGCCAGTTGAGGAAAGGTTTTGAGGTTTTGATGTTCATGAGTTGACACACTGAGCAGGTTTTGAATTGTTCCTGGTTAATATGGGAGTTTGTGGAGGGCATGGTCTTTGGTTCCACACGGTTTTGAGGTGGTGCTGCACTTGTTCCTCTAAGAAACTGAGTGGGATTGGCCCGAAACTTTTGGAAACAGACATCATCACACAGATGTTTCACATCACCATTACGTACAATGTTATATTTACACTTCCCAACCTAATGACAAATAAGGTTTACAATAATCAGAACACACATAATAATCCATTATATATGTAAGGAATGATCAAGAGATAAACATACATGTACTTCATGTAGCGTGTTAGCATTTCATGAAAAGTATGCCTGTAAAGCATTGCAGTTCATACCCTAATGTAGTTTCAAAAATGAAATTGACATTCCATTTTCATTTCTGTTTGAGTTGCTTGCCATTAAAATAATCATATTATATTATCAAGATTCATTAGAGCATTGTTCACAACTGCAACACATTCATTACAATTTGTAAAGACATCGAAGACAAAAACATTGGAAATGCAACTATTATTGAATACATCATTGATTTCATTCCAAGGTTTTTACAGCGGGGTCTTGGTAATCCCGACAATTAACTTCCAGATGATTTTTTGCTGTTGCTATTTTGCATCATTAATCTGGAAATTTGTGTCGTGTTCCTTATCTGGACAATTAGTTAAAATGCATTGAAATTTGTATCATTCATAGTTTTTTGAAAGGCCAGTCTTGGACAATTTCAACAAGTTACATATATTTTAAAGAGAAGTCTGGTTGAAACAATTAATTACCTGCATCCTGTCAAGTTTCCCTAATTAGGTGATTACCTCATCTATGTAATGATGTATCAATTGAAACATTTTATTGCCATTTTTTATACATCATACCTACAACTCTTGTAGTATTAAACTGTAAATAAATCGGTGGCATATTCAGTCTTGGTCTGTCTGTTATTAACAGATTGAACATCATGCTATACAAATATATTCTGTGTCTAATCTATGGTGTACTCAATCATGAGTTAATATCCTCTTCTTGAAATCAAAAGAGGGTATAAATGAAAATTATTCTAAAATAGTTGGGAAACTGTGGATTCTGTTTCTACACGTTGACTGAAGTAAAATATATTCATTGGCAAGTTTTAACACAATTATTTATTTTCATGTATAAATATCATGCATGTACAGTATACATGTGTATGACGGATTCTTGTTACAATGTCATAAAACTATTGTTTGAGAATTTTAAACTCTAGGTAGGAGCAAGAAAATTTTATTTATAATAAGTGCATTGCAATTCATGCTTCATGAAGTATGCCAGCATGAATACAATGCTCCCTCGATATATTGCCAAGTTTTGTTTAAATCAAATTTGGGTAATAAAGTAGAGGTGACAATATATCAAATTCACTATTACTGACAATTATTCACTGCGCAGTCAAAAGAAATTCAGTTACGTAATTAACTTTTGGTTACATTCTATATAAACATATAGATAGTTTTGATTTTTATTCAGCAATCATTTGTAATTAACCTGAATACATTATCCAACCCGTTACACTTCACTACACTGCTCTCCAAGTACAAGTGTGGTTACCAATGAACATTATGTAATTGGAATTATTACCAAGGTAAATCCTATCAAATTTGACCGTTTGTTTGTGAAAATCAGTGGCATATGGCATTTTCATGGCGCTGTTAACATGTTAAATCTGTTCTTTAGAATTTTCAGGCAGTAAGCGGAGGTGGCATTATAACAGGGTTCAAAATATTGAGGAAGCACTGTATATGCAATGCATACCTTCATGCATTTTCAAATTTGAAATTTATTTCTTAATTACATATCAACAAAGTAAACATACTGAAAATCTAACATGTTATACAGTTATCTGGATACTTCATTTATCTGGATTAACATGAGTCCATTGTAGCTGTTTTCAAGCAAAATTTCATACTTCTATAACCATAGCATGTATAGGCTACAATTATGTTACAGCCAATGCAGTGTTAATTTCATGATTTTTTCCATCTGTGAAAGAAATGCAATTTAAATGGTACCAAAAATAAAATTGTATATAGCTATACAATAAAGTGAGCAGACACTATTTTCCATTTTACAATTGTTTACATTTCTCCCTGTGTTATATTTGTTTATTCCTTTGTGTGCCTACCTTCCTGCACACTATGCAGGTCTGGGTCTTTGTAACTGGTTTGGATGCATTAGCTGCAGGAGATTTTTTCTCTGGTCTTACTTCTGGCTTTGAAACAACAGGCTGTCTAGATACCTCAGTCTGTAAACAAGTAAACATTGTATAGATTATAATGAAAATCTCACCCAGTGTAATCATGTATATAGGTGAATGAATCAAGGAGAAAATATACTTTTAAATAAGAACATCACTCTCTCTTCTTTTTTTTTATGAAAATGTAACATTCCATTCTTTCCATAGTCCAGACAATTTACTGTAATCCATTTACATTCATATTACATATATGTGCAACACATACTCACCATTTACATGTGATGTTTGTGCAATACATTCAGCTTTATATTGTGTGTGTGTTTGTGTGCAACACATTACCATTATGTTCATGCACACATGTACATTATGTTTTGTGCAACACATTTACCTTAATATCATGTATGTGCTACATACATACAGTTGAATATCAGTATCTCGATTACTGATATCTCAAATACCATGGATATCTTGAAGTGATTCAGAAGTCTCAACCACTAATTCTTTAAGTATTTTACCCTTGATATCCCAAATCCTGGGATATCTGAAAGTTTTCCTTGGTCCCATCAAGTTCAAGATACCAAGGTTTGACTGTACATGTATGTTATGTTATGCAACACATTTAACGTCATGTTTATCACATGCAACATATATTTGTCTTTATGTTATGATCATTTCATATTTATTTACCTTCTGTGGCTCTTTCTTCTCCTTGTTAGCTACCTCTGGAATATCTGTACCCCCACTGACAGACGCAATCTGTAAACCTAGTCCCCCACTCTCAGCTAATGGAGCAGTCTGCTTCTTAGCTAAAGTGATATAAAAGTAATATAAATAGAAACATATATACAATCATAACAACATACTGCTACAACATACACTTGAAGTTTACACAAACTATTTCTATAATGCCGTCTTCATAGTAGCTGCAATAATGTAGCCCTCTCCGATATTTTTTGGGGGTGGGTGGGGGTGGGGTGGGGGGGGGGAGCTAAGACTCCTAGGATCTCCGTAATGGTGCAAATACGGAAGTGATTCACTCCAGCAACATTTTTGATCAATGTAAATATTTGCTGGTTTTCTTTACTTAAACAAAGTTGATATTATATATTTCATTGTCAATATATAAATTCACATTCTGCAACTTACAATTTGTGAGACTCTTATTCTAATGTTTTTAACAATATCGATATATTCCAGTTTTCTCAATTCATGTTGCACGCCATGTTGATGTATTGAAGCTGAATTTCCATTTGTTAACTTATTTGCATATGCCCTTGTAAGTAGTGTTTACATCGAAATACCAGTATGTAAAAGAAAGCAATTTCATCGGCATTGATATCAAGTTAAAAAAAGAACAGAGTGTATTCTTTTGAACCACTATATGATTTTCCTTCCTTCGTCTTGCTTGAGTCTGTGTTCAACAACTACATTTTCATGATGATTGTCAACATTTTGGTTTTTCATTAGATTCACCTAAAAGATATTGCAATAACAAGCAAGGCAGAGCAGATGCAGAATTTTACATATTGTACATGATATTTAAAGGAAAGCACCTTTATTAGACATGCCCAAGTACAAAGCTGGACTCTTTTCAGTGTAAATAACATTGGAGACAAATACACAGAGCTTATCACAGGTTCTTCATTGAATATTTTGCACCATTACAAAAATCCTATGGAATTGTATGTAGCCTGAATATGTCAAAACAAAAATAATCAGAGAGGGCTACATTATTGCTGCTATCTTTACAGTTCATGGACAGAAATTTATTTTGATACACTGACTCCTTTCCTGCATTTTATCAAAACTTGAATATCCTTACTGGCTGGACTGACTCCCACGATGGAAATATCATCAGAATCATCTGGATTTTCTTTTTTCTTTTCTTCCTTCTTTGACTCTATTTGAGATAAAGTGATATATTAAAAATAAATCTATAAAAATAAGTATTTTTGAAAACAGGTAAAAACACCCTTATCTGCAATATGCCATGATTTTTATGAGGTCTTCTGGGGCCAAAATCAGACCCCATTGTAAATGAGGAAAAACAATTGCCTTTTCCCAAACTGCCCAAAATTTCCCAAGAGAAAGTATCACAATATAAAAATCATTTGCATCAAAGCTGTTTTAAAATTTTGATAATTTAGATCAATCTACAGGAGGAATTTCATTGCAAAGATGCAACATTTACTCCTTGCCACAATTAGCAAGTACAAACTAATTAAATTAAGGATAACATAGATTTGAATTAGTCAATACTAGATGATGTTTTTAAAGAGAAACTTAAATTGGATACTTTTCCTAGTTTACAGAAGGAATACACAATCAATACGGAACTTTCAGGATATGCCGGAACAACCAATTGCAATTGACATTTATACATCATGGTCATGTGATAGTAACTAATTGTAGGGCAAAGTTGACATTGATACAAATGTATCGTTAGCAGACGGTCTGTTAGGACCTATGCACAGTCCTAAAAAGAGGTAGAACGCTGATAATTTAAGTCATTATTGTGCTTAACACCTGGATGTAAAGCAGATGGAAAGAAAAGGATGCATTTAGATGTGTATCTTTGGATGCAAGGCGTGAAGTTTTACAGATATCTTATCCATGTTGGCATAAATTTCATAAATGTCTTTCATTTCTATGTCCTCAAGATTTACTTCCCTTGCCTGCTTGCATAATTTAATCAAATGCATTTTCCTGTGAATCGTTAATGTGTTCCCTTTCATGGAAAGATAGCGTCTTCCAATTTTGTTTATGTAGCTGTTGTATTGTAAGATTTCTGTAAGTGACATGCCCTACAATTATGTTCAGTGCATGATAAAAGTCATAGTGGATCCTTATCTCAAAAGTCCCGTATTCAAAATATATTCTTACAAATTTTTCTCACAAACAAAAGCACTGCATGATATCAAAGATTACTTTAAGCTGTACACCCACCTTTGCTTTCATCTTTGTCATCAATCATGACAACATCCTCAACAGATGGTTCACTAGGTTTCCCCTGTTTGTTTTCAGCAGTACTTTCATTTAACTCCCCTGACAGAGGACCAAGAACAGAAGCAGAATTGGGATTATCTGTTGACTTTCCTTCTATCACGTTACTCTTCTCATCAGATTTCACAGATTCGGCAACCTCTGATTTTTCCACCTCTGAATTACTGTCTGCTGGTTCTACACCTGTTTCCATCCTAATGACTTTCTCCACCTTAGTAGTATCTGATGTACTTTCACGTTTCTCACTTGTGATCACTGTAGAATTACCATCATCAATTTTTGCTGATTCCCCCAATTCACCTGATGGTTCTGTAGGAACAACATCTGAGTGTTCAATATCAGACAATACCTTCAATGGTTCTGTAACTTCAGTGCTGCTTGTAACTTTGTCCTGCGAATACTCTCCTGATTTTTCCTCCACTACCTGTTGAATGTCCCCTTTATCTGCCACCTCATCCTCTGTTTCCTTCTCCTTCAACAAGCTGTCCTCATCTACCTCCTCCATATCATGACCAAAATTTCCTTCATCGTCTTTCAAAAGACTCTCTTCATTTTCTGTTATTTCCATGCTTTCTTCATTTTTTTCTACAGCAGTTTCAGAGTTTGAGTTAGAAATTATTGCCTCATCAGAATGATCGGTTTCCATTGCCTCAATTGCATTTTCGTCTGTAATATCACCATGTAATGTGCCCACTGAAGTTATAGTTAGTGCTCCCACACCACCATCCTGTGTATCAGATTCATCGACTTGTTCTGAAATGTTTGAATTCTGAAACTCTGACTCCAAAGCTGTGTCTTGCATCTCCTCCAATTCTGTGCCGCCTTGATCAATATCGACAGGAGATGAAGGATTACTGCTGCAACCTTTCTGTTCAACATCTCTCTCAGATGACCGCAAACTTTCTTGAACTACATTAGTTTCATTAGATACTTCTTGACTATTGTCAGTTTCTTCTTTCCACTCTTTGGACTCATCTAATACTTTCTGCACCTCACTCTGAGATTCTGATTCCACTTCCTGCAAGTTTTGTTGCATTTCTTCAGATATGCTAACATCCTCTATTTCTGTTTCAGAAGCAGAAGTTCTGACACCATTCAAATTGCCATCTTGGGTTTGCATATCATTTTCAGTGCCCTCACTCTGTTCTTCTTCTGTGAGTGGCGATAGTTCCTCTTCATTCGGAAGGGTTTCAGCATGTGATACAACATTAGTCACAATCAGGTTCATTTGAGGTGATGTGGGTTCTTCCGTTAAAGACAACTTTTCATCTGTAAAGAGATTCATTAATTTTCCTTTTAAATGCATTTCAAATATTTTTGCTGGCAAATGTGTATATGATACAACAATTTCAAAGCAAACCACAAATCTAATGAAAGTCACTTCAAAGTAATAATAATTCTAAAGGAATAAATTCACTGTTTTAACTCCTAAACTTAAATACTAATACACTTTTCAACACATTTAACCTTTTAAAACATATGAATTATCTTCATTTCAGTTTGACCATTCTTTATTTGTCTACCAAGAACTGTATCCACGGTTGTCACTAATGAAAATTCATATGGGATGCAAAATATCTAATATGATGAGTTCCACGGATACGCCCCAGACTCAAGTGAAAATCACACCAAAATTCATTTTCCCTAATATTTGTCTATTAATTAACACCAACAAATGAAAAATCCAGGTGATATGTTACACTCCAATGAAAAGAGAATGGTGAGATGGTATCAACGAGTTCACTGTGCAACAGTGGTTAGTGTCAGTCTATTTAGTGTGAATAAGGGTATGCCTATATTATACATCCACTGTTCCATTCATTTGCAGAGATGATTAAATTAAATTAAATTAAATTAAAGTATGAAGTTTTGTTATTTATTCTGAAAAATCTGTATGTTTTTTAAAAACCGTCGTCTTCCAGAACCCATTTTTATTGAAATCAAAAATAGCATCATTTGTTATGATTTACAGATTATCAACAAACGATTGATTGATTTTTTAAAGTCCCGTCAAGAATTTTTCATTCATATTGAGACGTCACCAGCTATAGGTGAAGTACCACAAATTTAGACCTATGCTTAGCATTCAGGGCCATAGCAGTGAGGGTTCTTTACCGTGCCAACGCATGCCGCAACACAGGACCTCCGTTTTTAAGGTCATATCCGAAAGACCCATGATTCTCACTTCTAAATGCCGTAATTTGGTGAAGGAGCAATCACTACCTATTTTTCATCTTAGGTTTGACGCAGCCATGGCACGAGCGGGACTCGAACTCACAACCACCCTGGTTACAAACAAACGCTCTAACCATTGACCGGAAACAACAAATCCATTTCATCACAATAAGTATTTTTTCATTCCAATGTATCCTATTTACGTTAATATTTGTTGCCATATTGACATCGGATTGTCATGTAATTTGCTGACCACATGGACGATTATTAAAATTTGTAGGTAATCCGAGGCCAAATATTACCTCACTTTACTTTACTTTACTTTTCTCGATGGCAAAATTTTCATTGGACTCATCAAATTTCCATGAGTCCAGGACTTGCCTTGAAAAATTCCTAGTGACAACCCTGGACATCCCTGAAATATGGGAGAATAAAATGTCACTTCACACTGGGCCAAAAATAAAATTTAATTTCTTTGTTGTTGGCAGCTAACCCTTTAAAACTGGTGCAGTCTAAGGAAAATTTATCCTGACATTTTTTTTTTTTTTTTAAATGTATCAATCCGGAATTTTTGAATGCTTACATATAATCACTGGTAATATGCAATGCTAATTCATCTCTGCATTTTAAGATTTGCAAGTTTTTGATTTAAAGTGTCTATAACCTAATGAGCATTACCAATTAAAATTCACAACATGGCAATTATGCCGAAACATAAAGCAAGAGTTTTTTCTGCTCAAATGAGCATCACTGTTTTGAATAGAATATTCCACATTGAAATAGACATTATCTGACATAACATTTTTGCAGACTTATTAGATAAAAAAGATCACACAGGAGTTAGATAGTCAATATATTGTGGATGCTAAATGCAATCTGCAAAATCTATCTAGACCTGTTCTTAAGTACTGAAATTGCACAAAACTTTGGCATTTCACTTCGCACTTGTTAAAATATCAAAAATTCCTGTCTCACTCGTGAAATAAATTCTACATCTAACAACAAAACACTAAATATCCTATATTCATTGATTTGTTTACCCCAAAGTTTCTTGAGGGTCAAATTTATTTGTATTGTTGGCAACACCAAATCAGCAATTATTTAATTGTGGTACTGGGAGACAAAATGTGACCTCACTACGAAGTAGGTATATATTTATATATATATACATATATACCTTTATCTGGAGCAGTAGGGGATTTGGTGAACAGTGGATCCATGCCATCTAGCACATCCTGTCCTTCTTCACAACCACTGGAGTCCACTCCATTTACTTCATCAACCACCTAACAAGTTAACATACGAAATATACAGAATACTAAGATAATTCCTATAACAAATAGCAAAGTAAATTATTTTGTATTTACGTTATATGACATGATTAAAATTTTTAAGGATTGTATTCTCATTCGAAGTGACAACAATTGTCAATTAAAACCGCAGCTTCCAGAGCCTAGAAATAGGCTGCACCACGCACAATATTTGCAAACTGACAAAAAAAAGGTGCACTGCAATGATCATGTGTTGCGCTCTGCAGCACACAAAAGCTTTAGTAAAATGCATGCTCACATCATTT
The DNA here is from genome assembly GCA_024699665.1 of Ostrea denselamellosa. Classification (NCBI taxonomy): domain Eukaryota; kingdom Metazoa; phylum Mollusca; class Bivalvia; order Ostreida; family Ostreidae; genus Ostrea; species Ostrea denselamellosa. The sequence continues at coordinate 2,422,562 of JAMZEH010000054.1, read as the reverse complement.
TTCAGTTTAGATACATCAGTAGTTTTCCACAGTCATAGTCTATAACATTCAAGTGTGTCAAAATATAACATCATGTCACTGGTAAAAGGGGTGTTGTCCTCCTCAATTTTTCCTGTGGAAATTTATATTCTATCTTTTTCTTGTTCCATTGTTTATGGCCACCAATTCAAAATTTCTGTAGGAGTTTAGTCACACTTTGATTCAATTTTATTTAAGGTTACATATATCAACTGCCCGAAAACTTACTTAAATCAAACCATGAATGATTTTTCCACAAATAAAATCCAACCAACACTATCCAATTCTACACTAAATTGATGATAATCATTGTTATTTCAAATAAAATTTGCTAACTTCTCTAAATAAAATTTATTGCTTATTTTTGCTTTCACCATCAAACCCGATTATATAAATTGCATGTTATTAAAAGCTTTTGTATCATGCACTAATTATTTTCAATACATATATTACGATTTATTTCATATGGGTGTAAACCCAAGTGCACATTAGTTTGATACTTAAAGATGCATATTTTTAAAATGGCCCCAATGTATACTATTTGTGCCCAATAAATTCAGAATGGCCCCACCATTTTATCATAAGTGGGGCCATTGACCTCAACTGTTGTTTGTCCCAGGCACTGAGCTTAATCAGTCTAGGGTTGAATATCAAGGAATGACCAGTACTGATTGAATCACTGCTCCCAGCATTAATATACTTTTAATTTCTCGTGTTTGTATTCTGGTAAAATTCTTCAATTTTTATCGGTATTTGATATCTTTTCTTTCGCTATCACTTCATTATAAAGTTTAATTTGCAGTTTAATGTGAACTATAGCTATATGGAGCAAACAGCTGGACCCATTATTTTCAGTTATTGATTTGACTCCCTTTCAAAATAATAGATGTTGTCATTCTGATCAAATATTTCATTACTGGTATTGAAGTATCGAGAATTAAATTCTCGGTTTATGGTCATGAAGTCTGATAAAATCTAAATTTAACAATTTATTCACTTTGATAGAGTATCATATCTCCAGTAACAATATTTTTGCACATGAATTTCACAAGTATATATCTGAAAACAATAATACACGAAATAAAATATCACTGATTTCTATTTTTAGTAACCAGTCCTTGTTATTTTCATACAAAAAATTAAAACTATTATCATATTAAAGTTATCATGGTTTTATCAAGATTTTAGACCTGTTACTTTGAAGGTGGAGGAGTAAGCTCCTAAACCAGGTGGATGTAAAGAGGAACTCACATTACAGATCACTGATCATTATCTATAATATTGGATTCTGATAACACCAAATGATTTTTATGACATTTGATAAAAAATTGATAAACAATCTATTAAAAGAGAAAGTCTCCAATTTAGGAGTTTTCTACAATTTAAGGAAGGCATTTTACCTGTCAGTGATTTTTCTTCACCCAATTTAGGTCCGAATCTATGCCCTTCCCCTCTCAAAAACTATTGATTTTCCAACTGAAATTGCTTTTTTTCCTAACTTTGCATTTTTGTTTGTTAAATTAGATTTTTCACATATGACATACCTTAATGTGCATTTGTCACTAAAACCTATCAAATGAAAATTTAGAGATGATAACTTCAAAGTGTTAAAACAGAGAAAATTACAAATATAGAACTGAGACTGTGTTAATTTCATGACAAATTGAGTAAATGGTGCTAAAATTACTTATATACTTTACAAATCAATTAAGGTTAATTACCATGCTATTGATTTTTCCCCAGGATAACATTTCCCAATTTGAAATCCCAGGCTCCTTAAGAAAAAAAGTAGAAAAAAAACACTGCCTGTAAAATTAAAATGGGGAAATATTCACTCTTTGTCAAAAGGGGCAAAGATATCCTTTACAGGTAGTAAAGAGAACCTTGGTAATTTTTTTCTGTATTTTTTTTCACAAACCCCCTTCCCCCTACAAAAAAAAAAATTATCACTCTATAATTTTCCAAGAATTTCTTTCACAATTTTTAATAAATGTATTCAAGTTCTCGAAATCTTGTGAACAGTTCAATTAAACTAATTTGACTTTAATAACATAATTCTTTTTTTTCCCATTAATACGTATATAAGATATGCATACATTTATAGATCTTCATTCAAATGATACAGAAGATATGAGAGTTTATTTTAGTCATCACAGTTGTTTCCCTTTAATAACACCCCCCCCCCCCCCTTTCAATGTCCAAATGCAATAAACATATTACGCAGGTTTCACCCCTGAAAAAAGAACTTTCAGAATATTCTTGTACACTGTTTTGTCTTTGTGTTACATAACTCATATATCATTATTTTATTCAGTCTCTATTTTCCGCCAAAAAATATATCACTTTGTAATCAATGTACAACACTTTACAAGAGTTGTGCCCCTTTTTACGGTTAGTTTTCTAGAAAAAAGGGGGTCATAAAACATCTAAATCCATAAATATATGCATAAAACCCATACAAGTAACATACACTCATCTTCTCCACTGCATCACCGATGTTTTCTTTAATGGGAAGTTTTATCTCGAGGTTTAAATCCACAGCGTCTTCGACCTCGTTCGATTCGAGTCCCGACATTTTGGTAGCTTCACTCTAGAAGATATTGCTGGTACAAATAATCTACTTTGACCGCAAGATTAAGGGCTTAAGTTCAACTTTTCCCTTGATTGTATATGCAATCACAAGCGTTTCACGACTCGATTCTTTCCTTTTTGTCGTTAAACCAAGTCCTATAACCGCATTGTTTTGATGAATATGGCGGCCACAGCCTCGTTTTCATTCAAGTCGCACCGTGCGACTTGCCCTATAAAAGTTGGACTCGAAGTACATTTTATACCTATCATGGACTTGCAGACGTTTCGTATGTTTTAGGGGGATTAACGGGGTTGTTCAAACCAGATATTTAGAACGCTTGGTTATTTATATTTAACTTTTTGAAAATAAATTAGACTTTTTTCCGTTCGTGCAATTTTATTTTGTGGTACGTGACTAGGCCTACTAAGCTAGGTTCTTTCCGTTCTTTCGTATTATTTGAAAGCTTAATGTACAATATATAAACTGGTCATCAGTGAATGATAAATATCACTACTTCTTCGTTTATTTTAGATTTCCTATCAATTAGATTCTACAATATAAATAATTTGAAAAGTTTCAATAGAAAAATAAGAAAAAAAAGAGAGAAAAACTATGATTTCGTAATTTTTCAAATTACTTTATTTTTATTTGACCTATAATTAATTATAATTTTTTAATATCAAGATCAATATTTTGTATCTTACAAAGGAATATATCAATCACAGATTTTCTTTCATTTTTTTTTCCCAATCGAAAAAAACGTATTTAGTACTACTGCATGAATACTGAAATAATAAGAATGTTTAACAAAGACATTCGGAGGGACGACTGTTTGATTTAGAATGGGGATAGCGCGGGGGTATGTCCAGGGGTCCGTGTTTCTCCATGCGTCTCTCTGATTTGTATTTTCTATTTATAAGAATTGCGAGATTGAATACTGTTCGTTATCTTAACCTTTTCATGTGAAGAGGACGAGATATATTTATTTTCAACTATCGTCAAACCAAGGACAAAATATTCACAATTTAGCTCAAAATCAAAGCTTTTACTATTTAAGAAATGAATTTCATTCAAAAATACATGAGGGTATGAACTGCGATGATTCGAGCCGGCATCATGCCACGAAATTTCTACCAAAATAAAAGCCATTATAAATCAACGGCCGTAATTAAGAGATAAACGACGGCTTCTATTAATCAGCATGTAGTATGGTTCTATTAAAATCAAAGAGTTTGCACATTATTCAAACCGGACGGAGTTTCTTGGCATGCATTTCTTGAAGCGTCCTAGCTTCATATGAAAAGTAAGCCGTTGTGAAGTATGCAGTTCATACCCTCAAATGTCGTTTTCAAAAACATTCATGAAGAAATGACTATCATTAGAATTTGTAGAGATATCAAAGCCACAAACATTGGAAATGTACATATTTATAGAGGGTACTATCATGAGTCACTTGATATAATCACAGAAGAAGATCACACTGTCAACATCGAATTTAAAGGAGTTAATTACACATACAGTGAAACTGCAGAAAAGGTCCATGGTATAGGTAAATATCCAACGATGATTAAATACACATGATCCAATTTTAATGTCACTTAGCGCTTTCGCCGTGTCGCTCGGCTCTTCAGAGTGTAACATGTGTGTACTTAGTCATCGTTGGGTATCAAATATATAAATGTGTGTGTGTGTGTGTGTGTGTGTGGTCTATATATAAGGTTTTGATATCCCAATTTCTCAGGAACTAAGGGGGATCTCCCCAATCCCCGGCATATTATTTTGCGTTACAAGGGCTGATAAATATGATGTGAACTTCATAAGTAAGCATTTGAAGTTTGGTGGGAATATTGCATTATTTTAACATAATCTTAAGTATCTGTACACTTTTGCCATCGATGTTTAAGAGCCTTAATGCCACTTTTAAAGAAGTCCTTTTCATGACCGTTTAGAAAGTCCTCCACTGCATGTATGATGTCATCATCTGACTGGAAGTGGGTACCGGAAATGGCCATTTTCAGTTAAAAATCAGGGGAATGAGGCAGATGTTCAATCAATTTAAACCACAGTTGTTAATAGCAGCCATGACAATGACAGACTTGTGAACAGGGGCGTTATCCTAGTGGAACAACACACTTTTACTGAGTTTTTTGCGGCGCTTAATTGAACTTAATATTTTTTCCGTAACCGCCACAGAGGTGATGCATAGTTGTGCCACTGATTGTTTGGAGATAATCTACCATCAGAATACCATCAGCATCCCAGAAAACAGAGGCTATAACCTTTCCAGCTGATGGAACATTCAACAATCTTTGCCTTCTTGGCGGGTGCTTCCATTATTTAGACTGTTCGTTGGCCTCTGGGGTGAAATGATGGACCCACGTTTCATCCATAGTAACAAATATCTTCAGAAAATTAGCAGGCAAAGTGCGCCTGGTGTGCTTCTGATCAACTATTAGAAGTCTTGATACCCAACGGGATGAAACTTTTCTCACTGCGAGATCCTCTATCAGAATGGATATACTCTTTCCTGTGAAATGTCAACTGTACTGGCTTTATATCTTTCTGTAATTCGCCTGTCAGTCATAACAATTTCATGGACTTTATTGACCATTTCTGAGGCTGCAACAGTGACAGATTTTCCAGGACGGTGTTCATCCTCAAAGCTCTGCCAGCTACCTTTTTACTGTAGCATATCAATTAGCATCTTTCCCTATAGTTGCTACCATATCAATATGAATGTCCTTAGGTGCTAAATCTTTCTTATGCAAATATTGAATCACTGCTCTTTCACCGATTTTGTCCATTTTGCTAAAGTCACTTGCCCTGTTTACTTTAGAGGGTTACATCGTCGATATAAAGTGACCAAATGACACCAGTCTTCGGGTACACGACATTAATTAAATAGTCATGGAATAGTAGGGCTGAAAAGGGGCATCGATGCTAACCACCTTCAATACAAGGCTCACAACATATCAATCAGCCCTCGTAACATTAAATAACTGTAACAGCCAATATCCGGGAGAGATGAACACAATTACAATAATGAAAACGTATATACTAGATGATACAGTCATATACAGGATCATTTGTTTTGTCAATACTCCATATTATATACTCCAAAAGAAGTAAAGTAGAATGAGAATATAAGAAATAAATTTCATCCTTGAAGGTATGAACTGCGACGCTTCACGCCAGCCTACTTCATGGATCATGTTAACAAGTATCAAAAATGAAATTTATTTCTTAAATAATTACTTTTGAATCATTATTTCATAATCTCCACATGTAGCCATGGAGTCGGTGTTTCAATACCCCTTTTTTAAAGCTTTATTTAAACTGCAGAAATCAACAAACACATTAATGATTTTTCAATTCCTCATTTCAGAATTTTAGTATATAAGTTACAAGGTGCAACAGGAAATAAGCCAAATTCTAAGGTAAAAAAAAAAAAATATATTCCTCGTAGACGATTTCTTCTACTCTTCTTATACTCTACTTGATCCCCACTAACTCAACAGACAGAAAAATCTACAATCTAAGCCTGTAATTTTACTTTTTAAAATCATTTATTCCGTTTTATTATCATGATTATACACTTTTTTTCATTTTGCAGCATTGGACAGGCATTCTGTATCCTGTTTATTTGTTTTTATATATAGCATCATTCTATTTCATTTTCGTATACCGAAAGTTGTATAAATGATTGCTTGATTGTATATTGTTTAATGTCCCTCTCGAGAAGATTTCACTCATATGGAGACGTCACCATTGCCGGTGAAGGGCTGCAAAACTTAGGCCTATGCTCGGCGCTTAGGACCTTTGAGCGGGGGGGGGGGGGGGGGGGCTTTATCGGGGCACACCTGCTGTGACACGGGCCCTCGGTTTTTGCGGTCTCATCCGAAGGAGCGCCCCATTTAGTCGACTCTTACGACAAGCAAGGGGTACTGAGGACCTGTTCTAGAAAGTTGTATAAAAATTCGTCGTTTAGTGTATAAAAATTCGTCTTTTAATGATACACTGAATATACTGATGTAACAGTGTAGGACGATATCGAACACCGAACACAATAATATGAATAAATTTACTATAATTATGAAGTCACGGAACTTAATTATAACAAAAGTGATTCAACAACCAAATATATATGAATAATATTTAAAAGCACCGGAAGTCATAACGAAGATGGCTGTGACGATACCAAGGTTGAATATTGCATTTGTACAGCGGTGGACTTTTTTGGGGTGGGTGGGTTGGGTACGGGGGTTGCATCCCCCAACTTGATTGGGCTTTTTTTTTTCCTAATGAAAATGGTCTATTTCCTCTCTGGGCGAAAACTTACAGACTCATGGGCCACAATCCCCCCCCCCCCCCTCCTTGAAAATTGTCTGGATCCGGCACTGGTGTTGTACTTTCAGAACTAATCTAAAATATACGTGTACTAAGCGTGCTAAGCAAGCACATTAACGTTAGTCTAGTTAGGGACCATGCAATATTTATCGCTAGTCTAGTTAGGGACCATGCAATATTTATCGCTAGTCTAGTTAGGGACCATGCAATATTTATCGCCGGGATGGGGCCCATGCATTTGGGGAAAAAAATCGATTTAGAATAAAAGTACTTGTCCCACACAAAAGTTAGTATCTCATAAATGTTTTGAGTTAAAAAAAAAAAAAAGAAAAAAGAAAGGAAAGGAAAAAAAAAAGAAAGAAAAACAAAGAAAGAAAAGCTATAGTATCCAATCACAAAATACAATTTTTATAAACTTTTTTATAGCAGCAATGAGTAATTTGTATACTGGTATACATATATGCACTGTAATTTTTATCAAATAAGACAAAGCAGATGCGCATACCTGCTATAAATGACAATGACCATGAAGTAATGTACGAAGTTTCAAGTCTATCACATAACCATATAAGAGAAGTGTTCACAACCAATATCAACATCATCCACCCCTCTTAGATCTACTATAACTTTTAAGAAAATAATTGGATCCTCCCGACCCGACGATATGCATATCTACAAATGGCAATTATGCATTATACAAAGTTTCAAGTCTATTTGAAAAGCCGTATAGGAGGAGAAGTGTTCACAAGCTATTTTATTTATAAATCTTTGAAAATTTCTTCGCATTTTTGGCAATAAAACACTAGAACCCCCACCCCCCCACATTATTGCCCCATGTCCTGTTGTCATAAAAAAAAAAAGTCTGTCCCATCATATTTTGCACAGGTCCCACCCCCGGTGATAATTATTGCCTGGCCCCTTAACGTTGACGATGAAATAGACGATGATGTTGAGTCTTGACGTTGATAATTGGTTGAAATCATGTTGAAAAGTGACTTCAGTTCTGTCCATTGTGAATTGTGAGTGCATAGGTCATCAACTTGTATCAATTCATTATATTCCACATCAAGACATATTTCATATTCGTCACAATACACATCATTACATGGACGTAAAGGTATCAAAATCTTTCTCGATCTCTCCTAATATATAATTCAAGATGCATTCAAAAATTTACTAGGGGAAATAATTTCAATAACTAAAATCAGTATCATTCCTCATGATCGTAAATCGTGGAAGTGATGAGTTATTTCCATTGTTGAAAGGCTTCAAGATTACACCGTTTAATTCTATTTGTTGATTGTCAACGTTGTTTCAGAAAGGAAAATTTGTTATGCATGCACAAGATTAACTTGTAATATAAATAATTGTGCAAATATACAAATGTAGTTTTAAAAAAAATAAAAACAAATGATGTTTAGCCTATACCTTATAACAGCTAAATGAACATGGTCAGCATTATGATTGTTTTAATATTAATTAACTTGCGTTTGAAACCTACCATTATTTATTCTCTACGTTCAAAATAATGATGCGTGATTGCCGGATTGAGCCCATTTCTGATTTTGACTGTCTGACCTGCGGATTTGTATAAGCCTCAACCATTAAACTTATAAAGCGCTAAATAGAATTTTAAAATTACTCCAAAGCGCTGTACGGTAAAATGCTGATAAACATAACTTAAGAGACATAAATAAATAAATTTAAAATACATATGCAAGAGATTATACCGTTTAAAATCATGAAATAAAATGACACTAAAATTACATACAATTACATTTAAAAATTAAGAATGTCTTTGGAGACTTGAAGTTAAAGTTTACATAGCTTATAAATTGTGAAACAAATTCTAGGGAACCACTTTGTCGAAATCATATCGTAGAAGACATAGAAAAAATATCAAAACTGCATTTTTTAATGCATCATGCGAATTTATGATTATACGAATCACTAATTAGTTAGCATATATTTTGTCTGTAATCATGCAACCTTAGCCGTTGGAACCAGTTATATGACGAATTTTAACGGTAGCCGTATGACGAGTTTGAACGGTAACTCTATGACGAGTTTTAACGGTACCTGTATGACATAATAATAATGATAATAATAATAATTGGTTTTTACATAGCGCTTTTCCCAGCATATGCTGCTCAAAGCGCTTCACAATACATTATTACCCCAGCAGACCTTACAACATTCCAGAGCTTTCTCAGTGCAAGCTGCCGTTAAGGCGCTAGAGCACTAACATTCTAACAATATCTTTCTTTGTCTATAGCCATGCAGGTACCCCTTTTACACTTGGGTAGAGTGAGAAAATTTGTGCCTTTCTCAAGGACAAAACGTCGGCCCTGCCGCGGCCAGGACTCGAACCCACAAACTTTCGGTCGAGAGTCTAACAGCCACCGACGAGTTTTAACAGTAGCTATATGAGGAGTTTTAACGGTAGCTATGAGGAGTTTTAAGGTAGCTATATGACGAGTTTTAACTGTAGCGGTATGAGGAGTTTTAACGGTAAGTAAAATTTATGTACAGTCGGCACTGTGTACATGCAATCAAACAAGTAACATGAGCTCTACAGAGCTTTTAACCAACTAACGGTAGCGATAATTATGGGGACTCTCTCTCTCTCTCATGAGCTCTACAGAGCTTTTAACCAACTAACGGTAGCGATATGGGGACTCTCTCTCTCTCTCTCTCTCTCTCTCTCTCTCTCTCTCGTCTGTACAGCTTGACCAGTGACCACTCGTTTCCAATATTAACGTAATTGGTATTCTGAAATGTAAAAAAAAAAATACAGCATGCTAATCTGTGTTTATTGAGGAAATATTGACGAAATGCAACCCTTTTAGAGTATTCAATGTATAAATATCATGCATATTTCATATGGTGAGATTTTTGTAATCATGGTATCATTCATCGGTGTCATTTTGAAGAGTTTATTAAACAAAAATAATCCATTAAGAGATTTACAAACTTTTTATTACTCCTTGATATATTTGACCTAGAATTTTACACTGACACTATGGCCGGAAGAGCATCATTTATTTACGCACCATGTGAATGGAGGAAGGAGCGTGTTTTATTTACTATTGCTATGTCGCGCCAATAAAGAATTTGAATTAAACTGTTTTTAAGAAATCACATTTTCATATAAATTTCTTCGTAAAATGCTGCATAAAATTCCTATTTATGATAATAGTGAAATAAAATTAATCATTTACCGCAAACTTACGGATTTTTTTAAGCGAAGGGCGGATAACTCTTCCAAATGGTCTCAGTGCACCAGTCTGCTTCATTTTCATTTTTATTTGTTTAACAATGAATATTTGCCTTGATTTAAATAATTAAAAATTGTTCAATTACCTTTCGTTATATATTGAACACGCTAATGTATACAATTTTATGATGATTAGGGCCTAATCTTTTTTTTTTTTTTTTAACCCTCCCCTTCTTTGGGATGTTTAACGTGTATAGATATTAACCTCAAGCATATATTAGTTTGTAAATTAAAAATCTGATTATACACTAACATTGACAAAGTACTGAAATTAATTAACATAAATTTTATTAAAGGTATTTTCCTCAATTCTAGCTGAAGATAGATCTTTCCGGTGTTTAGTCCAATCCGATGAACGCTTACGGACGCCATCTTTACTAGGGAGCTGACAAAAGAAAGTGCCACAATTATTATCAATTTATCCATGTCTACGCCAACAAAACCACCAATGGATGTGAAAAATGAAGAATCAAAATCAGAGGACACCAAAAACCAAATGCAGGGAAACAAAAATATGCCAGACCAACTTGGAAAGCCACCAGATAATCGGGGACAACGTGGTGGTCGTGGTGGGTTTGGTAGTCAGCGTGGTGGTGGTAGGGGCGGAGGACAGGGCGACAGAAACATGAGGGGTGGTAGAGGAGGTGGCGGACATAGAGGTCGCGGTGGAATGCAACGAGGTGGTGGAGGGGTAGGAGGAGGAGACAGAAGGGGCAATCAGGGTCAGCCCAGTCTCCCTGGACCAGGTGGCCATTTCAGACAAAACGAATATCAAATGCAGGTTCAGTCTGAAGATGCAGGCCCCAAAGAGCCAAAGAAATTCACTGGTAGATGTCGGTTGTTTGTTGGAAATGTCACATCAGAAACCTCAGAGGATGAGTTCCGTGAGATGTTCTCAAAGTTTGGTGAAACTGGAGAGATGTTTTTGAATGGGGCCAAAGGTTTTGGATTCATACGTTTGGTAAGTCAAAAACTATCACAAGCATTATATATATATATATATATATATATATATATATATAGGCCTATAGGTTCCATGATTAGTGCTCATCATTGGTAATCAGTTTTTTTCAAACTTTCCTTCCGTAATTGTCTAAATTTCCAAGAGACACTTAATGATAATAACAAGCCTAGCCTCTTGTCTCTTGAAAATTAAGAATGAAAGGTCTAGAAAACTGGTTACTAGTAAAAATATGTTATAGGACCTGTTTCTCAATTATACACTTGCAAAGTTTTTGTTTTTTCATAAAGTCTTTCAGCTGATTTCAACTACCTTTATATGTAATAGACATGAGTGGTCATGATCTGTCGAAATGAAAAGTACAAGGAAAGGTTGAAAAATCAGAAGCAATCAATAATCCAAAGTGATTCATAACATATAATCAAAGGTCTGAAGGGGCACAAAGGTGTTGAGTGCACTATCATATTCATCAGAGTTCTCAATAAATTTAGAGAGTAGGTGAAATTATAGAAAGCAGGAGGAAAAATAAATATTTGAGTGCTGCAGGAGGCATTTCCTTCTGTTTAGGCAGTTAAATATAGAATTAAAATCGTTGTAAAATGTCATAAAAATGTGTGTATTTGGATGAAAAGGTCTAGAAATAAAGATAACATATGCTGAAGTTGCTCACCCTAACAAGTCCATACCCTCGTCTTACTAGATAGTACCCCCTCAATTCTAGTTACCATACAAAGGCTATAATCAGTAACTTCAAAATGCAGACCAAAAATACTTCTGAGTGATACTACTAGTTTATAATAGTTGTGTCTTCTGTTCATGCATGATGTACCAATTATATGGTATTGACTCTGTTTTCAATAATGTCTAACAATTCAAAAGTTCGAAGTAATATGTAGAAAAGTTATTGGAAATCTGAACAAGGTTCAACTCCCAATGAATGCTACCTAGCCTGGGTTTTTCTTACAATAATCTGTAATTTCCTTCACGATACATATGCTACTTTCATTTTGGTTAATATCGGGATTGGGATTACTGCAAACAAAACCGGAAATACTATCTGTTTTAGTGTTTTTGGAAAGAACGGCAACTGAACCGTGATGTGCAGAATTTATTTTACCACTTTAGTATTTACCCATTCTGCTAATTCAAAATAAGGATAGATATAAATGAAATTTATGCAGGTTATTATATAAGTTTTTAATGATATTCACGAGCCATATATTTTGAGGGAAAATTTTTCGTTGATTATTCTGGTTCCCCCTTCCCACAATATCCAGTTTGTGCACTCTCTAAGTTAGCAAACAGAATTGGGGGAAAGGGGACCAGACTACTTATTGATCTGTTCCGTAGTAAATTCATCCACAAATAATGAATTTTTATTATTAAAAAGTTGTTATTTAATTACTGGATGATATAATTAATGACATCAACAACGGAATTACCATTCTGCCTAAAGTCTAATGTTTCAAAGTCCAGAATTGTAAGAAACTTTCAAAAAACAGTAGGCGCTATTTTGATTTCGTCCATTGAGATTAGCTGAAAGGCAGTGTAGCGGCAAAATCCTACATGATTGCTAGAAGGCTCTTGAGCAAGCTTGACGTCTTAAAAACTAAAAATAAAGCAACTGTGTTGGAGCGATTAAACAAAGTTGGTAATAAGAAAAAAGATATGTAATTTCCAATTAAAAGTCCACATATGGACAAGAAATTACACTGATTAGGAGAAAAGTGATTGGGAAGGCCATGAGTCATAGCCCCATTCAGATGAAAATTATTTAAACCATGCACAAAAGAGCACATTCATTATTGACTGTAAGTTGTAATGTACGTTTTCTCTTGAGAAGTTAATGTGAAACGACTTAGTATTTTTTGTACTTTTGTTTTTAATTCTGATGTATTTCAATACACTGATACACTTTGGTTGAAGCAGTCCAAATCAAAATAGATAACCAATAAATTGTTTCCTCTTACACCAAGCACTTCTCTTCTGTAGCACATGTTTAATGTAGCATATCAGGGAAATGTCCCCCTAAGAACACAGGCAATTATATCGCTTTGATTCGAATTTACTATTGAAGAGTAAAGGTATATAACTCTAAAGATAGGGTACTTAAATTTGCAGATGAAAAATCAGTAAACCAAATGGTATAATATTCTACTCTATATTCTAATATGATCACACATAACCAATCTACATTACTACAAAAGTTGATTCTGAAATTCCATATACTTCCGAAGATATGCAGAAATGAATTTAGAAAAATGACTTAAACTTTAAAATGCTATCTTATGTTGAACATTTTATGTAATTGCTTGTTGCAATGCACAAACACTCTGTTTAATCATACAGTTTAAACTCAACCGAAAAATAATAGGCATTTTACTGAATTTTTTTCTGCATATCTTGGGAAGTATACAAAATTTTGGGATCATCTTTGGTAATAATGTAGATTAGTTATGTGTGATCATATTAGAGTACAGAGTAGAGTTTTATACCATTTGGTTTACTAATTTTTCATTGGCAAACTTAGGTACCCTATATTTAGAGTTCTATACCTTTACTCTTTATTAGTAAATTTTAATCCAAGCATTATAATTGCCTGTGCCTAAGAAAAGGATAAAAATAGACCAGAAACACTTTGATATAGGAACATCAGAAAATGAGAAAACTAAAAATAACACCAATGAGAGACATGTCAGTTACCATTGATGCTGATAAAAACAATGATCACTTTGAGACTGGTTGGGAGAGGGAAGGACTAAAGAAAGACATTTAAAGAGCTGTGGGAGGAAAAGATAATGTTTAGATTTTAAAGACAATAAAATGTTGGTCCTTTGAAATATATTAATGGCCCATTAAATCATTAACCCCATTGACCATTTTTTCCTCCCCAATTGCTGGGAGAAAAATGCATTAACACCACAGTATATAGTACAGGTCTTTGTGCAGTAAAGTGATCCTATCTGATGTCAGAAGGAAAGAATATACTGCCATCTAGGCATTATCAAGGAAGTTTTATTTAATTATGGTGAAGTTCTGTTTGAATTACATTTCTTGTATGGAGTAATTTATTATTGATATCATTCACAGGACTACAGACACAATGCAGAGGCAGCAAAAGCAGCATTAGATGGAAGCCAACACAAAGGGAGAACTCTTAGAGTAAGGTTCTCTAACCAGGGTTCAGCCATCAGAGTCAAGAACCTCTCCCCATTTGTCTCAAATGAGCTGTTAGACATGGCCATGCAGCAGTTTGGAGAAGTGGAACGAGCAGTGGTTGTGGTTGATGACAGGGGCAGGTCTACTGGTGAGGGGATTGTGGAGTTTGCCAGGAAGCCAGGTGCTCAGCAGGCTCTTAAACGCATTAATGATGGAGTGTTCCTGATGACATCGTAAGTGGATTCATTCAAGTGAACCTAAAGCTCACCTTTGAGTGCATAGAAACAAATCTGCACTTTCTAAAATACCAACTGCCAATATAGACTTTTAAATTTATTTATATATATATATATATATATATATATATATATATATATATATATATATACACACGCACACAAAGCAGATATTGGCCGATTAAACAAAAATTAGGGTTGCAAATAACCACTTGCAAATGAATGGGAGTACTTTTATTTGTGGGTGAAATTAAGAAAATCCTTTCATCCAAATGGCGTTTATAAGTTTACTGGAACTTTTCTACCAATTTTTGAATCCATCTACAGTACATGTTTTCCTCTCAGTTCATTCAAACGATCTATAAATAACCACATTAATGTTTTACAGAGTCTGCGCGTAGGCTTTTGTGGGATAAATGTAACAAATGTATCAATTTGAATATTGGAGAATTGTATGAAAAATAATCTCAGTATAAGAAAAAGTCGATCTTTTTAAATTTATCTACGTGTACTATAAATATTCTTCTTACAGACAACTCTCTTTACTGCATAGAAAATACGTTCAGTTTAAAAAACATGCGTATAGCTGTAGTCATTGTGTGCGACTAAGAGAGAGATTAAAAAACCATTAAGACTAAAAAGAAAAAAGAAAAAGAAAACGTATCAACAAAATACTTGTTATGTAATTTAGTTTCCATTTATTATTAGTTATTTAACTTTATTCCTGTTATACTTTATTTAAAATATTTATTTTAATAATTCGTCAGTTAATTGGAATTGAATAAATTTTCAGTTTTTCCGAAGAGGACTTTACCGATTTTTCTCTCCGTTGAAGAATATGAAATCATTTCACCCGGAAAGTAACCATTGAAAACGATGGACATTCCTATTCTTTTGTTTTGTAAACACAATTTTTTTTCTTCTCTCACTTGAATTACTTTATTGGATGAACAAAAATATTCCTAATGCACCCCACTCTATTCCTTATATGGATAACTATTGTGAAATACACATCCTAGTCGTCTTTGAGGCAAATACATTATTTCATGTCATTCTGTTGTATATACCACTTCAGAACATATTACATTGTAGTATAGTAATCACTTAAAAACAAACACACTGTTGTTTCAAACTGGTTTATTTCTTATTACCATGTAAGTATTCATATACCTTAAAGGTACCCCATGTAATATGCAAATTAGAGGGAATACATGTTTCTGTGGTAAATTCACAACGCATGATAACGAAGGTAAGTCTCAACATCAGGGTATAGGGACATTAAAAATAGGGATCAGTGTTCTTATTACTCTTATACATTAAGACAAATCTTTCTCCATGCGTTGGTTGTCCTTGTCAGTTTCCTGAATGGTTCAGCTGACATGCATTTTTGAGGGTTCGTGAAAATGACCGAAATCAGTCAGAGACTTTTCCGGAGCCCTGGTCACAAGAGTCTCTGATAAAATTGTTTTTTGCAAGGTGTGCTCCAAAATATTTGTGTAG
The DNA here is from genome assembly GCA_024699665.1 of Ostrea denselamellosa. Taxonomy (NCBI): domain Eukaryota; kingdom Metazoa; phylum Mollusca; class Bivalvia; order Ostreida; family Ostreidae; genus Ostrea; species Ostrea denselamellosa. The sequence continues at coordinate 2,406,492 of JAMZEH010000054.1, read as the reverse complement.
GCTCATAATGTTTAAGTTGTGGGGCCTATATGGCCCCTACACTTTTGACTGTTATTTGCAACCCTGAAAGTGATGATAATTATTCAAGTAGAAAGGCCAGGAATATAAACTTTTTCAGAGTTTTTGAAATCTGCCGGTCCCACCAACAAAACTGGTAAATATTTCTAAATTCTGGAATATTTTTGCATATCATTGATCTGAAGGATCAGTGATATATAAATGACCAATTCGGATCTTTAACATCTTTATGTGTATGGTTTTTTAAATTCAGATGTGAAATCAAATAAATATTTGAATATGCATATTTAAATGAAAAAAACCAAGCACTTTCATGATTTGAGATTGAGTACTAAGCAGACATTTCATGTGTAAACTTGAGTGTCATTCCTTTTATATTTTTCTGGATCACATTGGAATCATAACCAGATATGAATGGAAACCACTAATGATACAACTTTTGTTATGACTTCGAATTTGTGATTTGGACAGATGCATCAATGAGATTTAGGCCTAATAGAAATTGGTATGCAAGCCAATCCAGATTGGGGTTCTGTTGCTGTTTGCACAATGCATGCACTTTCAAAGCCCATGGAGAACAAGTTTGCTGATTCTATAAAGCATTTGAAGCCACATTTACATTATTCAAACAGTCCAAATTTACTCTTACCTAGGTCATGAATATCATGTGCTTTATAGTAAACATTAATTTGTTTTAAATTTTTATTTTATTGTTTTTTCTTCATTCAAGTAACTAAAATATTGACCAGTAGATATTTTTTGTTTGTTTTCTGCCACACTCGACAATTTTTCAGTTATCTGGTGGCGTCCAGTTTTTGTAGGTGGAGGAGAGAACCCAGATACAATGTATCCGGGAAGAGACCACCGACCTTCCGAAAGTAAACTGGCAAACTTTCTCACATATATCAGCGCGAGCAGGATTCGAACCCATGCCGACTAGAGGTGAGAGGCCTTGTGATTTTGAGCGCAATGCTTTAACCACTCAGCCACGGAGTAGATATTTGTTTAAACCAGTAAATTTCATGCATTCACCAGTCCACTTGACCAGTGATTTTTTATTTTATTTTTTATTGTTTTTGCATTTCAAAAACTGCTCTTTAAAGAAAAAGATGGTATCACAAAAGGGAATAGGTATGTTCACATTCATAGATTAATGGCAGTCATGAATTGTGAACAGATTTGCAATCCTCTGAGTTCAATGGATTTATTATACATGTATGTGCAAACCTCGTTAACATGCTATGTATAAAAGACTTGGAAACAGTTTGTAATTTCTCCAACTAATACAGAACGTAATCTATTCAGGTCCCCAAGACCTATGTCTGCTGAGAATTTAGAAGCCAAAGATGAAGATGATGGATTGTCAGAGAGGTTTATGCCAAAAAACCAGCAGTACCAAGCGGACAGAGAGAAGGAACCCAGATTTGCACCACCAGGGTCATTTGAGTACAGGTTTGGTCTGAAGTACAGAGAGATAGATGAAATGGAGAAACAACAGATAGAAAGAGTAAAGCAGGAAATGGACCAACAGAGAATTAAGCTGGAGCATGAAATGGAGGGGGCAATGTTTGATTTTCAAGCTGAACAAATTAGAGCAGGTAAGATGAGACAAGTTGAATTGAAGACTTGATATATTAGAATGATTTGTATTTCATTCATTGAGTTAATCATATTAATACTATAGTAATGATATATTCCTTCGATTGTGATTTTGTGTGTGCATATTAATAGATTTACTGAGGCAGCAAGAGGAACTCCGTCGTTTGGAAGAGATGAAAAGTGAGAAAATGAGGCGTAGGCAGGAATATGATTACAGGTTTGTCTGCTGTCTCATTAGACAAGAAATTGCTAAATATTTATGTATTTCTATGGGAAAGTTTGTAGCAATGAATGCAAAATATATGGATTTTTACTTAAATGTCACTTTATTGCAATACCTGATCACTATGTCTCCATAACCACCAGACCTGGTATTGTACATGGCAGAATTTGAACTTCTGACTTTTAATTGTCATCAAGTAGTGATTATTGAAACATTGGGTGAAATTGATATTCTAAAGGCTGAATAGCAATTCTGTTGTTGATGTTGTTTATGTCATTGTCTAATAGTTAAATAATGATTATTTGGTAAGAGAAGTACATTATTTAAGGAATGACTAATTTTTGGCACGAGTAAAACTTGTTTTGGTTCAGTTTAAACTGACCCAAAGCAGGTTATACTCATATAATTTGTCCCAAAATTGAAGTCATTCCTTGTAATTTAATGCAAAAAGACAAAATTATTAATTTTTGTTTGTGAAAATATATATAAATACCCAAAAATACAAATCATATGAGCCGCGCAATGAATCTCTTAGCAACCACAATGAAGCGCGTTACAGATCTAGTATTTAGCCGTGTTCAAGAAAACCAGGTGACCTTTACAAATCCTACAGTTCTATTTTGTTGTAATTCAGGGGCATAAGTGTTTCACAAGCACATCTTGTTAGTATTTCGAAATATTGCTAAGATTTTTAGTTGAAATGAAGGATTGTTGTAGGTTGGAGGAAGAGCAGAGGTTGATGATGGATGATGACCGCCAAATGTTGAGGGGAGTGAGACCAGGCATGGACCCGGTGAGTATTTACAGTGGTAGAAAACCATATTGCACAGACATAGGGTTGAAGTACAATTTTCATCATGGTTTTATTATTTTAACCTTTTGTATATAGAAAAGTATACAGACCTGTGATTGTTACAATTTAAATCTTAAGTAAGCCTTAAAAGTTCTAGTTTTCAAGAAAGTTTGATCCTTATAATTTTTGCTAGACTCAGATTTGTATTTACAAACACTTTGGAATTTGCAGTCTTTTACATCTGAATTCCCAAATTCTCCGAAATGAGTCTTATCTTTTTCATAAACAAAATAATTGAAGATGTGCAACGTTTGTGCATTAATTGTGTAGTGAATTCAGTTAAACAATAGTCTTAAAAAGTTAATATAAGGAGCATTCTCAATAGATCTGAAAGTTACACTAAAACATAACCTTTTTTGATACATATGCAGTGTAGAAAATAGTATATAAAGTGTAGAAAACAAGTGGTTAATCTGATTTTCTTTCATGATCTTCATAGTCTGGTGGAAGTATGTTAAGAGGTGAAAGCCAGAGGGGAAGTGGAGGAGCCCCACTTCCTCCACCTCCTGCACCTCCAGCAGGAATGGGCTTTGACAGTCCCAGTGATCAGGTAAGTCTCAGTCTGTACTAAATGTAAAAGTTACCCAAAACTTGGCGAGCCTATGGAGATGATGCAAGAAAGGTCCCAAGGAGACAAGGTTTGTACTGAGTAGCATTTAGTCTTAAGATTGATGTTGATATTTCAAGATACAGAGGATTCCTTGATCCAGTGTATACAGCAATTCCTATATCCAAGATCTGTAAAAGTTTCCATGACATCGGCCAGGATTTGATTGGATGCAGATTAGCAAATGTAAATCTTAAGTTTTGCATAGACTCTGTATCATCTCAGTCACATAAAATTTATGGTTTTTTATTTTTGTCACTTTAAATTATTAAAAGTCAAACAATAAAAGTATGAGAGATCCGTTATAGTACAATATAATTGGTATTGGTTGGCATTTCATATATTGCAGTGATTGTGCTGCAGCTACAAAGTTTATAAAATGGGAGAAAATTTATGCTGAGGTGTATGTGAATACATCGGGTGAACCAATAGATTCAAATCACAAAAATTACTTTATGGTGACTAATATTTTTAAACAATAGGGATGTCTTTTGTTGACTTCTATGCAAGTTGGAAGACTTGTACCAGTTTTTTGGCAATAACCCCTATATCTGCATCTTCTTGTATAAATAGCTTGCGTCATAAAAACCCAAAAATTTATTCAGTGCTGCTGTAAATGCTGTTGGAGATATTTCAAGTGGATTTTTATACCAGTACTTCTGATTTCCATACAGAGCCTGTAAAATATGTAAGGGATCCAGCACTGGAAGTCTTCCTCTATATATATTGCATGATGTTAGACCCAGTCTATTTGAGTGAAAAACAGAAAAATTGAGAACACAAAATCCGACAACCTCTGTTTCAATCTACTGGTTTTTTTTGGTCGCATGAAAACTGTTGATGATTGATTTTGATATATTTTACAAACAGAATTAGCTGTGTTGAGGAATCATCCCGTGCTTTGCAAAAATTTTAAGGGGTATAAAAAGTATTGAATGTTTTGAAGGATTTTGTTTTAAATTTATTTGGTTTTTTATTGTGTACATATGTGCAGTTTAATTTTATTGAACTGAGAAGAAGCATATATCTTGATAAATTTTGTGCATTTTTCCATGGAAATGATACCACATGATTATCCATGCTGTAAATATTTACATCTTCCTCAATAGATGCCAAGCAGTTCCTTTGGCAAAAATGAAGGTGATAAGGGCCACAGTAATATGGTAAGGTATCTCATGATTAATCACTGACAGGGAACTGTGATTAATCAGTGTATAAAGGAGGCTTCACAAAGTGATTTTTACCATTAATGAATTAATGATTGCACACATGGGGGAGGGATGTGTAGAATTGATTACTGCATACAATAAGCCACTGTAATCATACTGCACTGATCTCACCTTGTCTATCTGTTTGAGATGTTAGAGAACTAAAATCCCACAAAAGATAATTTTCTATCCTGTCCTTCCAAAACTATGTGATAATACAGGGGTATCAAAATAAAAAGAGGTGAGAGTTTCCTCCATGGATGGTCCTCTACTCGACTAGTCTAGGTGTGAAATTCATCACTTCATTTCTCCTTTAGTGTGAAAAGTTAAACTTTACTCCCATGATTCCTTGATAGAATTAGACACCAATGACTTCAATAATATGAAGGGAGAAAATTGAGATTTGAAACTAGGTTTCTTGTAATGAAGACGGGTGAACTATTGGTCACCACTAAATGAACCCACCTATCAGTAACAACCTTTGTTCTTCCTTAAAGCATCAGTAACAACCTTTTTTCTTTCTTAAAGCATCAATCATCATACCTTGAAGTTATCAACCAAAAATCTCAACTGTGTTACCATTTCATTTTAAGCAGATCCAAGGTAAATGAAGGAGAAAATGAAACTGACCAGATTTATGTTCAACCCCTGGTCTCATGAACTCTTTCACAAGCACTCAAGTACCTTAATAGAAATCATAACACTTACAGCTAGAGACAATTCATGACTTATATTGACAAGTTCAAGGACATGTCACAACAATACTAGTATTTTGATATGCTCCTTTGATTTGTAAACTTTACTCTTTAAACCACTTTTCCCCATTTTCCACAGATATTGAATTGTTTGAAGATGTACCAAAATTTGTTCCTGAAAAAGCCAAGTGATGATGTTTACTTGGAGTTAGTGTGAAAATACAGTTGATATTGCTTTGGTGGCTTTTATTGGAAAAATGTTATGTATACATTAATTGAATTAGCAAAACACATTGAAACTAAATGAAAGTCAGTCCAAGACATTTATGGATTCCCACTGAGCCAATTTCTTGCCCAGAAAAAGTCCCTTTCACTTATTAAAAAGCATGCCCTTCCAAACTGTCAAATTATACAGGACTTTTTTTTTGAATTCTCAAGCTATTTGCAGCAGTGTCTTCGACACAACTGAAAAAGAACAGAACTTTTGCATCTAAATTAATAAAATGTAAGCCTTTACAATTGCAATGAAGTGTTTTAATATAAAGATGTATGTGTTTTTAACATATATTGTCAAGTGGCGGAGTGCATGATCACTCAGTATCCCTCCACAAAAAAAAAAAAAAAGAACATCCACGGTATCTCAGTAGTAGAACATTCACTTCATATCAAGGAAGGTGAGAGTTTGAGGCTCTCTTGTGCCGTGGCTGCATCAAACCTAAATGTAAACATAGAGAGTGATTGCTCCTTTGCCAAACACTTGGCATTTAGAAGTGAAAATAACAGGTTTCTTGACCTTACAAGAAGAGGTCCCATGTCATGGTGGGCGTTGACACATTAAAGAACCATTACTGCGATAGCTGTAAGTGTTAAGGATAGGTCTGAATTTGAGGTACTTTTTTTTGTTGGTGATGTCTCAATATGAGTGAAAAATTCTCAACAAACAACCAACCACCAGATCATGAATGTTAAAAACAGTCACCATTCTAAGGTAGCTTCTTAGTTTCTGTTTTAAATTGACTTAGAGACCAGAGAATATGTATATAATCTTCATTTTAAGTTGTGGATTATAGCAGGTTTGTGCCAAATCTGTTTCACCTGCAATATAGTGGAGGTAGGATGAAAATCACTCCGGGAACAGTATTTCGAATTCAGTGTGAAATCAAGGATCATCTCTGATGCCTTTATCTTATGTACATGCCTTCGTCTTGTGTACAAAATATACTAATCAGTATTTCCTATGTACATTTGTAAATGCTGGTAGCATTTACAATGCAACTAGAAATTTGCAGAATGTTGGAAAAATACATAATTTATTTGTCTGCAATATTGTAGCAGACTGTCGAATGTATCTTGAGAAAAGTATGAAAAAAATATTAGTCCTAACAAACAAGAAATACTATAAGACTCGAGAATTAGACGCCTAATGGAACTTCTTTTTTTTTTTATTTAAAAAAGGCAAAATTTCTCTGAATTTGATCACTTTATTATGTAATGTATTTATAAATTTGGTGTATTCTAAATTGTATGATGCTTGTGTAATTGTATGCCAATGCTGATAATTTTATGCAATTTACATGTTATTATTTGTCTGACTTTGAGTTTTCAAATGTTACGTGAAAGTTGAATAACTACAACATTGTCTTTAATATTTTGAACTTCAGTAGTTTATATCACTTATGTTTATCTTTGTTTATGAATCTCAAGAATAATTGAATAAATTTTGATTTGATGATTTAACACTGACACTAGGCATATTATTTGCATCATCCTTGTCGTTGAACTATATCAAGCCAAACAATGCTGCAGTGATGCCATTGGAAGTTGTGTTGTAAAGTTGTGTTTGGTGATGTACGTTGTATTAGAGCAAACTTGTGATACATCCCCAAAACATGTCAAAACTTCCTGTATTTGAAAAAAAAATATGCAAATGTCAAAATGTTGGTCTATTTTAGGGGGGAGGGTAGTAAATTTGATAAGTGTGTATTTAAATTTTATTGCAGGACTGAGACAACCAGTTTTTTGATGGCAATTGGTTTTTGTTGGCCTGTTAAGCATACTATGTCAATTTAAAATGGACCTTAATATAGCCATAACTATCCAATATCATTTGCTGATAATGCTCCATAGCTTGACATTGTAATGTTTGACATCTTCTTTCTTGTGATTTATCTGTTATTGTGCTTACAGGGGTTCTGTGGTGTCAAGAAGAAATAATTCTGTTTTACATGTTTGAACATATTTAGAGGGTTGTGTCACCAGCTATTGTGCACAATCATGAAATAACTCTATATTAGTATTATGTCCAAAAAAATTCCAATGTTATTTATTGTAAGTGTTTTGATTGGACAAAATTAAAGCTTAATGAAAATTTACACATCAATAAATTCAAAAATATGGTATATTTTCAAATAACATAATGTATGGAGACTTAGCAGAAAAACTATTCAAATTTTTGAAATTGTCAATATAGTGAAATTTTTTGAAATTGTTAATATTGTGAACAAATTGGAATTAAAGAATTTATTGATTTTTTACTCACAAACTGAATCAAAGTGTGAAGCATTGCAAATTTTTAAAGTTTTTGAATTTGAAGATCTTGCATTTTGGAGAATCTATTGAAAGTTGTCTTTGCAATCGATGAAGCACCATTAAAATCTCAGGAATTTTTCCCATAATTTTGTGTAAATAGTTTTTTGATACTTTGCCAAAATATTGAATATCAGCAACATTGAAATGGTTTACACAGCTAATGGTGATTTCTTAGCTTATGTTGAATTCTTAGCATTCAATTGTTGAAGTAAATACAGAAATTTGATCCTAAATTTTTATAGAAGGAAGTTGTAAATAATTCAACCTTTCATATTTTAAGAATGGTTTTGAGCTTCTGATTAATGGAACTTTTAGTGAAAATAAGTATTGAAAAAAATAATTTGTTTTGTGATACCTTTGTCATTTTTATCATGAGCAGCCAACTTGTTTTTGGAGTTGTTATAACATGAAAACCATTCATTTGGGCATTGATAAATTTCATCTATATAGATATATATTTCAATACCACCAAGTTATCCTTAGTTTGTTAGAATCATTTAAACTAGCGTTTTCACTCCAAAGATCAAGACTTCATGTGTTTGGTTTTCAATGTTGAAGTTTCATTGCTGTCTTGACACATTATGTAACAGCAAAAATTGCAATCTGCAACATTATTGTTTGAAGTTTCACATTTAAACAAAATTAGGATTTAAATCCGAATTTTTTTTTCGGAGTAGCTATTTCACAGTGTGTATCAATATAAGTATTTGGGGATAGTTAAAATAGATTTTTATTTATGTTGTTATATATCTTCCTAGTCTTGATTAACCACAAAACTTATATACTAATGATGGCCTATGTAAAAAGAAAGTTATAGGATAAAAGTCAACATTGAAATTTTATTTGTTTGTTGTTTCAACCAACTCGGGGGGGGGGGGGGGGGGGGGGGGGGGGGGGAAGAAAAGAAAAGAATGCCCCAATAAAAAAACTTTTGAAGTTATTCGCTGTTATTTAAATTCAATTTTTAATTATGAGAACTTTTCCTATGGGAGTCATCTTGAATTTTTTGGTACTCTTAAATAATAATTTTAAAATCTTGGCTGTGAAGTAAGTTGATCAAATCCGGTGAAGCCCAAAGTAATTCTCAGTAGATTTGATCATGTACTGCCCCAAGGTAGGACATTGAAGTTCATAATTTAGTTAATTATTAATTATACAGTAAAACAAAGCAACAGCTAACACACCTATAATGAATTCAAGCTTTCTGCCAAGTGATTTTCATTCTCTGCAGTTATAATACTGAATGAACTTTATGGATATAACAAATTACCTTTATGATGAATCAAAATTGTTCATTCCCAACACTTTGCTATGAGTATATTTCACTACAGATATACACTTGAAATTTAAGAATATGACAATATCTACCATCCATACACTATGGTTGCAAACGACATACTTTTGAATCTATTCTCAATGTTTGTGCTGAACTGGTGCAATTAAGGATTTTCATTTTACTGATGGTTACTGTTATCTTCATTCTGGAAGACTGTGGCTGTAATGTTTTGGAATGTGATGGGAAAAAAAAAGGAGGGGGGGGGTGTCAATTGAAGTTGTGAATGTTGGGGAATTTTGAATGGGATGCTGAATTGCCATATTTGACAACTAGACCTAGCTAATCATGTTGAGAATAATGAATGAACTCCCTTTCTTGGCTACAGATATATTCTTTTTACACCAGGCCATATGTTTTGTCTGATCTGTAGCCCTACTTTGTTGATACATGAAATAAATATGTTGAAGTATGTATGATGAATAATCGATGTCTTAAAGTAAAATGAATGTTTGATTCCAGTCATTGGTTTCAATGTAAGGGTATAAACATTTGAAATACCCAAGTGTGTTCGTTTTGCAGTGGAGGATTTGCTGAAAGAGAACAAATGGTGATACTGTGTCAGACTTCACATATGCAGCATTGTGGCTTAAGTTGTTTGATGATGCAAATGTTATGCCTTTTTTAATATGTTGCTATTTTTATAATGCATTAATGTTTAATTATAATGAAATAACCATATAATGTGAAGTTTATTACAGGATTCACCATTGTTGTGTTTTAAAGAAATGTGTGGGAGGTTCAGAATCAAGGGGAGGCAACTGTCTGCATGATAGTGACTTGCAACACTACTGGTGGTCTAAAGCTTTAATCTCCAAAAGCATTTGTGTAAGAAATTTACCAAAGAAATCTTCCATAACAAATGCAATGAACTAATGTTTTTACTCAGAAGGTTTGCGAATACATTTTGAATAGCAAATGCAACCAGGAGCTGATATTATGTGTTGGTTTAAAACCACAATGTTTTAAAGGAAGAACTCTTTACATAATGGCTCTCTGGTAAGGAAATACTTTGTCCAACTCAGTCCCTGTAAGGACATTCATTTTTTTTATGAATCCTTTTCACATACAGGTGTTTTTAAAAATTTGATCACTTTAAAACTGTAGAGTTCAACCAATGTTAAAGAGCATGGAGGACATGATTATGGTACAAAAAATTATTTAGATACTTAATGATAATATATGATTCATGTAAAAGATAGCAACATATCTTAATTTCAAAAAACTGATGCAAAAATGTGTTTGAGACATCAAAACTGCATTTTAAGAACATGTATCAGTTGATGGCTTCAGTGAAAAAAAGCTTTTACAACAAAAAATTTTTGTTCTTTCTTATTTGTGCTTCATCCCTAAATTTATTTATCATTAATGTATTCGAAATGTTGAATGCTTTTGACATACTTGTAAGAAATCTTGGTTTTCACCTCCATATGTGGTTTCTTGGCTATGGCAAGCATGATTACAAACACAATTTTGGGAGTTAGTTGTAAATACAAAGTATATTGTGTAAAAATATTTTTAATCCACTCATTCATAAAAGATCTTTATTTCTCCAACAAAAAACTGTCAATTTCAATCAAGCAAAAATCATGTCCATGCCCCATTAGACCACGATACCCAAAATGCTGTTCATTTTACAATACCTTCTCTTTGAGGTTGTAAATGTTTATATGCGATTGTAAAATTGTTTGACCTTAATTTTGGGAGCAGTTGATCAGCTTGGTGTTTTGAGAATTTCAGATATGTAACAATCATTGACATGAATTGTGTTATTTGTGAAAGTATTGACACTCCTCTGTTGGTTGAAGCAGGTTCACCAATTATTCTGATAAAATCCTTGTAGCTATATCATGTAATTAAAATGTGAATTACTTAATAGATGGTGAACCCAATATAATGATTTGATGTGCACACATGTATTGTGTAAATGGTGTTTCACAAAATGGATTGATGTTGTGTAATTTCGCTCCTTTTGTATGTGCTGGGAACATGACTGTAGAACACAAAACTTCATGCACAGTTGGTGTATGAAGTATAAATTAGATGCTGGGGTATTGCGTTATTCTAACATGATTTAATGAAAGGATATTCTGACACACTCTGAAGTATCAACCCCAAAAGAAAGTCAATGTTTTAAACTGCTCAAGAAAATATGGAATTGTCATTTATGAGGATCTTGAAAATCAATATGTGCCACTTGCTTCATATGTACAACTAAGACAGTAATTCCTGATAGATATATATTGCTTTTTAAAAATGCTACTGAGATTGTAAGAAGTTTGTATTTAAAAGGGGCTTATTCACAAAAGGGCATGACAGTGAAAGTTTAATGGTTTCACTTGAACAGTTGTAATTTGTTAGAAGGTAGTGTTGCTTTCCTATCTGATAGTTGCTCCCAAGCCTGTGAAAGAACCTCCCCCATGAAGCACACCAGTAGTACAAGTAACTGGTAAGAGAATTTAACACTAATGAAATATTTTTTTCTTTTCTTTTTCCCCATGTTCACTTGGATGCCCTTCTTCGATGATACCTGAATTGTTCCTGATGTGTGATTATCTGCCCACTGGATATTTAAATAAATCAACTGCCCTGTATAAACATTCCTGAACATTGTTTGAAATATCATTATGATACGTTTATAGAGTCGCTTTGATTCTAATACTGGCAGTTATGGAGCTAACCCATCCAGTTTCGGTGCCGGTATGTCTAACCCAGGTGGTATGTTTGGTAATAACCGAAGTGTGGGTGGGATGGGCAATCGCAATGATAGGAGGAGAGATATGGGGAATGTGGGCGGTGCCAGAGACGACTACGGAGAAATGAAGAGAATGAGACGATTTTAAAACTCGTGTTTTATCCGTGACTCTCCTTTTGCATACAGGAGAAATTTAGTGACTTGATGGCGATCTGATTTAAATGTCACTTCTTGATTTTTTTTTTTTTTATTGTGCTGAATTTTCAAATATATTGGCACTACAATGATGAATTTAAAGTTCAAAAGGAATTACATAGATAAGTAGACTGTTGTATCTTCTACAGAAATTATTTCATCATGTAAGATAGTGGTGTTTTTTAAATGTGAGATAGGAAGTCTTTAAAGGATATGACTTCATTTGCAAAGCAGAGTTTTGCTAGTGAAGCAAGAGAGTATTCCTTCATGTTATATGTTGTGTATAAATTTGAAATATTATCATGTCATTTATACTTTAAAGAATTAATGTCATTATTGTGAGATCCATTTGTATCATGCATCAATAAAGTTTTGTGTGTCATTTAAGCTTCAGTTAAGTGAATAATCAATACTTAGAGCTAAAAGGAGATGAATTTTTGCAAGCAAAGCTAATTGTTAGCTCATCTCTTATCAGAAAGGACACATATCCATGCCATAACCTTTAGTTACATCAAAAAGATCATAGTTATTTGTATTTTGTTATTTCATAGCAAATAAAAATCCTGCAAGGTCATCAAACAGAATCGTTGCCCTAACCCAGCTTTGTAGAATAAATTGTCTGATTATGAAGAAAAACAAAAGATCATAAAAAAAGTTTTGGTGTAAATTAGATTGATTGTGACAGACTTGATTAACAAAACTTTAAGGACTATTCATCTGCACGTACAGAAGCTGGAAAATTTATTTTGCATCCTGCTCCTGCAGAGGATCTCTGTTTGGAGGGCCTCATCTGAATGTGCTACAAGGATCATCAATTTCTTTGTGAATTTAAAGTAAAAGCTGTGGACACTAACAGTCACTGTGCATGATGGGTCAAATTTTTGTCTCCATTTCTTTCCACCAAATGGAAATAAAATCGGGTGCAGATGATTTATGAATATGAAATGTTTTGTGTTTTTTTTTTAGGTTTGTCCTATACTTGGGACAAGCACGAAATGCCATTTTCATTCAAGAATTTCATATACAGCTGAACCCTTTTAATATGATATTTTGGTTTATGTGATGCTTTTTCAAAACACTAGAATTTCTTATTCAGTATAAATTTACCTCATGATTCCCAAACTGAAAAGCCCTATATTACAATGTCAAAATTCTGTCCTTTTTTTTTCTCTTCATACCTGTAATTTGCTGTCTTCAAAGTTGTGAGGCACTTGATGGTGTGGTTTGCAAGATTTGAATATTTCATTTAATTTCTAAAGTGGGGGAAAGGAGACATTCCATTTAGTGCATTGGAACACAAAGCTGCCTGAACTTAATAAACTGTCATTATTTTGTTCAGTATACAGTTATAATCACATAGAATTAAGTTTAATTTTCTTTTATTGTGTTTGCTGATTAACTGATTTTTTTTTGGTATTGGTTTTTTGTTTCAATTTCAAGAGAATACAAATGCTAAACATTTTTTAAGTTCAGTAGAAAATATGCATTATTATGAAATACAAGAGAAATGAAAGATACTATAATCAGCTTGGCCTGTTTGTGTATGAAAATTTATAGATATATATGAATTGATGACCATGATAACCAGCTTGTGATGAAACAGCTTGGAAAATAAAACATCATATTAAGAGGGAAACATTGTAATTGATTGTATGCAGTAGCCTAGCACTTAAGGTGCTCACTTTGCAACTGGAAGTCCCAGTTTTGATTTTCAATCCCAGTATTTCATCAAACCTAAAATGTTCAACAAAGGTAGCGACTGTTTCTTTGCCAAGAGCCATGCAGTACAAGTAAAAGTCTTTTGGATACTACTTTAAAAACGGGAGTTTCTGTATCATGGTTGGCATTGGTTGATAAATAGCTCCATGCTATTCTGAAAGTGATATGTATAGGTGAAACTTTTTGGCACCTTATTTAAAAGATGGCAATGTCTATACATGAGTGAAAAATTCTGAATGGGAGATGTACAATGACATAGTAAATTGGCTATTTGTATGTTGTATATCGAGATGCTTAGTTTTGTTATTGGATGGAGGTGGGTATATTTTGTGGGAAATGTGAATTTATTCCAGATATGACAGTGATGACGAATCGGTATTGTTTACATGATGTAGCCAAGTGATGTGTATTGTTACAATTTTAAGATGAGGAATTTATTCACTTGTTGTATTGTCATCAAATTATCAATCTGTGTATTAGTATTGATATTGTGATGGAAGCGGTCATGCTCTAGCAAAACCTTCAACTTTGATAAGCACAGTTTTATTTATATATAGGTCTTATCATTTCATGTCTGTTGTGGCTTGAATTGTGAGCAAAAATTTCTAATGCCTCTTGCACCTTTTAAAATGAATTTAAAAATTTATTTTATTTGCTATTTAAAAAAATTACTACCCCTGTTTACTTGAAAGTTTTCAAATTATTGCAGATCTTGCAAGTTTTGAATTGTTTTGTTGCGATTGAAAACAGATATTAGCTGAATATTGCATGTTAACTTGTTTTAAGTTGATAATTACATTGATAATGACAAATTTCACTGATATCTTCTTTTAACGTTTCCAGTAACTGTTGTACAATGTTGTGTTTATTAAAAGACTGGGATAGATTGTTAAAGGAAACTGAAATGACAGAGAAATGATGAAAAAAATAATCATATAAAAAAATGTACTTGTGTTTCGAATCAGAATTAGACCTTAGGTGCTGAAAATTTCGCTTTGGATATTCTGACACATTTTGTGAAAACATGAGCATTTTATTTAAACACCATTTGCGGTACTATAGTCCCACTTTGCAACCAGGAGGTCCTTGGTTTGTGTCATGTCATTAGTCAGATGTAAGGTATGCAACATTTGTTGTGACTGGTCCATCTTTAAGCAATTGACATTAAAAGTGAAAGTTGTGGGGTTTTTTTTTATATGACCTTAGAAAACAGAGCTCCTATGTCAACAAAAGGCATTGTGTGCCATGCATAGGGTCAAAATTTGTGGCACTTCATTTAAAAGCTTGTGACATCTCCATGAATGAAAACTTCTTTAATTGGATGCAATAAAGCAATTTAAAGCTTACACTCTTGTTGTCTTATTAGTTATAACAGGTTGGGAATTTAATGAAGTTCTTTAGACCACTGACATGTATTTTCAAAAACTAAAACAATATTGTATAGTATTTACTACCTACACCTTAGAATAACAATGAGATTTTAAAGAAAGTAGGGGAGGGGGGGGATTCCACTGACTGTCTTGGTAAGTCTGTCAAAGTACATTGAAAAATTGTTCACTTGAGACCCAGAAAATATATTTAGATTGAAAAGAGTTCACTCAACATTTTAGAATGTGCACCATCCAGATTAGGCAAGACCATTTTTGCATATGAAAGAAGCACTACTTTTATAGTTAAGGAGACTAGTAGAAATAGTTTGGAAACAATGATATGGTGTAGGGATCAGAATGTTGTGTTTATGTACTGTATGTGATGGGTGAATCAATGAAATTTATTTCATGAAAGATAAAAGAAACAGTGGAACAAGTTATTTTGTTTGCCCTTTGAAAAAGAAAAGATAAAAATGATATATTTTTCCATCGTCTTTACTTTGCTGGTAAGCGTTTTGACGTCATGCTTTAAATCAAAAAGCTTTAAAAAAATTCTTAGAATTGTAAAATTTCTCATTAAATACTTTTTATTATATATTGTTTTTGCTAAATACTTTTTCTCTCCCATTATTTTTGTTGAAAAGTCTCAAGTACTCTTATGAATTAGTGTGGCCTTATCGTGGTCACAGTTCAAAAAGAATTTATTTGATGTGTTCAATTTAGTATTCATGGTATTCAATGTGTATGTATTGTTGTGTATTGCACTCTTGCGATTGATGTTTGTTATCAACATGCTTCTTGGTGAAAGGTTTAAAATACATTCATATGATTATATATTATTGACAAGGTAAAATCATATTCAACTCATAATAGAATTCAGCCAGGTTGGATAAAATGGGTCAAGCAACATTCAAGCTGGCTCAGGCTGTTTAAAGAATATGACATGAATCGTGCATTTTTATTTCATAATGAAGCTTGATTGATTTTAAAAAGGAAATAAATATCTAATGATTTGAGTGTTTGATCAATTATGGCATTGTGATAACTGTTTGAAGTGATACCTCATGACTACATATAAATTATTGTCAAAGCAAGCTACAGTAAGTTAGTAAAACCTGTGTTTCCAAAAATAAGATCTGAAAAATAGAATTCTACAGTGATTTTGAAGACTTTGTGTTTCCAAAAGAGAAAAGCAAAATTGTAACATGCTAGCTTTGGTCAATCCTTGTTGTTGTTGCACCTACCAAGAGCAAGAATATCACCACACTCAATATTTTGCTGCTCTTTTGTGTAATAAAACCATGAATTGATTGAAATCAACATGTTGTAATGTTACCCAAAGATTCCTTTAAATCAATGATAAAAGAAAAAAAATATAAATTTTTAGAACTTTTTGTTTGTGTTGTAGGCATGTATTAATTATACCCTTCCAATTCACCAACCAACTTGTATACTGTGCATGTTCAAATCAATCTTCACAAGAGAGAGAATATGATCAACACCTTGTTCCACAATTCCTATAGTTATTAAGCATCAAAAAATTACAAGAGTTTGATGAAAACAAAATGTCAGTCAATACCATCACTTTGTCAATAAAATTTGTATCATTAATACAGTAGTACAGTAGATTAACATTGACATTAGTAGTCCATAACTTCATGACTTATATATTCACATTGTGTGACATGCATGAGCTATAGATGTAGATTATTGCATGTATATTTCACTTTATGTCAGAAAGATGGCCTGCAACATATTAATGGCTTGTTTGTCACTTTATCCAACAAGTTTTGCCTATAATCACCAAGTGCAACTGCTTTTTCTTGCTTGTGATGTCACAGGGTATCATGGAAACTTACAGTGGAACCCCATTATTACGTTTCTCATTTGTCATAAAAAATAATGCAATACTGGGGACAACATATTAAAAGTTGCAAGTAACTTTCAGTATAAAGGTTACTTAGAATACATGTATTCTCTGTAATAGAGTTGGGGGAGGGGTTAAATTTTTTATTCTGTTTCCCTGCTTCAAAGACTTTGATATTCTATACTTTTACAGCATATCTTAAATGTCCATATTTCTCAAAAACTTTATCCTCTCTTTTCATTATTAGTAGTGTAGGATCTTCGGTTATCTGTATGATCTGCATCTGTCAAGTGTCCACCATAGACCATAATAACCCCATTTTCTTTTTCTTTTTCTTTTTTTCGCATAATACGTTCGTATAAATATTACGTAAGAGCACGATTGTATTCAATATTTGTACATCAAATTGTACAAAAGTAAAAAGTCACTAAACGTCCATTTTTTATTGATGGCCATTTATTTAGCTGTTTTTATTAAAATAACACTATGCAATATATGAAATTGTAGTGTTGATCTGCACCTCGCATGCTTTATTGTAGAGCCATATGCATGTGACAATACAGTGTGAATGTCTAGTGCTGTTGCTTGTAAAAATAAAAGTAAAGTGTGATTAGTCAAGTGTCACTAATCTCCTATCAGACTATGAAATGTACACACTGGGCAGCCCAGGTGTGTGAGCATACTAATTATAGGATGGTCATCTTAATCAACAGTAACCATGTAGGGATTTATTACATTTTTGTTGAATTGTTTTTACAATGTATTACTGAATTCCAGCATCTTGGGACAATGTAATAGCCATGTCTATTTTATATAGGTTTGTTAAGAAATGGTTTTGTGTTTTAATATTCCAACATTATAAGCATTCCAATGCAATAAACCATGAATGTAAAAACTAGGTTCCATTTTATATAGTTACTGTATATGAACCAGATGGTTTTGAAGTCATCATTCAATCATAGAATTTCAAATGTAAAATCTGCATAAATTACTTTTAAACCGTGGTTTCTTCATTTGAGGTGGAAAAGGGACAGGATTTGGGTGGGAGGTAGGAGGGGTGAAAAAACAAAGAGAAAGACAAGATATAAGAACTGTTTTTCCTGTCTGCCCCGTTGTCTTAGTGAAGGCTTTTATCTATGAATTGCATAAAATAATGTTTAGTACAGTACGTTGTGATACCTTGTTTTTCAGACAGAAATTGTCCACACTGCTTTGTTTATATGATATTGCATCTTTGTTATGCATGTACAAAGTTTAAAGCTTTTCCTTTGGTTTTTCAATTGACTTTTCATTCTAGAGGTTCTTTTTCTGTAATGTTTCTGGTCTTTCAAGTAGAAATAAAATGTTTTCAGTGTTTTACTACATTTAATAAATTTTGTCTGCAGGCAGCAGGGATATCATTTGGGTCTTTCTATGTCTTTCACTTTGATATCTGGACAATATCTCCGCTGAAATTTGACTAATCAGCCTTCATTTAATAAATTATACCAAAGGGAAGAGTAAGTTTGGTCCTTGTTTTCAAAGTCAAAGTTCAAATTTACAATTTACTTTTTACTAATTTGATTTCGAAATCATTATATATTACAGGGATGAACAGTCAAGGTCAGATGCACCAACATTTTTCTTGCTGAATATTCCTTGTGTTAAGCAAGAACATAATTTGGCCAGTGTAGCTTTCCATGCTAACTTGTGAGAATGTGAAATCATGATTACCATATACTCAGAAGCACTTTTGAATATTAAATTTGCTAGAGAGACATCTTGAATATTAATTGTTCACACATATTAACTTTTATTTGGTTTAATGTAAGGGAAGTTCCTGATTTTCCTTGTGATAGGCTAAAGGTTAAAAGTCAAGGTCTGTATAGCATTGTGATTGGGATGAAGAATGTTTTTCATTAATGTTCTGCTTTAGCATTTGGATATTAAAGGGGGAGATTGGTGTATCAAGGTTTCTGTATTTGGTGTTGGGATGTTATTTATGCCCCCTTTTACCTTTGAATGGTGGACATATGATTGCTTTGGTAAACAATGTGCTGCCCTTTGTGGCTGATAACACCATTTTGCTGACAGGCATCAAATTTCCAAGGGAGGGTATCATGACAGACAACCTCTATTGATTTTTATGTCATGAAGACAAAGGCTGTTACAAGAGGATCTTTTTATTTTAAGTATTCATAATGTTGTTTGATAAATTAAGAGATTGCTTTTTACATGATATTCATCAAACTTCATTATTAGATGACCCAAGTATTTTTAGGTAACCTGACCTGAAAGCTAAAGTGAGCTTTTCAAATCATTAGTTGTCTGTTGTCCCATCTGTCTGTCCATCCATATGTCTGTAAAATTTGCATATTTTCACTTCTCTTGAACCACTGGGCCAATTTTAACCAAAACATCCTTGGGTGAAGGGGATTCTAGTTCATTCAATTGAAGAGCAATGTCCTTTTCCTAGCGAAGTAGCAAAAATATACTGACAAAATTTAAAAATCTACTTCTCCAGAACCACTGGGTTAGTTTCAACCAAACTTGGTACAAATCATTCTTGGGTGAAGGGAATTCAAGTGTCTTCAAATGAAGGGACATGCCCTTTTAAAAGGAGAGATAATCACAAATGGGATGAGGTACTTTAAAAATCTCAAGAACCACTTGGCCAGAAAAGTTAAAATGACATAGAAGCTTCCTGATATAGTGTAAATTCAAGTTTGATAAAATCATGGCCCATAGGGGTAGGGTGAGGCCATAGTAGGGGGATCAAATTTTTACATGTGAAAGTATAGAGAAAAAAGTCTTTAAAGTAGGCTGGGGCCACAGCTGGGATCTAAGTTTTATATGCAAATATAGAGAGAAAATCAAATAAGTGATGTGACCCATGGGCCTCATGTTTGGTCACAATCAATGAGTCTAATTATCCTCATGCTCAATAGTAGGCCTGTAAAATTTTATGTTTCAGGTAACCTGTAACTATTGTTGTGTGACACCCCCCCCCCCAAAAAAAATCCACCAAAAAACAAAAAAACAACAACAGACAACAAACTTCTTCAGCGGGTTGATCTTCAGCATCAAATTTCCTCTTGGTTAACTTTCAAGTCAAAGTGTCATTTTTCGACATATTTTGTACACAAAAATTTCAGTATTGGGCAAAGGAAGTGAGATACATTTATAAACATTTCTTGTTTTTATGGAGATATGTGCACTCTTCAAGGTTGCTACACATATTTTTGAAGTAACTCAGGTAAGAGAAAATTGTTAATGTTTTTGATCAAAGGTCATAATTACTGCAGAATGTAATTAGACCAGAACTATGTGTAAGTGTAATGTTGCCAAAGATATCTCAAGTATGAAAGGCATAGGCCAACTGCATGTGGTATGTTATTTAGAAGTGGTAAAGAGACATTGGAAACTCTTATTTGTCATAAAGGTTGCTTTTTATCAGACACTGCAAGTTAATTTGAGTTTAAGTAATCTGCTAAATATCAATTTCATTAGAATTTTTTTTTAATTGTTTTGATCCAAGTTGAGAAAATAACTTAAAGGTCACAGGCATTAGTAAGATTTTTAGCTCACCTGACCAGCAAACTTGACACATTTATGACTTTTCAAGAACCACAGGGCAAATTTCAATCAAACTTACCATCAAGCATCCTTAAGTAAAAAAGATTCAGCATTGTACAAACGAAGGGTCAAATCCTTTTCAAATTGGAGATAATTAAGAAATAGTAAAAATATGCTGGTATGATGTAGAAATCTTGTTAAGAACCATAGGGGGAGACATTAAAAGGTCATGCTAAGTTCATACTTGGCATGAAGGTTGTAAATAAGCAGATAATGCATATAATGATACCATACCAAGGTCAAGGCCTCTTGCATTAAAAAAGTTTATATAGTCTAATGAACGATTTATGAGCTAGAACTCCTATGACACAAAGTTTGTAATATTTAGTGTGAAACATACATTTCTCCAGGCCATAACTCCATGGTGGATGGATATCAAGGTCAGAATGGGCACACAAGAAGCTAGGTAACTGGTAAAGTGTTAAATAGAACAATTTGTTTCTGATCAAAGCTTTATCAAGTTAACTAAAGTAAAAGTAGACACTTTCGATCCTGAAAACTAGAGCCCCAAATTTAAAACATGCACATATCAAATATGATAGCATGTATGTTTTTATTGTGTGATACATGTATATAAATTACCATTAAACCCATGGACTTCTTGTTATGATAATATATTTAGTTATGATTTTTGGAGTTGGAGGTAAAAGTAGTGTATTGTAGAAATTTATAAATGGTCATCATTCATGTACCCTATTAGTGGTTAAGCTGTAGAGTATTCATCCTGTGAAGGTAAAGGTAGAAAAAATATTCTGTGCATTGTTTAACCAGTATTCTAGACTGTCTCAAAATTTGTAATAATCTACCTAATTTTCACTCTAGATGTAATAAAACAATGATTTGGATTGTTTTAATGACTTTAGATGTGGATTTATAATTAGAAGAGAATATCTCGCATATAAAATGGTAATATCTTTGTTTATAAAGTGACATTTACATGCAGCATCTCTGATGGTGTGTATTTTGTGTTGCTCTCTTTCTGTAGTGTGGTGACAATGGAATCTATTAATACGAAGAATTATTATTTTATGCACTTTTTTCCTATTGAAAAGCAGGTAGGCAATGAAAGGCCTGAAGTAAGGTATTGGAGCCACACTCGTCTATTCATTTTGCAGATCATCACCATGTGCAGATTTTTACAGTAGCTGAATTTTCTGTATACGTTTCTGTAATTTGACAGCATATGGCTGGCAGATCAGGTGTGGGTACATATACATTATTTCAATGCTACTTTTTCACAGCAATAATGAATTTTAGTATTATATTTTAGATTTTAAATAAAGCCATTTTAACCAACGGTCAATAAAAACTATTGGATCAAATTCAACCATGTTATTTACAAATTGCCATTTGACAAAAATTATACAGGTTTTAAAGATACACTGTTATTGCATTCTTCCCAAGGAGGTGGGTGAAAATCAGAAATTAGAATTATGTCCTTTAGATGTCCAATATTTTTGCAAATTAATATGTTGAAAAATTCTTTAAGGATAAGAACAGTAAGGGAATAATTAAGTTCCCCTCTTGCTGGGGACATACTGTTTTTGTATTTTCTGCCTGTCAGTCTGTCTGCCACAAAGTCTTGAATGCTTCTCCTTATATATGGCTTATCAGATAGATGTGAAATTTGTACAATGCTTCATTGCCATTTGCAGATGTGCATATTGTCAAGATAGGAGGATCCAATTAATTTCTTAAAGTTATAGTGGAACTAAAAGGGGTGTAGGATGTTAAATTATTTGTGAATGCTTCTCCGCATATATGGCTTATTGGACAGACTTGAAACTTAGGATGATACTTCAATAGCATTTGCAGATAGTAGGATCCAATTATTATCCTAAAAGTTGTGGATTTGAGAGGGGTGGAGGGTGCAAAATATCTTGTGAACAGTTCTCTATATGGCTTATCGGCATTCATTATGTGCATGTTCCTGTTCATCTTTCTTCTCCGTATCATGCAGTACATTAAGAGGAGGAGGTTTAATTTTGAGCACTTTCAGTTTGGGGAGCTGGGGAGACATTTGTTTTTCACGAAAACAATCTGGAGTTTAATTGTCCAATAATGGTTTAAACCTGACAACTTTGTGAAAGATGTAGGGGTTTTGTGTTGAAACCATTATGCCAATTTTTACATGTGTATATAAATTTCCAATCCTTCAGATGACACTGAAAAAACAACAACAACAAAAAACTAATAATAAAAAACCCAAGTCCCCATGTCACAGCAGGTGTGGCACAGTAAAGATCCCTCCATGGTCAAAGGCCATAAGCACTGAACATAGGCCTAAATTTTGCAGCCTCTCACTGGCAACAATTGTGATGTCTCCATACAGTGAAAAATTATCAAGTGAAATATAAAACAATATACAACCAACCCTAAAGGGGGGGGGGGTTAATACATTTTTTTAAAAAAAAATTTGGGGGTAGTAAAATCACTTCTATTTCCCTCCTTACCCACATCATGGAATATTCCAACAGAGCAGTTGCAGTTTATCATATTATGTTCACTGAAAAACGTTATTTACCATGAATATCTCCACTACCAGAAACATATGTATGTCTCTGCCACTATTTAAATGAGAGGGTTAAAAGACTTATTAATCACAGGTCCAACCTCCCATTTATAAAACTGGTTATTATATCTTGGTCGTTTGTTTGAAATGAATTGGATATGGTGGAATCACACTATTTCTGCTTGATCAAATTTTCATAGTTGGAGAAACAATTTCCAAATTCTTTATAATATTTCAATTCTTCCCTCTCTTTGAGGAATCGAATGCATGTCTTTACCATTAAACCAATGAAAATTCTATGAAAACATTTTCCTCCAGAATTGTTACAGTAGAAAGTACCAATGTTCTTAGTCTTGGTTATTTCGATGCAGGAATGGCTATAAGGATTTGAATTGGCTAACTGCAAATATCCAATATTTTTAATGTTCGAAAAATGCAAATAGGTAATTGTGCATGTTCCGTGTAAATAATATATACATTTCCCTCTTTCTCTCATTTTCTGACTTTTTCTCTCTCTGCAGATTTTTTCAAACCAGGTATGATACTCTATACCAAAATTATATCACCATTCTGAATTTCAAACATGATTTAGAAAGTACATGTATATATAATACATAGCATAAAGAAATCGGAAAAATTGTGGAGTATGTAACATGATTCTATGAAATAGTGAAGATGACAGTGATCAATCTCATAAATCCAATTTAGAATGCAGATAAAAAAGTATGGCAAACATGGACCCTCGGACAAACCAGGGGTGGAATCAACTGCCTTGGAGTATTAAGCATCCCTTGTTATTTTACACCCACTATGAACCCTTTATATTGATTGGGTAAACAGAATAATCCATAGTGAAATTGGTGTATGAAGAACAGCCTAACAATTGGTAGTGACATATTAGACGGTGTTGGACATAACATCTTCGCACTCCAAGGGTTTTTGGTCCACTCCACTCCCCACAAACCCATTGCAGATTATGCCACGAAAACTGTGGTCTGCAGTGGTGACATCTAGAAAACATTCTGAATTTGAACTTTATAATCTTACCAATCAGGTAATGGCTTTCATGATACAGTTTGTTACAAATGTAAACAAGTATGACGAAATCAACTAAAGAGTCTTAGAAGGAAAATTAATGCCAGACCACGTATGCGCTATAGAAAATATAAAACAGGGATGAGAATATCACTAGCAACAGAACAGGAAACCTCAGTGTGGTAAGAGAAAATTCCAGTTAATTTGCCCATCCAATATTCATACTGTAGAGCATGTTTATGATGCGAAACAAGTCTTGCAATATGGTTGACTTCGGTTTTAAGTGCCTGAACCTTGTTTTCGAAGTCATAGTCAATTTTCTCTCAACCTGTTTAGCTCAGCACGCTTAATAAATATACTGGGACAGATTGTCATTTTAACATGGACTGTAATTCAGAACTTCTGACAATTGTTTAATCAGTAAAGCTGAAAAAATTACCCTATGATTTTCAGTGATAGTTGAACCCCTGAGAGCCAATATAGTTCCATTGTAGAGATTGATCTTGAAACTTGTTGCTAAAAATCTCTTGTGCTTGGCTCGTTGACATCCATGTTTCTTTTAAGTGAAAGCCATCTTTTCATTGGTTCCATGGTCGAACCCTGGAACCAATGAAAACTTGGTCACAGTTTTCATAGTGTAATATGCCAAGGGTTTTTGGGGAGTGTAGTGGACTCAAAACCCTTGGCTTGCAAAGATGTAGACCTAACGACAGGTTAATGGTTATATTCGCAAATAGGATTACAATGACCATAGGATTTGCAAAATGCCGATTCAAAAACAAGGTTGTTGAAACTCCTGTAACATCAACTTATTGTCAGGAGCTTTCCTCATTTTAAAAAAATTGATTGTATGCAGAACATGCTCTTGCTTATCAAATCAGTTGAGGGACATAAACACTATATGATAGACAGGGGATGGTGATGGTGAAGTATTGCTACATAAATGTGGGAAGTTGATGGAGAAGCTGAATTCATCCCATTTCTCATGAAGTTATTTTATGTGAATTTAGTATTAACGTTTCTGGTTTGAAATCTATCTCTCATCACATTTCATAACATTAGCTTCTTTTAAGGGGTAACAACACACCTGTTAGATATGTGTAATAATGTTGCTTAAGTAAAAGAAAATTTGGTTTTAGTTTCAAATTGAGGATAAAATCTGTACCCTTGTGGAACTGAAACTTGCTATATATACAAATAGACAGGCTAACATCTAAATCTGTTAACTTTTTTTTTTTTTTTTTTTTTAAATTTTTGCTTCTATTGTCTTGTTTCTCCTCGGGGAAACACTTCAACAGTATGTTATTCTTCCTTGAAATATTCTTGGGTAAAAAATGCAATTGTTAGATATGGTCAATGAAATTTATTTACAATTTTCCCAGAATGAGATTGTCTCGATATTGGAAAATGTCCATTCTAAATTCGAATCTAACAATTACATGTTCAGTGAGCTTTTTCTTTTCAAAGTTTGTCCATCAATTGGCTGTGTCTGTGTATACAGATGTCGTTTTATAATTTCGACTTTTTTCAAAAACCACAGGGCAAGTTCGAACAAAACTTGGTTTGAATCATCCTAGGGTAAGTTGACCGTTAGATTTTGTAAACATGAATCATGGAAAAGGATGATATAAAGAAAGACAAAACTTTTAAAAATATTCCTCTAAACAACTTGACAGATGACATTGTAATCCTGATCACATTTTTTTATAGCTTGCCTCTCTCTGCTAGGTATCTCTCTGTATTTGCATCTCTAAAAGAACATGCCTTGCATTATGGAAGATTCTGATTGTCCAACTTAATGGCCTCAAGGCCTGGGTTGGATGATGGTAGGAGTCCCATCATTTTACAAAGGACCATATGGTGCAACATACGCTTTCCTGGAAGACAGCAAAATTTTGGT
The DNA here is from genome assembly GCA_024699665.1 of Ostrea denselamellosa. NCBI lineage: Eukaryota > Metazoa > Mollusca > Bivalvia > Ostreida > Ostreidae > Ostrea > Ostrea denselamellosa. Next base: position 2,380,459 of record JAMZEH010000054.1, on the reverse strand, counting down.
GGCCCTTATGCCCTATTGTTTGATGAGAGGAAAAATTAACAGGCAGCTCTGAGTGCTTATCAGAAGAAAGATGTTTATATAGTATGTGTTCATGAATGCATCTTACCAAATCTGTGTTAGAGGTTGCATGTACATTTCTGTTCATTATTGTGCATCCTCACAAGTGATTACATACCCCCACACAAACAGACAAATATTGCAGATAAGTATATTTTCATTCATATTTTAAAAGGAAAAGTCAATCATTAATTGTGAAAATGTACTTGGTAGTTAGCTGCAGAACTGTAGCTCTTGAACTCAAATAGTGTATTGGGACAGATCAGTCCTAGTATATTAAAAATTATCAAAGAGCTGCAGCTGTTATTTAATGCACCTCTTTAACAAGCTTTAAGTATAATTTTAGTGTGCTACCTTCAATTAAAAAAGGGGGGGCCTCCATGGCTGAGTGATTAGTGCATCGCACTCAAAATCACAAGGCCTCTCACCTCTAGTCGGTGCGGGTTTGATTCCCACCAAGCCGATATATGTAAGAAAGTTTGCCAATTTATTTTCGGAAGGTTGGATGTCTCTTCCCAGGTACATTGTATTGGAGTTTGGGCCTTCGGATGAAACCGCAAAAACCAAGGCCCCTTGTCATAGCAGGTGTGGCATGTGAAAGATCCCTCCATGCACAAAGGCCATAAGCGCCGAGCATAGGCCTACATTTGCAGCCCTACACCAGCAATGGTGACATCTCCAGATGAGTAGAAGATTCTCGAGTGGGACGTTAATCAATCAATCTACCAATAAAAACTGGATGCCACCAGATAACTGAAAAATTGTTGAGTGTGGCAGAAAACAAACAATCAGTCATTCAAAAAAAAAAAAGAGATTCACTCTTGAAGGTATACACCAATGCATAAAAACATTTATATTTTTAAAGCCCAAAACTTGAATCACAAAATACCTTGGCTTTTCCTGGAGACAAATCAACACAAATTCTCTCTTTGCTTCCTGAAGGATTTGGTTTTGAAGGGGGCGAGCTTGTTGGAGAGTGTAAAATCAATTGTTTTGGTGTTCGACATGTTGTAGGGGTCTGGCATCCATGGATGTTTGAGACTACATTTTCAATTACATATGAACACTTACTAGCCTTCACAACTTTCACTGGATTGTTTAAAGTTATAACATCCGTTTTTACTGGGATATTTGCTCGTAAGTTGCTTAGAATTTCACTTTTTTCTCTTCTCAACTGGTCCTCTTTATTCTTTAACTCAAAGTCAATCTTGCACAGTTTATTTAGTTTGTTATAACACATGTGACACACGTATGGAGATAATCCATCGTTTTCCAGTGGTACAAAACCTAAAACCTCGGACAATTGTGAAGAACACGCAAAGGATTTCCCAAAAATCAATCGGCGATATTTGTTTAGGTTGATACCTTTGCATATGCGACAAGAAGTTGAAGTATTTGCCATCTTTTGTTCGCAGTCTCGTGTTTAGAATGAGAAACGCATTTTGATTGGCTCCAAGTGCACGACTTGGACCCACTAAAATACGGATTCCTGAGCCAGAAATTTAAACATGAAACCTTGACTTGTGAAGATCACAGGTGCTTGGGTTTTAACATATGAATACACATTTAACCTTATACATATGTAAATAATCAACTATGTGTAAGGTTAGATGTGTAGTCATATGTTAAAACCCAAAGATGATTATTAGGAAGTGTGCATTTTCGGAGAGACCTTTGATTGACCGAGATCCACAATATAAATTCATTAGGCGGAATGAAAGTATATTAAGTCCTGTTAAAAAAGAAAGGGGGTGTAGAAGGATGACTTGGAAAAGAACGATATAAATTTATGATTATGTGTTTCCCAATTTCAAGTGCCTAGATGTTGAAATTTATATATATATTCAGTTTTACGATGAATGTGTAAAACAATGAGGGTATCTATATAAGCATATACGTAGCGTATTATAGACTAATCAGATACAAGCCTTGTTTTCATTCTAAGTTTGACCGCCATTATTAAATATAGAGTCAGGCTAATAACAGGAAATGTGCCATACTATAGGGTTTCACTAAAATCAGGAAAAACACAAACAGGACAGACAGAGACGTTGGGGGAAAATAATTTATAATAGTAAATCAGCATGATAAAAAAAAACCGACTACTTTCAAAATAAAAAATTGAGTGTTCCATGGAACATGTATAGTCCCCGAAAGCATGCATCGGTGGTCGCTGTAAACATCACATAAACTAAATAACCTTCACAAAAGGACATGCATGCTAAAAACTTTTTCTTACAATTTCAAAAGTTTTAGGGTGTGACTGATGACAAAAGTTATCCGCAAGTATCGTAGTTTTGGCATCCAACACCGCTATACAAAAAATGGCGAAACCCGTGATTACTATTTGTCCTTGACATATTTCGCAGTCATATGAAGCGAAAACGATAAATACCGACCTACAGGACAAGCAATTCTGGAAAGAAAGAAAAAAATAATTGAAAGATGGTTATTTGATATAGATTTTGTATAAGGTTTTTTTTTTCAAACAAATTCTCTTCTGATTGTATTGCACTTGAGAAGGAAAAAAGATGTACTTGTTGCACACATAAGAAAACTTGCGAAAAGAATTGGACAATGTGGATTGATTGTATGTCTGCGAATTAAAGTAAGTAACGCTGTTTTCGTAAACTATGAAAGTGAACTTGCCCAACTGTAAGATGTGATGGCCATTCTAATTGATATATGCTAAATTTAGAATTGAAGTGGTTTATAATGTACGTAAAGAGTCTTGCAAGTTCAACCTCGTACATCGTGATGATGGACAAAACTACTTTTGAAATGATGTGTGCGTTAGAAGTGTTCGATGAAGAATTAAAGTTGACAGTTTTTGGAATGCAAGGCTATTTTGATTTTGATGAAAAAAGAATGCAAACTGGTGAAGAAAGAATAGAAATTGAGTTAAAGATTACGTTGTGTGTGTATGTATGTATATGTGTGTGTGTATATATATATATATATAGTTTTGTACTCATTTGAGAGGTACCTAGTTATGTCGGCAAAGTTGAACTTAAGGTCATGGTAGGCATTGGTATGATAATGAACCCTAGTTGGAATATGGCCCGGAGCGCCAATGATATTGGTCACAGTTTACGGCTCAATACTTTTGGGGATACGTTACTTCGAATCGGTGTGCGGAATACGCCCTCTCCTGACCGATGAAGCACTAGTTTCAGACTCGTATTACAAGCTTGAATTGCAGACTTTGCTTCGATATGAAGAAATATGAATGAAGCATTTCTGTACCTTACAGTTACTTTCTGATAATTGTTGAAAACAAATTAGGCCTGTTTGGTCGTCCAAGCTGGTGGTCCCAGAAGAGTATAAATAAGGAAAGTAAATCATATTCAAGAAAGATTAAAACTAATTGGTTTTCAATGCAGTTTCTTGAAATGTTTTTGTCTATGACTTCGTAAGGTGGTCTGTTCAAGTTGGTTTATTTCATTTATTTTAACGGGTAATATTTAATAGCAAGCAGAAAAACCATAAACAAATACTTGCATACATTAATTTTTGCTGGGTACAGACCCCCCCCCCCCCCCCCCCCCCCCAAAAAAAAAGTATCATCTGTCATATTGTTGCGTGTCGCTTCGACGTATGTGACCAAAACTTTTCAAGATTCTAAGCGAGACTGAGGAATGTTCTATATATTAGGCTAAAGTTGGAAATGGATCTACTTCTTGAAATTGAATGTATAATCGTGTAGCATTTTCAGGAACCTTGTATTGTTTTAGTGAATGGAACTAAACAATATTGAAATTTCTTGAAAATCATAAGTAAAATGCTAAACTATATGACATTAATAGAAAACGACATTTCATATCATGTATTATATCCCCATTAACAGAACTCGGCTTGTGGTGGTTAGCAGACAGTAGTCGTTCATGGCTGCCTTTGGTTATGGTAATGTGAACAAGTCGCTTCCTGTCACTTAGAGTACCAGGGATCCATGCAGTTGTTTGGAATTGGTAAGTCTCAAAATATGAAAATTTTATTTTGTTGTAAAAATGTGTTATGATGATAGTTTTGTATGTAACTTTAAGTAAAATCACTAATAATATTCAAACTTTGAATTTTTATTAAAATAAATATTTCAAATCTCCTGAATATATAGCATTATGCAGTAATTTTTGAAGACAGTAATGTAATTTTCCTTCATTCAGACCTCTGAATAGGTTTCTAACGAATGTTAGCAACAAAAAAATTGTAAAAACCATATTTTTTTTCTTCTGTGATTGAAATAGAAAATGACAAATTTAAAACAAATTTTCTAACACCAAAATGACATCTATTATAACTCAAAGATTGGTGGCTGCTGAGAGAGAACGCACAAAATTGAAATCTCATGAATGGAAACTCTTGAAATATTATTACTGGATGAAATCGGTATTGGTATGACACATGCTGCCCATTTTTCTTTTTACATGAAAAACAGTATGAAGGATGAATGGAAGACCAAATATTTAGTAAGCTGTCCCATGAAGTGGAGAAATAAGTGAGGTCAGTTTAAGACGTCCACTTTCTGTTGTGTGGGGGGGGGGGGGGGGGGATTTTGAATTTATGGTACAATAAAGAAAAACTCCAGAAAATTAGAGATTTATAATGCATGTTTTTGATAGGATATATATATATATAAGTTTGAACACATTGTTTGTTACTCGTAATCTTTTTCTGAATTTGAAATTGACCATTTTGTTGGTTAACCAGTGACAAATTGCACCATTGAAGATAATATAATTTACAGGCATACTCAGTGAAATGTGAAGATAAATGATTTACTGTGTCTTGAAAGTTCTTTTTAATGCAATCACTACTTTTGTTTTTTAATGCGCGTTATGTGTTGAATGTTGAAAAATAGTTCTTGGTGCTGGGTTAGGCCAATATACCAAGTTAGTTTATACAGATAATTTAATAAATTATTTTGCTAAATTTGTATCGACAAATCAAAAGAGAGAATACAACCATGGGTTATTCAAAGAAATTGGTTTTCCAGAATATTTGAACGATGGTGAACGCTTGGTGTGGTGATGTGATGTTTCAGAAACCTTCTTCTCTACAAGGAATCGAAGTTTTACAAAGCTGACATTAATGTGCAGAAAAGGAAACAATAAACAGGATGATTAATATCGAAATGGGATCGACATATTATTTAGTACCCAAGCTAGGAGAAATGAAAGGTGAACTAGTTTGGTTCTTTAATGAAAGGCACTATTGTGGGCCTATGAAAGATATCTACACTTCGAGAATTAAATAGAATTCTTTAAAGTCATGTTTTGTTCAAGATTTTTGAATATAAGGAGAAAGTTAGAAAAAAAATATTGACTTTTTCAGTCATATCGACACCATCGCAAACATATCACCCACGCTTTTGGATTGTTATTTTTCTTCGGCAAATTCAGAAGTTAATTTTTTTCGGCAAATTCAGAAGTATTTTCAGTTTTCCAAAATTACAGGAAAGACCCAATAAGTTGTGGTTACCGTGTTGTTACCGTGCAAATTAAAAGTAACAGAGAAAAACACTCATTAAAATAAATCCAGTGACTTTTAGTGGTCGGATATGTACAGTGAATAAATTCAAGAAAACGGGGTTCGAATTGACCGACAACATAACATGTGCAGGTAAACAGGCGGCCTTGTTGAATTAGTTTGTTGTTTTTTCGCCACACTCAACAATTTTTCAGTTATCTGGTGGCGTCCAGTTTTTGTAGGTGGAGGAGAGAACCCAGACAATGTACCCGTGAAGAGACCACCGACCTTCCGAAAGTAAACTGGCAAAATTTTTCACATATATCAGCGCGAGCGAGAATCACACCCGCGCCGACTAGAGGTGAGAGGCATTATGATTTCGAGCGCAATGCTCTAACCACTCGACCACGGAGACCCTGTATTGAAGTAGTGTTTTCAATTCAAATGGCGGCTTTATTAGGTCTTAAAAGATAAGTCATGACACAAATGTAGTGGGGAAATATGAGAACATTTTTGAGGGGCAAGTTTGAAATACAGAGATACACAACTGGACAATTGGAGGATTTTGTAAGAGTTCGATGTGCATCACCGATGTTGCCAAGATTCCTGAGTTACAGTTCTGCGGCTGCCGTATATATGTAGGGTAAAGTTTGTTCACATTATTCCACCCCCACTCCAAAAAAAGCTTTAAGTTAATTCTGAACACAATACAGTTTCTAGCGTTTGTCACTCTCATTTTGTTTAAAACATGATCATTTTCTATGTTAACAATCTGCATGTAAACAAAAAACAAGACTCGAGGCTTGTTTACATAATAAAGAATTGTGAGCTCTGTATCTTTAAAATTTTGCTGACCATTAGAAATACTATAGTTTAACATTGTAAACATTAAAAATGGGGGGGAAATTGAAAATTTTCAGTTCTAATTTTGCCCATGCCCCGTTAACAGACAGACGCACTATTTCAGATATCAGTGAACATAGATAGCGATTGTACACACTTGTTCAATGATGAATTCGTCAACTAGCGTTAAAGACCACGTTTTCCCTTTTTTCACTCCATGCATCACTATTAACACTGAAGTAATGCGCAAGAGTTCCAGTCATATTTGTGGTCTTTCCACCATTTTCCTTTTGGGCATATAATTTAGGGTAAACTGATCATTTTTTTTAACCAGTTCCACAGTGCTGAAATAAAATTTCATTCTGAGGGGAAAATATAACAGATTTAACACCTTTAAAGTCTATTTGTTTATTATGTGCATAGCGTCACAGTAAAATTTATCAAATGTCACACACCGATCACGGTGGCTCAGTGGTAGAGCTCTCGCCTCGTGAACGGAAGGTCGTGAGTTCGAGCCCCGCTCGGGCCGGCCGCGTCAAACCTAAGACGTTAAAATAGGTAGTGATTGCTCCTTCGCCAAGAGCTCGGCATTACGAAGTGAGAGTCACGGGTCTTTCGGATGGGACCTTATAAACGGAGGTCCCGTGTCGCAGCAGGTGTGGCACGTAAAAGAACCCTCACTGCTAAAAGCCATTAGTGCTAAGCATAGGTCTAAATTTGCAGCCCCGTCACCGGTAATAGTGACAGTCGCCGGATAGCTGAAAAATTGCTCAGGCGACTATAAATAAAAAACAAACAAACAAACAAATCAAATGTCACAGTACAAAATGCCACAATTCTAACAGCGTTATAAATTCGTCCTTAAAAACGTGTATATAGCGCATGAAGTAAAAATTCAGGAAGTTTTTTTTTTTTTAAATTTGGTATTCAACGTCCATGACGCTTTTGTCGTTGAGCATAACAACTTGATGACCACGACCTAAAAATCTAAACATGTGTTCCTGAAACACCATTCCTTCAGATGGCAACAATGAAACAAATGAAAGGTATTCTCCTAAGGAATCTACATGTTTATAGTTCTTGAGACATTGCCTAGATTAACTTTTAAAAATAGTCAAAACTCCTAGGTCATTGTCACAAAGGCAAAAACTATGGTACTAAACAGAGTAGCCCTGTCACATGGAATGAAATACGAGAGCCTAACGCTCACCATTTTGTGAGTAAGATTAAAGTTTTGAAATTTGGGTTAAACTCCAAGGTGAAAAACCATATCACATGGAAGTTCTTGTAATAAGAAAACTATACACAAAATATGAATAATATTTTTTAATAGTTCAGGAAATACTAGTATTGCTTAGGTTAGCTATTCTTAAAAGTACGTCACACTCCAAGGTTAAAATCACGAAGTCAAAAACTTTGGTACCCAAAGAAAGTTCTTGTCCCAAGGAAGGCATATATCAAATATGAAAGCCCTATCTCTCACTATTCAAAAGTTAAAGTTTTGGACAAAATGATAAGACAGAATAAATGACAAAATGAATATGACCCGTCCCCGATCTTTGATCTCGGGGGCATTAAAATGTGATCTGAAGGATGGAAGCCTCTTTTTTTTTTTTTTTTCTCCATTCGCGGACTTCACAAGCAATTGCATGAAACAAAGCAAACCACAAGTGATATCCAAAAGACGACTATCTCGAGTAAATGAACAGCGCTGAATATTTTGAGGACATGCATGTAGGTGACGTTTCTCGGTATATAATTTTTCGTGAACGTTCAATTCACGTGCATTATATCTCGTTTCTACAATATTTTCATGTCTGTTTTAGAGTTAGCATATTTTGATAGTTCCTGGTTGTTGAAAGTAAAAGTCTACTGTAAATATGGGCAATATCATGGTAACTATGGAGAAACCCCTTCGAAACAATCGGGTATCGAACCCGGGGCTCTTCCATAACAAGTTAGATGATCTAACCACTGAGCTGCCCAGGCCAATGTAAAGAATTTTGGTAATATTACAATACAATTAAAAAATTTAAACCTATTTCGGAAATCCTACATGTACTTTTTATATCAAGATGATGAAAAATTAATTTTAGAGAAAATGTCAAAAACGTCGCGTATGTCCTTAAGGCAGAAGACGGGTGCAACTTCATGATGAAAACAAAAGCTTCTGCATAAGAGATTTCTACTTACCAAAGGACTATATCCTACCTTTTGTGGTGCGGAAACCCAGAAGGTGGAGGAAACGCATCCTTAGGTTCTTTACATTTGATGAATTTATTCCAGAATATAATTGTAAAGGATTTCAAACAGTAGCTGGATAGCATAACTTATTCCTGAACATGAAATAAATTTTGCTTTTAAAATATCACGTGAATCATCACACAATGAGACAACAACAAAATAGACCACTGATATTGTAAGTATGAGTATTCAAAGAAATCTCAGAACTATAAATGGTTTATGTGTGTTTCAGTTAGAGCAATTCATTGTATGCATGCCCAAAAGATTATATGCAAAATCTGGAAATTAGACGTCATGGTCAAAACACTTGAATAAAGCCAAATTCTCATAAAGATGAATAAATATGTATTTGTGTTTAAATTTTTATGAAGACATCATTAAGTTAGCAAAGGCAAAATTTAAGCTATACTGAGGGTCAAAGTAAACTTTAAAAAGGTCTGAACAGTCTGTGGATGAAATCTGAAACCCAAAATGTCAGCGAGAAGTGAAGGTCAAAATGAAGTGGAAAGTTGGGTTAAAATAAGCATAGAAGTCGCAATGTCAACAAGAGGAACATTTTAATGAAGGAATTATAAATATGTAAATCAGAAGTGAGCTTAAAACCAAATCAGAACTATGAGACGATGTAAAGTAAATCACAGGCCAGTGTCTAGGTCATGGGCATCAATGGAGTGGGTTCATACTCACTGAACATTGAAGTTCTCTCTCACAGTTCAAATGTTATAACCAATCTTTGGTTTTTTGCCCACAGACAGTACAGGATAAAACTACAGTCTTCAATTCCAGAACATACAAAATCATACATAGTGTCCACAAAAATGTGCAATTAAATGCATTTAACTAGTATAGTATTTATGTAGTAACATGTACTATGAATGGATAGATTATTAAAATATCAAAATGCCTGAATATATATTATGAATTTTCTCTATTGTAAGTCAGATGAGTCATAGGTATTTCTAGAACTATACATAAGATATCTACTGTTTCATACATTCATGTATCAGTGTGTGTGACAGTCATTACAAAAATCCAATTAATTTAAATTACCGTGCTGGATACAGATATTCATTAAAAAAATAAAAATACAAAGAATGACAAGGTAGACTAATAAACACAAGTAATAATTGTAACAGAATGCTATTACAAAAGTCTTCCAAACAAGCACTAATTGAATCCCTGTTCCCCCCCCCCCCAAAAAAAAAAAAAAGAAAGAACGAAAATGCTTAGAGTCTACTTCTTGAAATATAGACAAACTCCATACTGTTTTTAGATTTATCCTCCTCTTGCAAAACCCTGAAAGATTCCATTAAAACTATCAGCATATCAAGTAAATGTGATATGTGTAATTTTGCTGCCCTTCACCAACAATGATGACTTCTCCATATAAATGAAAAATTATTGAGTGGGACGTTAAACAATGTACAATCAATCAATCACTTTAAGCCAGTGAGGCAATTCCTCATTTTCAGTGCATGAAGCCATTGAAAATGTATCCATAGATTTACAACAAAAGCAATCAAAACATAATCAAATACTTACACAAAAATATATCATTAACCATTTTAATTCTTTCTACCAGGATGTGAAAAATCCTGGAAATTCTTTTAAACTGCTGAAACAATCTTGGCACAGGTCACCACTACACATTCATGATTCATTCAGATGTTTCACACATTTTTGGTGGCCATTTTCAAAATTTTAAGTTAACCATTTTATTCACCATTCTCAATTACCACCACACACTTCATTTTGTGGAAATCAGTTAACAATTAAAAATTAATGCATTTTCAATGACCATTTGAAAAGTTTAATTGCCCTTTTTGACAATTTCAGATTAGAATTTTATATACCATCCTCAACTACCCCAACTTACTATATTTCATTGAGATCAGAAATTGTTCAAAATTTGATATTAGCAGCCATTTTCAGTTCACCATTTATTCCCCATCCTCAACTACCCCTATAAAATTTTGTCTCCATATGAGTGAAAAATTCTCAAGTGGCCATTTCATACACTTGATACACTGAAATCTTCAAGTTCACCATTTCCTTTGCCATTCTCAATTACAACTACATTTGTTGGGATCAGATAATACTGAAAAATTGACATACTTTGGGTGGCCATTTTGAAAATTTCCATCAATTTGAAAACTCTGCATTGAAATCATAAGATATTTTTCATAAATTAGCTAAATGTGTTTATTCTTTGTCTTGCAATAGTCGCTGTATTTTTATATTCTTCTCTTGGCTGTTTTTGTTTTGTGTTCACTGATGTCTGCAAAACAGAATGATTTTAGCTGTGTACAAGACAAATGACAAGTTGGTGGTGACATTTTAGCTACAGCAGTAGTATGCTGTATGAGAAACATAGTTTTAAGACATTCTCCGAGGAAGGAGGGATGTATACCAGTATGATACAAACCTGTCCTTTGTCAAAAATCACATTTCCATTGTACATAAAAATTGTCTTTGTGAAGGACTCCACAGAGACTAATTAAACCACGACCACAAAGATTTGTTATTAACTGATTCTAAATAAAACTTCAGTTTTGCTGTGTGATACCATGCATAAACACTTCATTTTGCATATCAGAAGTAATTGCAAGTTGTCTAATCCATCAAGAGTTTCTAAAATTAAGATATGAATATGCTTTCACTTTTTCACTTACTATAACTCATTCCCATTAATACTAAATCAGTGAATGTGTATAAGGGACACCCCTATTTATGTGCTGTTAATATGCTGATCATATATGAAAAGAAAATTATTTTTCCAATGAATATTTACGATTCACTTACTGGATCAAGTACTGGATACAAGACATTTACTTACAATCTCAAACACAATAATAATCTTCTTTTTGTAAATTTCATCATCCAGGAAACACAATTTTAGTGATTTAGAAGAAATGAGGAAGCTAGATCCAAGTTTCTACATCCTGTACTTACCATCCAGTTCCTCGTTGATGGTTGGTTGCCTCTGCATCCTTGCTCTCTTCAGTTTGTTCTCTTTCTGTGCCTCCTGCTCCTTTTCTGCAAAACATTCAGAAATAATTTTCTTCAACCTCACTAGTCCTGGATTTCTCCCCACTGAATATGGCGAGTCCTCGTCAATGCTGACATCAATAGACGTAGAGGAGGTAGACGAAAGTCTCCCTTTTGTGACTGTCTTTGATTCACTCAGTCTGTCCTCCAGGAAATCCTGTAAAGAACTCTCTCTGGAACCTTTCCTTGCAAACCGCTTTCTTTTTGCTTCTATATCGTCCTCTTCTAAAGAGCTTTGTGAAGAAACTGAAATGTCGCTAGTTCTTCTTATCAGACTTCGCACTGCAAATATGATTCCAAATGCTATTGCATTAATATGTAATAAAATGCACTTTACTTTCTAATTCAAACAACTTTTACAAAGATTTTGATTCTTCATATTATATAAATCTTTATGAATTTTTCATGAAACTGATTTTATAAAAGAAATAATTCACTGACTTGATCCTTCAGTTTCCGGTGGAGACATCAGATCAGTGTCTTCATCATCAGTGTTATCAACATCCATGTCCACTACCTCTTTCATCAGCTGTTCACAAGCATTGGAATCCTCCAGTAAATTGTATTCTTCAAAGTCCTCCTCGATGAAATAATCATCTCCAGTCAAATCTCCATACATTACTTGTTCTTCTTCTGGACATTCTCTAAACACATAGTTGAAATTTAGCCTTGTTTGTCGCAAATTGAAAATTGGGTCCTTCTTGGTGGTATTACTTTGAAGGGACAGCTGGGAAGGTGTTGATTTATCCCTGTCATCATCATCATCATCATCATCATCAGAATAATCATCATCTGAAGATGAAGCAGCAGAAACCTTTGCTCCAGTAAAGGCACCTGCTCTAAGCATGGTCTGTAGTTGGTCATAAGTGTAGACAAATTTTGTTGTTTCTTTCTTGCTTCTTCTCTTCTTTCGAGTCGCCTCAAACTTTCCACTCTCAAAGTCCTACATGATATAATGATATATATGTAATACTTACATATTTTTTTGATTTCTCTATTATATTTAAACTCGTGCAACACTGCCTTGTTCTGTTGCTGTAAGGCATAGTGGAAAAATCCACAGAAATCAGCAAATTATCAATGCAAATTAATTTTTTACGGTAAAAAAAATCCTTTAAAATAACTGAAATTGGGATTAAGTGCTACAGGAATCATCATAAGGTTAAATTTCTCACATCAATGAATCCCATTCCAAACAAGAAACCCAGCGTCTGTCAATATTCATACCATATAGAACTGGATAGCTTTGGCAATTTTCTTAGTTTCTTTGACTTGTGTTAATGCCCACATATGATTGTCCTTTATCAGCTGGTATTCTGGATGGTTCATGGGAAGACCTCCAAGCTTTGTCAAGTGCATTGCATGCTCATAGTTAGAAATGGCTTCATATAGCTTGTTAATGGGTTCATCTAGATATATTTGACAAATATGATTTAAGTATCAAAATAATGGTCTACCTTTTTGTTTACAACATATTATTATTATGTTATCAATATTTACAATCTTGCACTTTGAATATTAAAAAATACACTGAACATTAAACGAACGGGATGTAATAGTCAACAGGCTCATGCATTTTGCACGTGAACTCCAGTGAAATACAAACACTGTGTTAAAAGGTTTTGTGGTATTGAAAAATCATGCAAACTTTACGAATGAATCTGTACATGTACCAATAGATTCTGTGTACCAGCTGCATCAATGCTGAAATACATACACATATATAACAGTAGAAACTAATCATATACAGGAAAGATCTGCAGAACTTTTCTGAGTCCAGTATAGAATCATAAATTGGTTTTTCAATATTCAGGTATTTAAATCATGGACTATTAAGAGGCTGTCCATGAAGAATCAGGCAGAGGTTAGCACATGAAATTTCTGAGATGTGCAAATGTTTAATGACTTTAGAATTATTTACACTCAATGGTATATAAAAATAAGATTGATCTAACATAGTGAATGTAATATTTCATGAATGTAGCAATGAAAACTCTTATAAAGGGCTGATAACTCCCATCCACCAGAAGTATCAGAATGTTGAAAATCCGGGAGAGCTACATTATTGCAGGTGTACATACATACATACACACATACATAGTAACTACGCTATAATAACAAGGTATTATTTTATCTCGGAATAATTATATGTTTCAGAATTTAACTAACTGAAAAAAAAAAGAAATAAATTCATTGTTTATTTCTTCATAGTTTAGAAAGGGGGTTTCTATAACATTTCTCAACATGAAAACAGTTTTCTACGATTTACGGATGCCTTTTACATTTATACACATCAATTAGTTAAATTCCGAAACATATAATTATTCCGAGATAAAATAGTATTACATACATACATACATATATTATCTATTTATCTAGATATATTATATATATATATATATATATATATATATATATATATAGAGAGAGAGAGAGAGAGAGAGAGAGAGAGATACTGTTATAAAGAGCAGATAACTCTTGTCACAGTACTAAATTTGTAATAATATTTATAGGTAAATTCATCTTTAAATTACTACAAATATATTTGTGACAGAAGTAGATCATTGTGTTGCTGAAACCCTGAGTAATCAAGCAAACCACATGAAGAAAAAATGGTGGGCCCTTATATGTAATATACCACCTAATGGACAGTAACTGTTGTTCAATGAACAGCTGATTTACTATCTGGACAGGTGCAGTAGATGTCCAGTCTCCAGGATAAAAAAACTGGGACAAAGTCACTTTTTGATCCACATTTTCTTTATAGTATATGTACAAGTAATGAAAAAGTGAGATTGAGACAAAAGAACAGCTCTTCTCCAGAGATAGACCTCTAATTTCACTCTTAATCTTCGGACTCATCAGTGGAGATATTATCTCATACCTGATAATCAGTTTCTTCCTTTCTTACAATTCTACGAGGGATGTTCAGTATGTAATGTGTATTGTACCATGGTGCAATAACACTTCGCACGATTTTGTGCATGATGATACTCTTGAATAGCTGTATTCAATACCTTTTCAATGGTATAAACACGAGCCTTCAGCTCCACATAGTTTTAATCGTATAGTCATTTCAATAGAGCCAGTCATTGATCACTGTTGTAAAAATGGTTGGGAAATGGGTTGAGAACATTAAAGAAATTAGAGCTTATATAGAAGTTTGCATAAAATAGATCTGGTCTCATGCGATGTTTTCCTTTTTCCAAAACTTAAAAAGTTCTTATCTGGTCGTCGTTACAAGTCCCGACAAGCCCTTGGCTCAGCCATCAGTCAGTGCCTCAGAGGTCTACCTAAATCAGTGTACTGTGACAGACTTCAGAAATGGATTCTCAGATTGAAATTATATATTTCAAACTGCAGAGAATACTTTGAAGGGTTGTAATATTCATTTCACTATTTGAGTCGAATGCTTTTGAGATATCGTACAATACACATTACATATCGAACAACCCTCGTACACGTAATATTATATTGTATCTGAACTAAATATACTAGTTTTGCTACATACAGGTACGATTTGCTTCCTCACAAATGGATCTTCATTGGAATGAACAGTGAGGAAATTACAGTGTACCAAAATTTAGACCACAATCAAAAAGGTCACTCAAATTATTCTGCATTTATTTATCAAATGATAGTAAAAAATTGGGTGTAATATCATAGCCCTTTACTTGTAATTTACAGGCAAAGAAACCAGTAGCTGCAGACCTCTCTTACAAAATATTGGACAGACTCTGGTCTACAGATCTGCAGCAAAGAAAGCAGAAGCAAACTTTGTTGTAGTGTACAGTAAACCTGAAAATTTGTGGTTGATAAGTTACACCAAATTTCATAAAAATTAGTTGGAAAGTATTATATTTCTTAGGGAAATACTGTATGTGTTCTTATTTTAGTGGGATTCAAAATTTTGCAGTTTTGGCAGTGAAGCATGAGTGCTAATTCAAAGCTAAGATGTTAAATTCTCTATTTATCGTTTCTAATACATGTAAGAAATATGAAATCATGATTATGCTTAACATATGTTCCGACTGTGTCAAGTTTTAAATATGCTAAAATAAGTACACATACAGTATATTGGCAAGCCGAAATATACCCATACAATATTGTATAAGTAGAATTTTTAGTGAGGTAACAAAATGACCCCAACATCATTCCCTTTGGCATACAACTGAATCAGATATATCTTACAATCACTAAGATTAATATATATATATATACCAGGGCTGTTCGGAAAGTATTGAGAGACATTCTGTGTATTTTCCTTTCTAATTGACATTTTTGGATAAAAGTTGCTAAACACATTAATCATACATTAATAAATTATAAATAGTCTATCAATTACACACAACAAACCTGAAATTTTATGGTTGATAATTTACACCAAATTTCACAAAAATTTGTTGGAGTATACTATATTTCTTAGGAAAATACTGTACGTATTATTACTTTAGTGGGATTCAAATTTGTGCAGTTTTGGCAGTGAAGCATGAGTGCTAATTCAAAGCTAAGATGTTAAATTCTCTATTTATCGTTTCTAATATATGTAAGAAATATGAAATCATGATTATGCTTAACACTGTGCCGAGTTTTAAATACGCTAAAATAAGTACACATACAGTATATTGGCAAGCCAAATATACCCATGCAATATTGTAGAAGTTTTAGTGAGGTAACAAAATGACCCCTACATCATTAACTTTGGTATACAACTAAATCAGATATATCTTACAATCACTAAGATTAATTCCTCGCTGATACATGTGTATGACTCACGAATTACAAGGAAAACCACAATTATTCTATCTCCAGTATACAGTGCCACCAAAATGTACTCGTTAGGACTACTAGGATCATATCATATTTCTTAGAGAAATACTGTACGCGTACTACAGAGAATCCATGTCATCACATGAAATACAGGTACTACTCATGTTGTTGAGTACACTTTATATCAGCTCTTTAAAAGTTTGAACATGTAAGCAATACAAAAGAATTGAAGTGATTCTTTTAAATTCTTACATTTGTCTCCTAATTTGTTCTGAAAGTAGTCCCAGTACATGTAGATGGCTCGTTCTATCCGAACAGTGGCCACATCATGTACTGTCACGGTTATTTCTTCATGAGGAGGTGACATCAACAGTTTCCTCAGATCATATGCTTTTACAATGTGGTCCTCAGCCAGCCCCATCTGTCTTAACTTCATTTCTACAAAAGCAAGTGAGCGCTGGACTTCTGCAAAGCTGTCAAACTTTTCCATCTTGAAATGGGTGAACAATCTGATTGCTTGTTGGTAATAATTTTCTGCATCCCTAAAGCACATTTTAGCCTGTACTTTTTCAGCTCTTTTTTCCAGTCCAAGGCCCTCTCTGTAGAGACATTTTCCTATATTATGAATGTATAATGGGATATCTATGTTGTTAAAGTTGTTCGATATGCTTTGTGCATAGAGAAATGCCTTTAAATGATTGTATTTTGATTGTTGAAGACTTGGTGGGGTCAAATTTGCATACACTTTCCCCAAAGAATTGTAAACCAGTGCCAAATCTATCTTGTATTTTTTTCTAACAGCTTTTTCAAGTCTTTTCCCCCATAATTGTTTAACATCTTCAAAATAATACTGTGCCTCAGAGTATTTTCGGTCTTTGAGACATAGCTTCCCAGCAAAATAAAAGACAGCCCCTGCAACTTCAACATACGACTCCAGATTGCTAGTGGTGGGAGGAATGCTTAGTAGTGTTTCATTCAAAATACAATTCAAAATGTTCTCTGCTAATTCATTTCTGTCACTCTCAAAAAACTTTCTTCCAAGATAAACTTGCCATAATGCAGTTTCCAAAAATTCTCCTCTCATCTTTGAGTGCTCAATGAATTTGTCCAACAGTTTGAACTTCACATAATCCTCAAGAAACAGATCTGCTACTTCTGAAATTCTTTTGCAAGTCAGAATTGACCTTGAATTCTTCTTTAATTTCAGTAAATCAGGATGAATCTTCTGGATCAAATCATAATACGTCTTCAGATGAAACTTGAAATCTTTCAATTTTTTCCATGCTTTGACACAATCTTTCTCAAATTTCTCAAAAATTTTACTGTTTTTCTTTTCTACATAATCCATAAATAAGCATTTGGCTTCATTACTTGGTGTCTCAAATGCTTCATTTTTAGCAATTTGGCAGAGAAACTCACATACTAGGGGATGCAGTGAAAATCTCACTTTCTTTGAGGTTGTATTAATGTCTTCTGTCTCCTTCCTACTCAAATCATCTGCCTCAACAAAATGACGGCTCTTCAAATAAATCATATTTACATTCGTTTCTACCACAATTGGATGATCATCATCCATACTCTTCTCACCCAACACATATGCTGCAGTTGCCAGATCGAATTTAGCTGTTCCAAATACATGCAACTTCACCAGTATGTCTTTTTTGCTCTTGTCTAAGGTTTCAAATGTCTGGGTAAGACATCTGCTCTCCATCTGTAGACCTGGGAAATCTTTTTCCAAATTTTTGGCCAGCATTTCAGCATTAACCTTGCCACTTCTGATGGCAGCTCCAACAGATTTGATGGCCAATGGACTTCCTCCACACAATTCTACAATCTTCTGGCAGACCTCATTGTCTGGTGGAGGCTGAAATAGGGAACTGGATGTGGGGAAAGGTAACTTTATACTTATTTTCCTCTTTATAAATGTTAAAGAAAGTGACCAGGTCTTTGAACCTGTGTAAATCATGCAAAAATTAGTTTTGGCATAATTGGCAGTAACTCAAATGAAAATAAGCAACAATATGATATTTAAGAATGACTAATTTACATGTATGAAACAATTCAACATAAGAAAAGCAGATATTATCTATTCTCGAAGATTATATGGCAATGTCAAAAGAAGATTTTCTAAGATTTAATATGTATATTCACTATATGGCCATACTGTCCTCATCCTAAGGCTTGAACCCCTGGTCCAAGAGCCACAAGTTTCGCAATATAGGTATAAAGCTTCATGGACATCATTATCAAGCATATAGTTTTTCTCAAATATATATGGAAGTAGTGAAGGAAATTTTCTAAGATTTAATACATTTTCACTATATGGCCATATTGGCCCCACCTGAGGGCCTGACCCCTGACCCAAGGGTTATGAATTTCACAATTTGATAGAGGGCTTCATGGACATCAGAACCACACATTTAGTTTTTCTCCCATATGTGGGAGTAGAGAATAAGGCTGTCACGTGTACACGTGTAACCGGTAACGTTTCATGTTTGGGCTGTAAACGTTTACAAAATCCCTAAACGTATAAACGATGTCTTATATATGTGGCACAAATCTTGCAGGGTTCAAATTACAATCTAAATTATTTGAATAATTATTTCAAGTGAATAAAATTACCCCTTCCACTTCAGATGAAGAGATCGAATTATATCTATCTGAAAAAAGTGCGCCGACAAATATCAACCCATTCACTTGGTGGAAAACCAGTCGTATTAATTTTCCAAAATTAGCAAGTCTCGCAAAGGATTTGCTATGCACAATGGCAACGTCCATTGCCTCTGAGCGCGTCTTTTCCACAGCGGGTGGAACTGTTACAAAACTGCGCTCCTCCCTTGAGGCTGAGAACCTGGATAAACTGATCTTTTTGAACAAAAGATTAAAACATAAAGTGAATTGCGCTGCACCGGCTGCACGTGAAGTCCATGTTAAAAACCGAACCGACGGAAGAAGCCGCGGCACCAGCTCTGCCCTCTCTGGACAATCTAATGTGAAATCACTGAAATGAAAATTTGAAAAATGAAGTTTATTGTGAATTTGTGATCTGTATTGTGCAAATGTTGTACAGTGTGAATAAAATTGAATTCAATTTAAATGCTATCCGGATATTTATGTTCGTGTATTTTATTCTGTCTTATATTTATACTCCGGAACGTCCGGTGACAATCTCTGCATCGTCCATAGAACGATGAAAACTGAAACACAAACATAATGGTCATTAATGGGTCTTAAAATTCTGTGCGTATTTTATTATACAACACTTTGTTTAAACAGTAACGTTTCGTTTACAATGCTTCGTTTAAACGTTTACAAAATTTTGTAAACGTGACAGCCTTAGTAGAGAAGAAGACTTTTGAAAATAAAGCTGTTTCTAGCATTTTTGGCCCTGTCCATGAGGCCCAAGGGGGGTGGGGGGGGGAAAGTAGTTAATTTCTAATTTGTATTCCTCTTATCCTAGAGATGTTTCACACCAAAAATGGCAACAATTGGCTTTGCAGTTTTAAAAGTTAAAAATGTAAAAATTGTTAACAGATGACGCACAATGATGGACAAAGACCAATGACAATAGGTCACCTGAGTGACTCAGGTGACCTAAAAATGAAATCTATTTCTTAAACGAGTGAAAAAGTTTTTAACTGGAACAGAGCACAACATACAAAAAAAAAACTTGCAGTAAAGGGTCTTCTGCAGCATGCCTTGAACAGACGGACCCCATCTTCTTGACTTAGTCTTTGCAGTTCTAGTTCAAATAATTTACTGCCAAATCTCTCGATGTTTCTAGAGATTTTCTCGTTTAACGTTGTATTCAATTCCTCTTCAAGGAGCAGCTTTTGTCTCACAGTAAGCAAAATTCGAACCTGCAGGTGTAAGGAAATACTACTGAATTAATGATTGGGTTTGAGGGCAAGTCATTTGTTTCATCTCCAAAGCAAAAAATTGTTGCCTTAGGGTATTGTAAGCAGTATTTGACATGTCATATGTCACTTACACTGTAGGCAGTATCTAGCATGTCATGTGTCACTTATATTGTAGGTAGTATCTAGCATGTCATGTGTCACTTATATTGTAGGTAGTATCTAGCATGTCATGTGTCACTTATACTGTAAGCAGTGTCTGAAATACCACGTGTCACCTGTACTATAAGCAGTTTCTGTCATGTCATGTGCAGCATCTGAATTTCCATGGGCAATGACTTAACTTTTATCAACTTATGAAATCAATGGTACTGAAACAATCAACATTCTAATGTAGCTTAATTTATCTAACTTCCATTCTTTTATTCAAATTGTTTTATCTACATATTTTGATGTTCATGATCCCACCTTGGAATACTACTGAATGGGGTGGATATTCAATCAATGTATATTTTCTATTACTGGTGGCCAATAATCAAATTATGGTGAATTTCATGTAAAAAAAAATTGTAGAGGAATGAAATAAGTTTTCAGGAAGCCCCAAAAATCTTTCAAAAGGTATATTGTGCATTTATCAGTTTGTATGTCTGTCCATCGGCAAATCTTCTCTGTTTCTTCTTACCTAAATTTCTTTGTTTTACAAGGCACACATACTTCACACATAGGTTACCTGATCAGAGGGTGTTTCCACTGTTTTTTTTATCTTAATACAATTAATACTCTGCAATCAATGCTATATGAAGAGCAGAATTACTTAGCAAATGAATGAATCACTTCAGCAATGTTACACTGATTTCCTGTGACTTTGATGCAGTTATAAATCCAAATTGAAGATTATAGACACATCAAAGGAATTTATCGAAAGTCAAGGATTTGGTCCTCTAACTTTGAATGTGCCCAGGTAAAGTAAAGTGTTGGTGGTGATGGATTAGGCCTATTTTGACAATGAGAAGTAATGTAGCAAATTCTTCATACCTCTGTGTGCAAGACTCTCATGTCTGAACTGAATCTTTCCAAAAAGCGAAGCAGTTCAGCTTTCGTTTTGTGACTCTTCATCATGTCATCCAGGTTATCCATGAAGAAAATAGTCCCTATAATCATCAGGCATAGTCATCAAGTTCGTGTTCATAAAGTACTGATTTTTTATATCCTGAAAAAGCTCAAGGGAACAAAATCATAGTGTACCAACCTGAAAAGAAGTAACAGCCTGGTTGCTCAATAGATTATATAATAATTGTTATCTGGTTTATTATTATTATTATTATTATTTTTTTTTTTTTTTTTACATTTTATGTGAATTTAGAATGATAAATAGTGATTACCTATATTATACAATGGTTTATTTTATGAGTTTGTCCTTTCTTGACAAATTCCCTCTCCCATTGTTCAAATATGGTAATTGTTACCAAATGTGGAGCAAAGTTTGCAGCCATTACATTTAAATAACTTACACGTCAAGTATATCAATATTTTATGTATTTTAAAGTATCTATAATTATAAAAAATATAGAAAATATAAAATAATGTCTTGCTTTCGTTTGTTAAACAGAAGATGAAGGCCACAAAGAGTGTGGAAAAAAACTAACCTGCTAACATGGGTTATGCATTTTTTCTGCAATGTTGATCTTCATATCCCATTTAACACAAACCAAAGAAACATTTTATTATTTAAATAAATTCAAAACTTTAAATAGATATTTGCTATTTTAATTTTTTTTTAATGCAATACAAAACTAGTGAAGTTTCCTCTTCTACTGCAGTTTTCTAGTTTATATAAACAGAGGGGCAATAGCCTAAGATAAAATACATGTAAAGCAACTATGGCTGCCTTCTTTATAAATGACTCTAAAGCAGGTATTATTCTGGTTGTCCAAATAACATTTCTGATTAGTGTAAAAAGAATCCTCTTGTAATTTTTCTTTCTGTTACATATGAAAAATAATGAAATATTGTACATAATTTCAAGGCTATCTAATAAGCCACATAGGGAAGAAGCGTTCACATGCTATTTTACAGAGGGAAGACGTATTCACAAGATTTTGTGACAGATGGATGGACAGACAGAAAATACCCAAAAATATCTCCCTCTGAAAGAGGAGCGTTAGCTGATTTAGTGATATACTATATAACAGGTATTTTCTGTGGGTGGAAATTTTTGCAATCTGATCCTAACAAGGTAGCATATATTCTGCATTTCCAATTTCTGTTGTAGCTTTATTCCTATCGATACTTACATGTATCGATATATTTTTTTGTGGATTTTTTGTGAACAACAATTTAGTTTAGGATTTTGAGTGTTTGTTACTATGGTAACCAGACCTGACCTAATAATAAATGTTTTTTTAAAATTGAAACAACTAGGTCTTCCATCGTAGAAGGAAGTTCCTAATAAGCTTGTATTTACATTGTAGATGTACATATAACCTGCTTACTATATATTTCAATCTTGTGAAAGTGCAACACTTGTTTGCATACTGGTAGGTAAATGTATTTGAAATTCCTCTATATCCACAAAAGTGCATTTGCAATGAATAGGTTTTCTGAATAAGAAAAACTTACTTGTTTTCAAGCTTTTCAGTCCAGTGACCAACTCTTGGTAGAGTTCGTGTACTTCTGCACTATTACACTCCTGGCCCACCTCACTCACCAAGTCTCTTAGCAAGTCCACCAAGTCCTCCTTCTCTCTGTAATACAAGCCACGAAGTAGTAAATACTTATACATACAAGATATACTACATCTGGATATGTACAGTACATGTTTGTTTTTGTAAACAGCTACAGAAAACAATTCAAAATACAATTGATATTTAATACATGTGATATGAAATCACTGTGGAGACTGGAGATTCAGCTGAACTAAAAAATTTTAAAATGGAAACACCATAGGTATGATTTCTTTTATGCAAATAGGCAGATGTGTTGACATCATTTTCAAAAACAAAGTTGGCTAAAATCATGGAGCTCCCAGTGGCTTTCTCCAAAGACTCTTTCCCCTCCCCGAGACACCCAGCCTTTCTCTTTCAAAATAATCCTTAACAAACTTGTCCCAAGGAAACATAATTTCATGAGATGTTCACATTCTTTGTGTTAACAACATTTCTGCACATTATGAATAATGATAAGTTGCAGTTACTGAATCCTGAACAGAACATAATTATTGATAAATCAGATCATGAACGAACACAAAGTTTGATGATTTTATCATGTACTTTTACAGCTTAGCATCAAATTTTCAGTTTTTGTGAACTGCCTTCACTTCATAACCAAGAGGTTGTTGGTTTGAGCCCCTTTCATACCTTGGTAATATAAAGCCTAAGATGTAAAAATAAGTAGCAACCTCCTTTTCACTGCATAATGTTAAAGTCTAGGAATACTGTATATCATGTTAGTAGTTCAAACTTCATCAGAGACATTTAATATTTTCCCCTAAAGTTCTGAATTACTGACATAATTATAAGTATCTTTGAAATTCAATCTTTTCAATAGTATGATGAGGAAATAAGATTGTATTTCAGGATTTGAGGACTGTATGAGGGCTGATTGATATGTTGTGAGCCTTGTATTGAAGGAGGTTAGCATCACTGTCCTTTTTGAGCCCTACTATACCCTGACTATTTAATTAATGTCATGTACCCGAAGACTGGTGTCATTTGGTCACTTTATATCGACAAGGCAGCTCTCTAAAGTAAATAAGGCAAGTGACTTTTGCAAAATGGACAAAATCAGTGAAAGAGCATGATCCAATTTTTGCATAAGAAAGGTTTAGCACCTAAGGTTATCCACACTGATATGGCAGCAACAACAGGGAAAGATGCCCCTTCATATGCTACAGTAAAAGGTAGATGGCGAAATATAAACTCAGCAGGCAGAGCCTTGAGGATGGCACCTGTCCTGGAAGGCCCATCACTGTTACAACCCCAGAAATGGTCAAGAAATCCATGATATAGTTATGACTAACAGGCATGTTACAGAAAGACATATAGCCAGTACAGTTGACATTTCACAGGAAAGAGTACATTCCATTCTGATAGAGGATCTTGCTATGAGAAAGCTTTCAGCTTATTGGGTACCAAGGTTTCTGACAGTTGATCAGAAGCACATCTGGCGCACTTTGTTGTGTGCTAATCTAAACCTTTTAGAGGTAGATCCTGATAACTTTCTTTAGAGATTTGTTACTATGGATGAAACGTGGGTCCATCTTTTTACCTCATAGGCCAAACTACAGTCTAAACAATGGAAGCACCCTGATTCACTCCTGTCAAAAAAAGCAAAGACAGCTCCATCAGCTTGAAAGGTTATGGCCTCGGTTTTATGGGATGCTAATGGTAGCTTATCTCTAAAAGGGACCAAATATCAATGGCACATACTATGCATCACTTCCATGGCAGTTATGGGAAAATATCAATCTCAGACTCTGTGAAAAACTCAGTGAGGTTGTTTTGTTCCACCAGGACAATGCACCCTATTCACAAGTCTGTCATTGCCATGGCTGCTATTAACGATTGTGGCTTTAAATTGATTGAGCATCCACCTTCTTTGCCTGATCTCACTCCATCAGACTTTCATCTATTTCCAAAACTGAAAATGCCCATTTCTGTTACCCACTTTCAGTCAGATGATGATATCATACATGCAGTGGAGGACGTTGTGGACAGTCAAGAACAGGACATCTTTAAAAGTGGTATTGAGGACCTTAAACATCACTGGCGAAATTGTATAGATATTGAAGGAGATTATGATGAAATTAATGCAATATGTCTGCCAAAATTCAAACCCTTACATATGAGGCTCACAACATATCAACTGCCCCTCGCATTTGTTGTAATATTTGATAAGCATCACTTACCTCATGTCTATAGTCTTAACATGCCAATTCTGTCTAGCATGCCTGTAACAAACTTCAGTGGCCAAACTTGTTTTTCCCATCCCACCCATTCCACAGACAGCAACACCTAAATACAATGAACTACTATACCAAGTGGCTGTCATAATTCTTCAACTACAAAATATTTATGACCCAATCAACATTTTAACAGAAATTTAGCATTATTGACAGAAAGTTTGTTTATTCCTGTAGTATAGAATTTATGGCCTCAGGAAACAGGGCCCATACATATGTATTTTACAAATTTAACTGGTCACAAATATTTCCATTTGTGTGTTGTGAAAATATGATGGAATGTTTTTCATGTTATCTATTTCTTTAGAGCTGACATAAACTGGAATTTGAAAAAGTGAAGCATCAAATAACTGCAAACAAGTGTTTTTGATCTTAATTAAGTTGACAGACCTTTTATAAATTGGTCCCAATTATTCAAGAAACCTTTAAAGGACAATACAAACAATGGAAAATATACCAGGACAATTAAAACTTTTACAATACTTCTCATATAAAACAAGCAGTCTGAGTGTATTGCAGGCAATACAAAGTCCCCTACCAATATGAGAATTCTGTCAAAAGTAGGTCAATAGTAACAAACCTCAAACTTGATCTGTAACTATCCAAGACAAATCAACATATCAAATTTCAATTGAATATCTTCATAAAATGCTGAGAAAAGTCTGGAAAACCTCAAGTGGAATAACATACAAACAGACGGACAGACAAACCAAGGGAAAAGTAATAGTCCCTTTCAGCAAAGCCAGTATGGGACTAATTATCACTTTACAAATCATTTTCCTTTGGTCAGACTCTTAGGTTATGTGAACCACTCAGGTGACCTATTACTGTCCATGTCTGACTTTCACTCACATATCATTCAATAACTTTTGAATGTTTCTAAAATTCTCAAAAACTACTTCTCACATGGTCACAAAAATTTATGTGAAGCATCTCTTGGAAAGAATTGTGAATTTCTATGTCACTGTTCCCTTGGAGCCCCTAAGAGGGGAAGGGGAGCAAACTTTAAAAAAAAATAATAATGCAATTTTTATAATCTTCTTTACTATTCACACATAGCAGGTAAACTAATTTTTTTAACTTTCAAATTCAAACTACCATAAGGGCAGTTTTAAAAATCAGTTCAAGATTGGTGACTTTTTTCAATGCAGCATCTTTATTTCACAAGTAAATTGTTTAACATTCACCAATACATTTTTTTCCTCATAAATTACAAAACTCCACACTTGAACATAAGTTTAATGTGAGTAAAGCTTCACTTATTCATAATTCTTTTGAAAATTTTAACCAGCAGATTATATTCCATGTCATCATCGGATACCCACATTTGATTATGCTTCTGAGCAGAATGAAGCATAATAAACCATGGGTATCCAATGATAACAGGCCTACACACTGATCATCTAAATTAAATATGGTGATGTGCATGTATCATCAATTAATTTCTCTGAATCATTCCAATCATTTTAGCAATCAAAATAAAAACTATGAACTGTGTTTGACTTGCAACTTAAAGTTTGTTTTTCACTTATCAAACTCAATCAGTTTTTCTTACTTTTGGGCAATATTTTAGAATTGTATGTTGCAGAATTGCATGTACATGCATATATATATATTTAAAAAAGTCTAAGTTTATCTGGAGGAATCCTGTAAACCCCACCACCACCAATTCCTGCAGACGAGGGCAACCTCCTACTACCCTTCACACCTCAGCTGAAGCATCAAGCTTCAGATTGGGAGGAGGTTCTAGATTAGCCTACACATAATCAAGGAGATCATTATACCTAGGTACCTCTCTTCTATCTATGAAATAAAATTACAGTTTGTGAAAGATAATGTGAAATCTTGGGATGTTTTTTGACAGCACACTTAGCTTGGACTGTCAGTTAAGTTCTTTGAGAAGATCATGTTATTTCCAACTTTGTAATATCAGTAGAATCAGATCCCTTAACAAAGGATGCGTGCAGGACACTTGTTAAATCACTGACTACATTCAATCCTGATTATGGAAATGCACTCCTCAGCTACCCTGTGGAACTGCCTCCCTCTGGATCTTCACTTTGAAAGTTCATTAGCTGGTTTTTAAACATAAACTTAAAATATCTCTTTTTAAACTTGCATTTAAATTGTAGTTCAGTATTTATGTAAACAGATGTTTTTACAAAGCTCTTAGTTACTATGTTGACCTCAATTTAATATTATTTCATGTCCTTTTTACAAAACTCTTATTTACTATGTTGACCTCAGTTTAATATTATTTCATGTCCTTTTTATGTATATACTGTTCTTTATTTTAGTTTCTTTTACATGTAATTTAAAGCACTTTAGAGTAATCATGTTAATAGATAAGGCATTATATAAATTTAGTATAATAATAATAATAATGTGATACAATGTAACCCTGTGGGGATCCAGGTTGTTAAAATAGATCCTCGGCACCCCTAGGTCGTCGTAAAAGGCGACTAAATGGAATGGTCCTTCGGATGAGACCACAAAAACTGAGGTCCCGTGTCACAGCAGATGTGGCAAATTTAAGATCCCTCCCTGCTCAAAGGCCATAAGTGCCAAGCATAGGCCTAACTTTTGCAGCCCTTCACTGGCAATGGTGACGTCTCCATATCAATGAAAGATTCTCGAGCGGGACATTAAACAATATAGAATCAATTAATCAATTGATGAATGAATTATCAATCTGAAAAGTCAATAAAATGATCAAACAAAGTTAATACTTATTATTTCCAAATAATTTGATATTGAAACATGTAATTATGACATTATTAAAGTCATTAGTTTGAGCAGAATTTACATACTCTGCAGAAAAAAGATGATTGATTTCCTCTTGAAATAAAAAGGGTTACATATTAAATTGGTGTATTCAGATACTGGGCAAGGCAAGCTGTCAGTTACTGATTAGCTTAGAGACAGTGTGATAAAAAAGTCAACCAGACACAGCTGATCACCATTGTAAAGCAGTGCTTGTTTTTTAATAGTCCAAAGTTGTATCTCTATAAATGAATATGTGAAATCAGTATTCATTGAGTATTTACCAATACTAGCTTTAATTTTAACAAATAGTGATCTTATTCTTGTTTTACATTTGTTTGAAAAAGAGAAGCAACTTGTGTCTCTAAATTACAATACATACACAAGTATTGTAAGGAAAATTAATCAAAATCTGGATTGTTGAGACACTGATAAAAATCTCACCCCAAGAATCTAAAATCTCACCCTTACAGAGAAATACTACACCAGAGAAATTTGATGTGGATGAAAAGCAGTGGATATGTACAATATTTTGAAATTGAAAACTTTCAAAATTTACTTTATTAAAAACTTTCAAATTTACTAAAATATTTAGTCAAAAAATGCAGTTTTAGTACAAAGAAATCTTAATTTTTTTTATCCCCCGCCCTCTTGGACTCAAACCTGTGGTCTACAGTTCAGCAGTCAAGATACTAACCTACTGAGCTAATCAGCTAGGCAATTAAATCTAAAAGGAATTAGACAAATATTGCTGATTCCATGTTTTAAAAGGAAGTCGGCCATCATGATGATGTAGTATACCACATTAAATGAGCAGGTCTCACCCTTTGCTTGATTGAAATTATCACATGTATGCAAATATAAGTCATTGTTATCCATACATGTTATTAATATAGAGTACTTCAATGGAAGTATAATGTACCAGGCTTCTGGGCTTTTGTATCTAACCTTGATATTTTTTTCCTTTTAAGTTTTCCTCTACATTTTTTAGGTCTGCTTCTCTGCCTATGAATTCTTCAGTCCTAGAAACGGAAATTCGTGCGCAATCCTCTCTGTATTTAGTTAACTTGTTTTTATATTCAATTAAAACATCTTTAAATGCCTGTGTTCCCTGATGGCTATGTAAATTCACAATTTGTACTAAAGCTATCAAGTAGTCAAGAACCAACGATTCATCGTTACTCAAGTTGTTTTGCAGAGCTTTAAAAAAATCGTCCGCATTCCGAATTCCCTGTGCAAACGCTGGACCCAGGTCCTGTGCTGCACGTTGGCACACCTCGTATAAAAGACTTGGATCCGAATCCAGTTCCTGGGAAAGTCCGTGAAGAATCAGGTCCCATGGATGAATGTGGGTATCACCGATCCCTACGTTGGGGGAATTCAAGTCTATGTCATCCATTACCAAAGAACAGTGATGTTCATCATGACGATTAAAGTTGCAATGCTGACACTACACTTTTGCGTAACTATTTACAAAGCATGTCTCGATGACGACTTACTTTCGTTTTCGGAGATGCGAAAATAATAGCTGAAACTGGTGTGCATACACCAGATTTTTCTGGGAAAACAAGCGTGACGTCCTATTTCGTTCTTAAATGACGTAAATAACACAAGGTATAAAAATATGACGTTTATTATTGTTGAACATGGAGGTAAGTTACTAATGATACTGTATTGACAAGGTATTGAGGACAGCATACTGTGCATAGGACTACCTGTTTACGTGGCATTGCCCAGCATTTTTTTTTTAAATGGGCGCATTCCAATTTGCGATCTCATCGCGACGAGGGGTTTGGATTTGACGTTGGTGGCCCCAGCTATACCGCTTAGGCTATATTGAACCGGGATTCAGGGGTTGGAAAGAAGCGAGCCACCCCTTTGACCCCCCCCCCCTACTTTTCGCAACCCTGACACATATGGGGCGCCAAATAACATAAACTCAAATGATCAAAGGTATTTTTAATTATTTGAAGATATCAACAATTCAATTATTGCTCTCACAAATTCAATTAATGCGCGCATCAAATCAATTATTGCTCTTATCAATTGAATTAATATGTGCTCCAATTAAATTATTGCTCATATTGATTGAATTAATGCGCAAATCAATATGAATTGATGAGAACAATTCAAATAATGTTCTCATCAATTTAAATGATGCGCGCATTAATTCGTTAATGAGAGCAATATTTGATTTGATACGCTCTTCAATTCAATTATTGCTCTCATCAATTAAATTGATGAGAGCATCAATGTAGTAGAAATATTGCTGGCAAAAATTAACTAAGAGCACGGTATAATTGATTTGATGATCTCTTTAATTGACTTGAAGATATCTTTAATATTTACGATGCTTTTGTATAAGGATGCGCGCATCAATTCTTTTAAAGGGTATTTGGAATTATTATTTTCATCCTGACTTACATTTCTCACATAAGCCAAATCATCTTTTGCAAGAAAATTGGTGCTGTCCTATAAATGTGCAAAAGTTTTCAGAATTTTTATTTTCACCCAGATATCTCAGTGGTTAGAGCGTTCGCTTCGTAACCGGAAGGTGGTGAGTTCGAGCCCCGCTCGTGCCATGGTCGTGTCAAATTTTAGACTCAAAAATATGTAGTGATTGCTCCTTCGCCAAACGCTCGGCATTTAGAAGTGAGAATCACGGATCTTTCGGATATGACCTCAAAAACTGAGGTCCCGTGTCACGGTAGGCGTTAGCACGTTAAAGAACCCTCACTGCTACGGCCCTGAGCGCTAAGCATAGGTCTAAATTTATGGTAATTCACCTACAGCTGGTGAAGTCTCAATATGAGTGAAAAATTCTCGACGGGACGTAAAACAAACAAACAATCAAACAATCACCCTGGGGGCCAATTGAGGGTTGAAATTCATTTATTTTTTTTTCTGTAGAGAAACCCGGTTCCCAGAATTCCTCTTAAATTTTATGAAGTAGTCAAATCATCTTCTGGGAGATGAATGGTGTTGTCCTATATGTGCAATACGTTTTCGGAATTTTTACAAAAACCTGGTGCTCAGTGCATTGTGTCATGTGCAACAATGTATTTGCTTTAATGGTTGGAATGTATACTATTTGAACAATCATAAATAATGGGGGTTTGGATGACCCAATGGTGCTTACCCATCAGAATACTCAATGCATCTTGATATGTGCAACGGGAATATGTATGATATAGGTATAATATAAACTAACTATTATTGATTTTTTGCTTCATGTAGTTACAGGTATATTTGCGTGCGGGTAGTACTGTCTTATGGCAGCATATAGAATAAATTGTAGCAGAAAATATCCCAGTTTATGAGTACATTTTTTTAAATAGCAAGTCATTCACACACACACACACATACACACACAAACACACATACATACATGCATACATACATACACACATATATACATACATACATACACACACACACATACATACATACGTACATACACACACAAACACATACATACATAGATAACACACACATACATACATACATACATACACACACACACTAACACACACAAACATACACATATACACAACACACGCATACACAACAGACACATACACAACACACACACAGACATACACAAAACACACACACACATACATAACACACACAACACACACATATATACACACACACATACATACACACAGATATACACACACACATATACATACATACATACCTAAACAGATACATACATACACACACAAACACATACATACATACACACATATATACATACACACACATACAGACATGCACACACATACATACATACACACATACACTCATACACACCCACATACATACATACAAACATACATACATACATCGGCGAAACCGACATCATCATTAATTTGGGGACTCACCTTTGGTCATGAAGTAATTACATGTACATGCTTTGAAAACTAGAAGGTAGAATATTTTGCGGATATAAATTGATTCGATTACAATGGCTTTCTATCCTCTCCTTTTCTTCTTGTTCTTCAGCAAATGAAAAGTTGATTTTGAACCCTGATTGTTGTTGCAAAACTTTTCTAGACTTCATAAGAAAAACATGCAAAATAGATCCTAAAGGTAAGTGATTTAATTACTTCATTATGTGTGTTTGGAATACTGATAAGATAAAACATTTCAACCTTTTCACTTTTAGAGCAATAAATATTCACAATTTAATTAAAATCAGACTTCATAGATCCGCGCCGTATACTCTGCGTCATAGTATATGATGCAGAGTATGTAAGAGTATATGACGCAGATCTAAGAAGTCTGATCTTAATTATATCGTGAATATCAAATAAGGTGTTCTACCCATAATCAATTTCCATATATAGCACCAGATAATACCACAAAAAATCAATATATTTCTTCGATGTTTTATGAATGTGGATAACTAGTGTTCTAACATTTGTTCTTAATCTGCAGCACAAACACTATCTATTTAAAGAATTACTTTAGTTTTGGGTCAAATTATTCGAGTATAACCTGGATTTGGTCAGTTTATGCTGTAATATTTTGCACATTGATAGTTACTTCAGTCATATTTCTTTACAGGGATTTAATAAATCCAGTTTCTTTATGTAAAACGGTATATGTAATGACATAGAATAACATAGAGATATCAAATAATTTAAAAAAGAGAAATAGATTTTTTCCACAATTTTTTTTTTCTTCCGAAAAGAATTGTGGTAGAGCGTCTGAAATGGCCTTCAAAGTGATAGCTTGCTACATATAATATTCTATTATTTATTACTTTTGCAAATTAAGACTTGTTTCCCAGTTTTGAAAATATTTTTCTACCAGAGACAATCACAAAATTGAAACGTTGCGGTTTATAAATTCATTTATTTTCAAAAATATTTATATTTTACTTTCATTTCTGTTGGAATTCCCAGCTATTAGAATAGACGTACTATATTTATCAAGGTTCGTATGTACATTGCTCACATTTGCATAAGATTCATGAGAAAATGGAAATCATTGAAAATTTTATAAAGATTTTGAAAGCAAAAACATGGGAAATATAAATATGGGGGTGGGGGGGGGGTATCGCTTAATTTGTCAGAATTATGACAAGTATCTATCTATAAAATTAGAAGAAAAAAAATAATAATCACCGTGATGAACTGATTTTTTTTCTTCATAAAAACTTACGCCTAATGGCATAATGTATTTTTTTTTACCCCGAGGTTTTGTTCAAATTCAACTTGACATAAGTTTTTCTTCCAATGGACAACATTGCTGCTGTTACACGTACTTAGCTAATTATATATAGAATAATTCTGTTGCGTCTTTGGTGTTAGATGTGATTGACTTGATCGATGAGAATGCACAAGTGTCTGAGCTTTTTCTGAAGACCCCCTCAGAAAATCTTAATTCCATGCTTACTCCCCGAGGCGTATACATCCTGGCTTCCATCGAAAGTAAGTCTCTGATTCCAAATAGAAAGTTTATTTACATCAAATAGCACGTTGAAAAACTCTCAAATTTACTTTTATCTTTGCCATTAGACACTTAGGGCACGTGCATACACATAATTTTACAACAAAAATTTTGTGTATTACATATGCCTAGAATTTGTTCCCATGCGATCTCAAAATCATGAAATCTGTTTTCCGTCGGGGCGCTGCCCTAGACCCGCTGGAGGTCTTGGGCGGCCCCCAGACCGCTTCTTAATTGGTGCCTATACTTCCTTAAGGCCCTAGCTACGCCACTGCTGTACGTTTCAATAGTTTATGCAGTCATTGCTAATTTCAATTAATGAATTTGTATGATTTGTTGAACCAGTGTACGAAGACAACACAATCAAGAAAATCACGCCACTGTTACAAAACTGGGAGAAAAAGTACATCCTCCTGGAAAGTATGTATTCCACTTTGTACAATCGACATTTAAACACTATTTTTTTCAGGCGATGAAGGTAGCTAGCATTGCAGAAAAAAACAAATCATAAACCGCACTAGTGAATTGTGAATTTTTTTTTTTTTTGCAATGACTGCTACCTTCATCATCCAATAAAACAACAAAGTAAAACATGTTATTGTTTATATTCATATTTTCATGTATTTTTTAAAATATAAAACTGAACAGCCAACAACGCTCCATATTTGGTAATGATTACGCGGACAGGATGTACTAAAAAAACCAGGATCGAACTACATTTGTAGTTTGCAACACTGTATTCATTGTCATAAAAACTCAATCGGAAAAGTCCGAGTGATGTTCCGGTTGCAATCTTACTATATAATTCATCGGCAGTAAGATTATTATTATTAATTATTGCTTTCCGCCACACTCAACAATTTTTCAGTTATCTGGTGGCGTCCAGTTTTTGTTGGTGGAGGAGAGAACCCAGATACAATGTACCTAGGAAGAGACCACCGACCTTCCGCAAGTAAACTGGCAAACTTGCTCACATAATCGGCAGAAAGAGATCATGTTCCTATTTCAAAGAATTATCATCAGTGAAACATTGCAGAAATATGTGGAATATATATATATATATATATATATATATATATATAATTATAATATCCTTGCGAAGTAAATTGCGGAACTCGTAAGAAGTCATGTCATAATAAGCAAAACATCGTCTATCCGATAATAAGGAGACCGAAGTTTCAATCAGGTCTCTTCTAAAAGATTTCACTACAACCTGAAAATTTACTAATATATCCTAGCGTTTGCTATAATCATGAATTAGCTTATATCCTACAGAGGTTTACAACTATATTTTAGAACAATTACAGCTATGCGACAGAAAACACACAAAGACGGAACATAAACCAGGTATGAATGCTAAATTCATTTACAGTACTAGTTTACTTCTTAAAAATGTTCCTTCTCCCTTCATAAGTCCCCATTGGATCTTGGCACCGCCACTCCCGATACCGCAAAACGCTTGGATCGCACATATTATTAAAGACATTGGAAGGTCCCGTCATCAACTACTGATCCAAGGGTTTCGCGATATTGAGAGCAGGCGCATGAAGTGTCCATGATAAGTCCTATCCAGTATGTGATTTAATTTAAATTATTTTCATTATTGTGAGTGAAGCACCACAGCCACACCCCAAAGAGGTCAAAGAAAAAAAATTTCCTCGAAAGATGAGCAACAAAACTCACAACGGGCCAACTGCAGGTCGGAGGGAAAACAATTCACCGTCACCGGATGTTAACTCTTCTCCAAAAAAGACAAAGAAGAAACTTAAAATCTCAACATAATGTACCCTATTGAGACTTCAATATGGGCATGCGTCATTGAGTCATAAAACAGTTGTAGTTTATTAATCAAATACAAATGGTCTATAAAACATTTTGGCATTGGAATGTTGATACATTGACTGAGGGTAAACGACACCTTAGCCGCTGAAGGTGTTTCTCCATTCGCGGATGCGATTGATATAATCTGTTATTTTGTGTTCTCCCTTTGTTCTAACGATGTCAGGAGGCATACTTGAATCTACTGGTCTGTAGCATGATGTCTGTGAAATCCGCCAGGTTGATTTTGCCGTCACCATGACGATCCGCCTCCTGAATCATCTCCCTTAATATAGTGTTAGAAAAGTTGAGGCTGCACTCGGAGGACGCTTCCCGCAGGTCCTCCAGGGTCAGAAAGCCTTGGCCCTTCGTATCCATCAACTCAAATGCCTATCGTAAATTAAACTGCGCGTGAAAAACAGAGGTTACAGATATCATACTGTGAATAGATATAGATGTACCTATTTATAGTAAACCTTTACTTTAATTCCTATAACCGAGGTTCATCATTCCCATACATGAATGTGTTATGATATTCATATTTCCCTTTAACTGAGTTCTGTATGTTAGGTCTTTATAAATAAGTTTAACTTTGCACCAACCTGTTTAATTTCTCCGTAAGGATCTGGTCCATCGCCTTGACTTTTAACCACGAAATCCAAGAAATTTTCGAAAGTCACCTTAACTTTGTTTTCTCCGGCTACTTCACCTACAAAAATGTTAAACAACAACAGGTGTGCAATAAAGTCATTTTAAGACAACTTCAGACGAACATGTTTAACAGTTTTGTGAACATACTAATCATATTGCCCAGTACAGCTTTCGATGCTCGAAAACCAAGCATAGACAATGCTTTTTTAAGATCGTTAGAGTTGATGTATCTGAAAGTAGAAAATGACATAACAGATTTTTTTCTCTCTCTCTCTGTATATATATATATATATATGTGTGTTTGTGTGTGTGTGTGTGTGTGTGTGTGTGTGTGGTAAAGGACAATATATTTTAACACATCTATTTAAAACATATATATATATATATATATATATATATATATATATACCCTCCCTCTCTCTCTCTATATATATATATATATACATACCCTCTTCCTTTAACATCAAACATATCGAACACAATCTTAAGGTCTGCTATTTCTTCAGACGTCAGAGACCTCGTGATGTGTTCTGGGAGACCCGTATTTCCGGGTAAAGAGAAAAACTTATCGGCCAATTCAGTAAGATCCTGCCTTCTGTCCTTGGAGAACAGCAGCCCGTACTTTTTGTCTATTGCCTTCTGAATCTGTTGCTCGTCTCTATCCAAAGCATCGATTTGTCTTTGTAACATGAAAACTCGTTCTTCTTTCATAATATCAGCTATCGCACCTTTAATGTCCCGGATATCAGGATTGAACATGTATCCCTTGGCAATTACCTCTTTCTCTATCTTGATTCGTTCTCGCTTAAAGTCTCGTTTGTATTTTGCTGTAGCTATTTCCCTTTGTCGATGGTCTTCCTGTTGCATTTTCTGTAATTCATCTTTCATTTTCTTCACCGATTCTGATTCTGTTTTGGAATCTTGGAATATTTGATTAGCATCATTTTTGTCTTGTTGAAGGTTTTCATCTTGCTTAATTTCACCATTTCTTGTAGGTTTGTTGTCTGTTGCTATAGATATATGTTCGGAATTTCCATCATTGTCTGATGTAATATCACCCTCCATTAGGAAGTTTCTAAGAAATACAATATAATGTTCATGGTGTGTAAAATTACCTTTTCTCTTCTGTCATAGATGTGATTGATTTGCAAAAGGACAAAAGTTGTGATAAAATCAGATACACAGAATCCTTTTACAGTTAATTTTTATTTTAGAAGCCACGTCGAGGGGGATAAAGGGGAGGAGGAAGGGATAATCTTGCAGCATATATAGATATGAATGGCCTTTGTTTTTGATAACTTTTGTCTCTCTATTATAACTCTAGCCTCCAAGGGGGACTACACCAGTGCATGGTGTACATAACAGGGGATTGGAAATGGGAGGGGGTGGGGGTGATACGGCAAATTGGAAAAGAAAATATATATTTAAACAGGGAACTAATTTATTATTTTTGATTAAATTTCACATTTATAATTCTATTTTTACAGAGTGTGGAGGCACAAACATACTTGTCCCCCTTATATGATCGTGATGGGCATACATGTGTCAATCGCCCCTTTCAGCTACATGTATATGCACGCCTTTGTAGTTACGATCTCATCTTCCACTTGTATTTTATGTTCATACGAAGAAATCGAATACTGTCTACATATACAGATGTGTTGCGATCAGTTCATACTGTGTTAAAAAGTCAAATCACTGGGCTATGAAATGTTTTAGATATCAATAAAGCCAGGAACACTTTTTCTTCTTTTTAAATGTCAATTTAATGTTTTTTTATAGAGAGCAGTTCTCTACTAAATCTCGACAGACGTTTTGAATTTCATTTTTTCTATTGAATAAAAAATGTAGATTTCTAAAGCAGGAATATTGGAAAGAATGACTGCCAAGTGTGCATTCATCCCTAATGATAGTATTCGATTTTAAAGAAATCTGCCTGTTCGTTCTTTTACCCCGTTCTTATTATTTTTCAAAATGGTTTCTTAAAAACGTACAGTGCATAATGGTTTCTAAGTGTTTTTAAAATTGGTTAAAATAAAACTTAACGGCCTCAGTTTTTAACATTTTGTCATAATTCTAAACTTAGAAAAAGAACGTACCTGTTCGAAGTATAACACCTCAGAATATTTGGTTACCGGTGAAATCTTAAGTTCCTGCACAAATAAATCTGTGGGTTTAATTTGATAATTAGGTCTCCCTTTCAACGGCTATCAGTTTTTCAATCGTCAGTGTAAAGTGTAGATTAGTTCTCGTTTCTTCATTGAGTAACTTTCTGGCTTATTCAATAACTTGAGAATGCATGATTGATCGATGGAACGCGACGATCGAGAGACCGAACAAGACAAGAGCAGTGTTATTTCACGCTGACACCACCAAGAGTAAAGCACTTATATATTGACATAATAAACGATTCGGTGTTTACTTTCCGTCAATATTGAACTTTTTGCTTTTGTTTCAATTGAGGGAATAATGGTATTACGAGAGAGAGAGAGAGAGAGAGAGAGAGGGAGAGAGAGAGAGAGAGCATTTTGAACATCTCTACTCTAGTAAAGTGTTTAGAACATCAGAAGTCTTACCTAATTTGTAAGTCAAAGCGGAATCACATGAAAGTGTCTGTTACACTACAAAAGTGCCTGTACACAATGTAATAAGTTTGTGACGAAGGAATTTTAACTACGAAAAATCTGTTTAAAATATTTTGAAATTCT
This sequence comes from Ostrea denselamellosa, assembly GCA_024699665.1. Classification (NCBI taxonomy): domain Eukaryota; kingdom Metazoa; phylum Mollusca; class Bivalvia; order Ostreida; family Ostreidae; genus Ostrea; species Ostrea denselamellosa. Next base: position 2,341,811 of record JAMZEH010000054.1, on the reverse strand, counting down.
TGTAATCTGTGATTTTCGACATGCACATATATGAAATCGGAAGAAGAAAATAACATTAACTAAATTCAATAATAACTGTATGAATTGAACATATTTTATTGTATACAATATATACAAAAGGATCGGAAAAAAGTTCTAAAAACTTACTAGTTCCTCTCCCTAAAATATAATAACATACACAATTGTCATTGAATATTAGTACACAAATATGTTATATGTAAGTAATTATTATTAAAAATTAGTATACAAAGAATACATATATCATGTTCCATGTAGGTATATTCTATAGATGGGTTATGTGAGCATCAATTGAACCTATTAGTTTCTTCAATATACTTTTGAACATAGTAAAAATTACAACAATTTAATTCAATAAATAAGGCATTATCACCTCAAAGTAGAAAGTGTGTATTAACAATAACTAAATTATTCTTAGCAATCTGTCCATTAATTTATATCTAGCATTAAAGTACTTCTTACAGGTAAAGAAAAATTGATATGCATCTTCACGCATACCACAGGAGTATAATGGAGAATCAGCAGTATTGCATCTATATAGATCATAATTCAAGACACAGGTTGAGGATCTCTTTCAGTTGGAAGCCATTTTTATTTATTTACAACAATCATGTTAATTCTTTTAAGGAAGTTTGCTTCTCAGTATTTGATCATAACTGCACAGGATATCATAAATATGTAGATGATGGTTCAACATGCACTTATTTATTCTCTTGGTTCAAATATATTGTATATTTACTACTTAATTGAAAATATCAACATTTGCACAATTTTACAGTTTGGTTTTCTCCCACATATCTCAATAATTGTACCCCTAGTGTTTTCAGTTTTATAATTTATAATACAAGCAGTAGAGACTTTGAACTAATTCAAATAATGTAAATTCATTAATTTAGTCGATAGGATTTTATAGACTGAACGCCGATTCTTAAAAACAACTAGATTGTTGTACCCAATTAAAATTTTATATTAATATTCAACATTTTGGCCAATAATTTAAAAATATAATTTTTAACCCCCACTCTATTTAATTCCATCTTCCATTTTAAGACAAAACTTTATGATTTATGTGCAATTGAAAACTCCATACTTCTACCTAATGAAAATAGCAATAATAATAATAATTTATCCAAAATATGTTATTTCTCCACCGATTACCTTCAAAATATATATATATATATATATATATATATATATATATATATATATATATATATATATATATTAATTATACAACGATGACTAAGTACACATGATCCATTTTTAAAAGTGGATCATGTGGACTTCGTCATCGTTGGATCTTTTTTTTTTACATGTAGCTGCGCTCGCTCTAACGTTATTAGCTCCGTCAACATGTTAAAAAGGTAGCCAGCGAAAACGGATGCATGATCTCTGATTTATAAGAGAAGGCGGAGAGGTTATCGATCTTGCTCTTTTCCCTCCTTCTCTTTCCTCTCTCATCTTCACGCCCCTTCCCTCCCTATCTTCGACCCTGGCCATGCACCCCCACATTTATTTCAAAGTTCAACACGTATACCACGAGGATGTTTTTAGTTTACCCTTAAAGAAACTGTTTGGCTATATTAAGTTAATTTCACTCCAAAAATATTTCGGAAATGTTCATAACGAAACCCTGTAGTTAGTAATGTCCCCGTAAAAACAAGGTGACTCATGTGAGCATTGTACATAGTTCCTAGATTGTTTGTTCGATGTGCGCACATCACGCATATGTTTCACTTTTGCGAAGACGAAACTGTTCCCAAACTCTATCCAGAGTTATTGTTCCTTTCAGGAATGAGAGTACCAAACCCCCGGATGCGTAACCCGGACGCAATTTACGCCAAGATTGAGCGGAGGTATAAATATTTAGGTGTGGCGTGACTGGCTAATATCAAGAGTGAAATTATTTGAAATTGAGAGAAATAATATAGAATTTTAAATTAATTGTCGGGATGAAAAATTATCGGACAAAATTGAGAAATGACTGAGGAAATTGCCATGGTAGGGGTGTGTTTGAAAATGAAAGGTGTAATTTACTGCAAATTGCTATGTGTTGTAAAAAAGTACAAATATGACCTAATAAAAGCAACGGGACCCTATATAATTTTTGTCGTTTTTTTATTAGCACTTGGAATGAACTTTGAAATCTTGGCGGTCATATATCTAAATTAAATTTCGTTAAATAGTGAGAGGACCATATGTTATTATTGAAGTCTATGGGAAATGAATTGGTACTCTTTTCCCTACACTATGTTTGCAGTCGGCAATCGGAACATCGCTCGGCCTTTTCTCCGGAAAAGGCCGAGTGATGTTTCGATTGTATGATTGCGAGATTGCTTGCCGGAAAGACCAGAGAGGTTACGATTGGACCAGGCTCCTAGCCTGATAGCCTGGTTCCCGATGCCTTCCGATTGCTTGCACAAGGCGTCGGGAACCAGACTACCAGGCTCCAAGTTGCCTGGTTCGGCTCCAAGCGGATAACAGACGTCCTTTTCCGTAACAGTACATTAGCGTTTATGGAAAAAACCGAGTAGTTACGGTTGGACCTATTCCAGGCTCTACTTTAAATGATTTTCAAAGTAAATTGTAACTGATATTCTAATATTAAACATATTAATCTAAATGCTTGATTATTTTATTGTTTTGGGGTTTTTTTTTTGTGTTTTTTTTTTTTTTTTAAACGGGTGAACATTAACTGCGGTCTATGCGGAAGTAGCTAGTACTAAAAATAAGATGACGTCACATATCTAAACAAGAAAGTAGTCAAAGTCTTATGACGATTAATTGTGCATTGTGACATTTACAAATTCCAAGCAAGAAAGAAGACTGACACCAAGTAAGCAAGAATGTTCAACTCGGGACCTAACTACGCGAAGTTGAAAACAAATCTGAGACTTATTATAAATCGTTTAAAATTGTTGGAAAAGAAGAAAACGGAATTGGCCTCCAAAGCCAGAAAAGATATAGCAGACTACATATCTGCTGGTAAGGATGACAGGGCGCGGATTCGGGTGGAACATATTGTTCGGGAGGATTATCTGGTAGAGGCCATGGAACTCCTAGAGATGTTCTGTGATCTACTGCTGGCAAGATTCGGTTTAATTCAAACTCAAAAGTAAGTCATTTTTGCGTAAGTGAATGCATCAGAATACAACAGTTGTTATGATGAATCCTGCTCTTATGATAGCATAATACTGGTATTAACTTTGCTATAAAATGAATACAACACACTAAACATTGCATGACAGCCAGCCATACGTACAGGATGTCGTTGTTTATTATGTATACAATAATAACACATAGCGTTAAATCATTCGTGAAAAACTGACAACTGATAATATATACACGAACTATATGCAATATCCCCCCAAATATACATCAGGGCAGGCCAGGAAAAACTAGAGAAAAGATGGAAAATTCCCAGAAAGACTCTAGAAACCTGTGTCCGTTGCCAAGTGTTGCTGAATGCAGGGAGTTTGTGAACGGATCTCACAAAATAATAGTTTGCAAACATACTATACATAAAAACTTTATTTAAGTTTGTTAAACTCGTGCAGGACGGCAGCTAGAAGTGAAAAACCTTAGAAAAACCCGCTCTTAAAACCCCTTACTAAGCACTTCTATTGGTCAATGTATGAATACCCTTCAAGGAACATTCCATTATATCTAGGCTATACCATTTTAAATACACACAGTGAATACAACGTTTTTCCGCTATACTATCGAAAAGTGGGAAAATATAATTACTTGCACCGCGGTGTAAATTAGTTTTAAAGGGCAAATAACTCTTACACTTTATTGGCGTATTCCATTAAGAATGTTCACAACATGCAAGTTTTCAAAACTTAAAAGTGTTGTATAGGTGAAAAAAGTATAAATTAGAGGGGGTTGGTGGGGGAGGTGGATGGAAAAAACACGGAATAAACCTAAAAACTAATTTGCACCATGGTGCAAATAACAGTATTTTGCACTTATGCTATCTAACACTTTACAAGAAAAGATTTATAAACATGTATCCTCAATGTACTTGTTTTTCTGTGTAGGGAATTGGATCCTGGACTAGAGGAGGCTATTGCAAGCATCATATGGGCTACTCCGAGACTTCAAGCCGATGTTGGGGAACTAAAAATGGTCACTGACCAACTAATAAGCAAATATGGAAAAGAGTTTGGCCAGGCGTGTAGGACAAATGAATTGAACAATGTCAATGAAAAGGTCATGCACAAACTTGGTGTACAAGCCCCACCCAAAATCTTGGTGGAACGATATATGATAGAAATAGCAAAGTCGTACAATGTACCATTTGAGCCTGATCCTTCTGTAATGAGTCAGGATGAAATATTTGCAGCAGAAAACCTACTGATTGATCTGGGAGAGAAGAAGGGTGGAGGGAGTAATGGAAGTGGGGGGCCCAGTGGAGGAATGGGAGTGTTGCAACCACAGTTAGGTGGTGGTGCTTCAGCCTCAGCACCTGCTTACCCTCCCCCATCTCAACCACAGTATCCCCCTCCTCAGCAATTATACCAACCACCACAGGTAAGGAATACTAGATTGTCCTACTATTTTACTATACTTCACTTTTTATTGGTTCTATGTGTTGTATTATTTCAGTCACATATACTGGTGCTTTTGGTGCACAATGATGGTGCTGAAATGATCGTGACAAATAACTGTTAGAAATTTTGAAAGTATTAAAATGTTTACTAGTAGTACATGTATTTGTATCAGTTGGCAGTTTAAATCTTTCTTATCTATCATTTGAGGAAATTATAATATACCAGTAAGCAGTGCATATAACAGGTATAAGAAATACTGGTAAAGCATTCTCTTGACATATAACTAGAACAGAAAAAATATGATGGGCCAGATTTGGATTTGAAACAGGGTCTTCTGAATCTCTAGTTGATGCTCTACTAGTTGAAATCTGTGGCCACCAGTGATAGAATCAGGTCAAAGGTCAATGACCCACAACCCAGGGTCTTAATCCCCTTGCAGACCTCTCACCTGTGAGTTCAAGGAGCTCCAAATGTAACAGGGACTGAAAATATAATGCAAAAGACTCGGGTTTAACACATTCAATCTGAATCTCTAGTCAGATGCTCTGACATTAATTCTGTGACTGTCACAATCAGATAGTGCATTTGCAAATTAAAAACAAATCTATGAAACAAAACCTTGTTAGATTTATCACAGTTAAAAAATGATGCAGTATATCTGCCAAAATTCAAACCCTTACACATGAGGCTCACAACATATCAATCAGCCCTCATACATGAAATTCATGGCTATATATCTAAGTACTATTGATTTTATACAGTTTGGTCTCCACACTATCGAATGGCTAGACATTTTCAAATATATTTATATATATTCAGAATTGCTAATGTTTTCCCTTAATACATTGTACTTCACAACAGGGTTATCGAATTTGTATAAGCGTATTCATTGGTCAAAAGCTTGGTCACAAGCTATTTACAGATTATGATTAACTGGAAAATTGCAGTTGATTCGATAAATTTTGAATTCTTCAAAAATTGCATTTCAAGACAAAACTCTGAGATGCTACGAGACATATCATTCATATATGTAAATATAAGAAATATTTTAGGGATTATTTTTGAACAATCTATAATATGACAGTATACAGGCATAGATACAGTTGATCACATGCTAACTTTATGTAGATGTTTTTAAAAATGATACTCTATGTCTTAGATAATATTGTTCATCATATTTGACTAATATCATTCAAAGACATTAAAATGTGAGATATATTCTTCTTTTTAAGGATAACAAGATGCCACCTCCATTACCGCAGGCACCCCCATCAGGAGGAATAGGAGCTGGAGGATTTGTTGACCCTGCTCATTTGGGTCCCCCACCCCCATCTGGTCAGCAGTCATTTAATGATTGGCTGGGAGAGGACCCCAAAAAGCAGGCACAGAATCAGCCTCCTCCTCCAGCAGGATTTAACCCCAATGCTTTCCCTGACCTCCCCGCAGTTCCAACAAACACCCTCCCTGATCCTGGGAATTCTGTTGGTGGCAGTTCAGCTGGTGGAGAGGATGTGGACTTTGATGATTTAACCAGAAGATTTGAACAGTTAAAGAAGAGAAAGTGAACAAGGATTTGATGATATGTTTCAGTAATATTTGGTGTAATTCATCACCTTTCATGGATTAATGAGCAGTAGTTACTGTGATTGATCATTATTCTTGTGTCTTGGTATATATTGTGGATATGCTGAAAACAAGCTGATGTTTGAAAGCATTTTATAAATTCTTATCAATCATTTCAAGAATGAAAATAGTTCTTGTTCTCAGTTAATCTTGCTTATACCAATAAAGGTGTAAATATACAGTCTTAGAAACCCATTAGTACATACAGTGATTTCTTAATGTTTTTATGTAATTTCTATCACGTTGATGTATGACGAATACCAAACTATTGTGCATAAAAATATAAAATGTTGTAGAATGTTTTATAATAAAATCAACTGATATCCATATATGATGCATTATTGAACTGTATTAAATATTTTAGTTATTTAGGTGATAACTGAATAGGGAGTAGTACGTTTTGATACTAGTCTAGACAGAAAAAAACCAATTAAACCTGGTTCTTATTTGATCATAATCAAAGCAACCCCATTTTGAAAACAAACTTAGTTGAGTGCATGAATAGAGTCTATTAATGCTGGGCAACTTGGATGAAATATTTCTACAAGCACTTATGCTTTTTTCCCCTGATAGAGCTACATGTTTATCATTGTCATCTTCAAATTTCAAAGATGTAAACTGCAAATTCTATGAGAGTTAATCAAAATGGCTGAGAATTAATGGAATGATTATTGTATAGATTTTCTTGCATGATCACAGCAGGTGATTTAAAGATTGAAATTGTGTTTTGCACCACCATTATTTTTGTATGCAAATGAACATTTTGAAATATTTTGCTCGATAACAATTCAAGAATATGCATAAAGGATAAAACACAAATGCATTAATATACATTAAAACATGGTTAAAGTGAACAGGCTTCTAATAAATTCACACTTACAGCATAGTGATTTTCATTCCCCTAGTTTTAAAGAAGTTATGAACTTACTGGATATTTATACCCCCCCCCCCCCCCCCCCCTTCTATAAAAAAAAGTGTATATAAGAAATGAGATCAATATTGTCAACCACTTCATACATTTGAAATATATATATATATATATATACTGGTAGATCGTGTAACACTTAGTTTATACTTCTTACTGAGCTAATAGATTGAAGCTTCATTCCCTTTAACTTCTTAAAATCAGCTGATGTAATTAACATGACATGGAATAATGTAGCAATATGCTGAAAATCTGCTTTTTTGTCATCGACTGCAGCTGAACAGCACCAAATCAATTTCATTTGAAAATCCTTTCAGAAGTAGTCCAATGGGGATGCTTACCTCAGTGCACTTACAGGTTGAACTGCTTGCTGCTATGTCTGGGTCTTAATTTTGCAGTCATTTAGTTGAAATCAATATTTGTAACTAAAAGTAGCTGTAATCAGACACGTAGCATCATTTTCAAAATGTGGGGAATGCAGTTCGAGAGGATATTGATTTTACATCTGAAAATTCTTAACATTTAAAAATTAATATTGGAGGAAGGAGTGATTCTTTAGTTCAATTCATAATGGTTATGTTCTACATGTACTACAAACAAGAGGCCCATATACCACATCACTCACCTGTGTCACTTAAGCCCATAATTAAAGATTTTCCCATTATATTTCCATGTAAAACTTTGATCTCCTACTGTGGCCCCACCTTGCCCCCACAATTTTAACAAAATGTTAAAAAGCTGCCAACTTGAACTTTTCTGGCTCAGTGGTTCTTGAGAATATTTTAAAAGATTTTTTCCTATACTTTTGCATGTAAAATTTGATCCCCTTTTTGGCCCCACCTTCCCCTGAGGGCCATGACTTCAAGAAAATTTAATGTGTACAATATCAGAAAGCTTCTGTGTAAATTTAAACTTTTCTGGCCAAGTGGTTCTTAAGATTTTTAAGTGATCCTAACCTTGTTTTGCATTTTTGTGATTATCTCCCCTTTGGAGGGGGCATGGCCCATATGGAGGATGATATGTACCAAGTTTGATTGAAATTTGTTCAGTGGTTCTGGAAGATTTTCAAAGATTTTTCCCATATTTTTGCATGTAAAACATTGATCCCGTATTGTGGTCCCACCCTACCCTCTGGGGCCATAATTCTAACAAACTTTAATCTGCACTATGTCAGGAGGCTTCCAAGTAAATTTGAACTTCATTGGACAAGTGGTTCTTGAGAAGATTTCAAAGGACCCACCCTATTTTTACATTTTGAAGAAGGCATGGTCCTTCATTTAGAAAAACCTAAATCTTCTTCACCCAAGGATGATTTGTATGAAGTTTGATTGAAATTGGCCCAATGGTTTTGTAGAAGAATTTTAGGATTTGTCAGTATATTTTTGCTATTATCTACCCTTGGAAAAGGATGTTGCTTTTCATTTGAACAAACTTGAATCCCCTTCACCCAAGATGCTTTCTGCCAAATTTGGTTAAAATTGCCCCAATGACTGGAGAAGTTGAAAACACGAAAATTTTACAGACAGATGGACAGTGAGTGATCAGAAAAGTTCACTTGAACAAGAGGCCCATGTACCACATTGCTCACCTGTGTCACTTTAGCCCATAATTAAAGATTTTCCCTATATATTTGCATGTAAAACTCTGATCTCCTATGATTTGGCTGGTTAGTATACCTACTGAATTATTCAAATAATCACAGAAATGATATTTCAATAAATATTTTTCATTATGTTACTTGTATTAGTTGATTTCCTCCATAAGGTGTGAATTATCTAACAATTTTGAGTTGCACAAAGAACTTACTGAAGAGGGTGACAATTCATTTCCACAGCCTTCATACATTATACTCATTATTAATCTTTGAAAAATTATATTAGCATGTCCTCCTGAACTCTTTGAAACACCATGGCTTAGATTATAATTCCCATGGGACAAATGGATTTACTCTGTTGTGTGTTGCACTTGTGTGGTTGCATTTTTGTAATACAATATTGCATATTAATGTCATTATCAGTGATTATTGTTAGAAATGAAATATCTATATTGTAATAATTATATAGCTATATTTTATGGAAAATTGGTTATTTCTTGATTTTAATCATTTTTGAATAATGCTAATGCATTACTCTCTTACATTTGTAGAGATCACCTCTCTTAAAATATAGTTATGTTTAAATTAATACCTGGTCATGCTGCAATTTACATTTCTCTACAAATGCACTAACTGAAAAAGTTTATCGACTCTAGGACTCAAATCTATGAGTCCAAAATGGGTTATGACATACATGGCCATTTATTATATACCCATCAATAATTCATGTTTTGATACTGTTGATTTCACAGTTTGATCCGGTTTTCTAGATCACCGCACCGTGATTTTCTGATTCCGTATCTGTATCCTCTGAAACTGATGACATCACAATTCATCAACATAATATTTTTTGTGGAAAATATCAACCACATCACAAACAAAACTGCATATGCTAAAAATTTCACTGTATGTTTTTGATCATTTTGAGGACATATACCATCTTATAAATGTGGATAAAATATATAAGGGGGTATGTAGAATAAATTTATCATTACTACAGTAACTTGATTCAAAGAGTTTGATCACATCTCAGTGACAGGCATGGATCATCTGATGCTTTATATCTTGTTTGATCTGATGATCTACACCTGTCAACTTGACATGGTCTGACTTCTCGATCAAGTTACTGTATACTATATATATATATATTCCAAATATAATTAACTATCTACACCAGTAGTTGTATCATGAAGAAAAATCAGAATGCCAATATTAATTTCGAAGTTAATTTCGGTGTTCTTATATATATATATATATATATATATAAAATATATATGTGTGTGTGTGTGTATGTATGTATACACACACACACACACACACACACATATATATATATATAATCCAGAAAAGTATAGAATAGAAAATCTACACATATATTCTCAACTAGTTTCTTCAATTCTTCGGTTAGTATACTGAATATTGTATTATTCAGTATACTCCTGAAGAATTGAAACTACTCCAATATATACTCAATCAGCTTTGTGATATTTTTATTATACACACACACACACATATATCGTCTTAGTAATTAAAGGTCACAGTGACCTTAATGTAAAGTGCAACACAACTTCTACCAAAGACCAAGTTTGATGATTCTAGGCCAAATGACTGTTCAATTGTGAATCAAACACAGTTTTGCCATATTTGGCTATTTAATCTTGATCAAAGCACAACGCACCTTCCAAAGATGCATCAGCTGACAAAGTTTAATGATTCTAGGCCTCACAGTATTTTTAAGTTACAAGATGGTCAGCGGGACACAAAGCTAACTGATAGATAGACAGACATAAACACCATACCATAATATGTTCCATCTGAGAGGGCCGTATAAAAATTTATATTCAAAACTAATTGCAGAAGTTCTGTTTTGCTTCATTAATGTATGGTTGAATTCTTTATTTATCTCGACTAATATGGGTATATTTTCGTCCATGGACCTCTTGTAGAAAAACATTGTTTTCTGCCCCTAATTGGTCCCCAGGATGAAAATTCCAATGCCTTTTTGCACACCTACAGGACACCACCAGTCACATTCTAAAAAGGTGAGGCAGACCAGGATAACAGTATTATACACAAACCTTCTTTATAAAGTGCAGGTATAATGAAAGAAAATATTTAAGATTATAGATAACATAACAAAATAAATGCTTAAAAGAATACTGTGATTTTAATTTAGAATGGAACATGTAGATCATATTTCTAAGCAGTACTTCTGTTACATTGTAATCAAAATTCCACACACACAATTGCCCCTTTGTTTTAAACATCTATATTATAAAGTTTTCTTTTCAATAATTGTTTGTGGTGCTATACCAGTATGTCCACCCTCATTAAAAATCCATATTACATTGACACTAATCAAAATACTACGGAGTCATTAGATTTTGTGGGTGCTTAATTTTCAAGGGCACTTCTATCCCACAAATTTCCTAGTACAATGAAAAATATATTTCACATAAATGTCTACATGTATTGAAACTATACCCATGAAATTATATCCTAAAGAAACTATATAATCGTAACAATCCACAAATATTGGCCCTCACAAATTTAAATCATTTGACAGTAGTCTTTTTTTGTAGAAAGATATAATTATAAACCCATGAGCTCTTGTTTCCTCTTTCTGAACCCAATCTGAAAATCATATCCCAAGATCCGATCACTTAGATTGATACACTAGTGTAGGATATGATTTTAATCACATTGTTCTGAGCCCAAACTGTGCCATATTTTAGATTAAAGAATTATTCAACATCAGTGTTTGGTGTTGATAATAACAACTATATTTCAAAGTAATTTAAATAATGCACTTTAAAATAAGAAGGAAATGGAAAGTAAACTATAAAATACAAAATATATTTTATGATCAATCAAAACAATAACAAAAGTAAATAATTTTTAAAAACATTAATAATGAGTTTATTACACAAAAAGGGATTTCATTAAGTACAGGAAATTGATATAGCATTACAGCATACATTTCAACAACAATTGAATACAAGTATAAATATCTGAATCAAACATAAATTATAACAAAATATAAATCAAAAAGTTCAAAAATCATGTAAAAAAGTAGTATTAAACATTGGATTTCTATGAGAATCATACCCGTGTTTATCTCTATCATGTCCACTGGATGCACATTGCCACAAGTCTTTTATATTCTCCTCATTGATAGCTTACAAAATGCAGAAAAATTGCTAAAATCCACAGAAATGTTAAAGTACATCAATAAAAAAAAATCTTCAGCAATTATGTTATATACCCTGTATTAGCTGCAGATCTGTAGCTCTCTGGGACAATATTGGAAAAGACCATTGTTTTCCCAGAGACCAACTGATCTGCAGCTAGCACTATGAAATAAAGATGAGGAGTAAATCAGACAAAATGTAATGCATGCAAGTACATGTGTACCTAAACAAGTATCACCAACAGTACCATTTTACCTCAGAATGAAAGTCTTAAAATAAAATTTTGCAAAGTATATATACAGATTACAGAATTGGAGAGAAGGAGGTGGGAGTCTATGTGGTAATAGGTAATAAATTTGTTAATGACCTTTTTGCACTTAAAATTCAAAAAGTAGCTTTTCTAAACAGATGCTCATTATAATTAGAAAGCTTGAATCTTCATAATGAATACACAATGAAATAAAAAGTATCTAATCCATAAAAATCCTGATGACAAAAAAGTTCACAGAGTCTTTTGCATCAGTTGTGACCTTAGCCCTATATGTTCATAACTTTTCTGTCTTGAACTTTCCTAGGTATTAATAAACCTTTTTTTAAATTTATGAGATTAACATTGATATATCCTAAAATAAAAAAAAAATGAATTTCTGTTAAAATTATCAAGATAGCTAAAATTGTAGTCTATGCATGGACTTTTGCTTGGAGCTTTTCTAAACAGATGCTCATTATAATTAGAATGCTTGAATCTTCATAATAAATACACAATGAAATAAAAAGTATCTAATCCATAAAAATCCTGATGACAAAAAAGTTCACAGAATTTTTTGCATCAGTTGTGACCTTAGCCCTATATGTTCATAACTTTTCTGTCTTTCTCTTGAACTTTCCTAGGTATTAATAAACCTTTTTTAAATTTATGAGATTAACACTGACATATCCTAAAATAAAAAAAAAATGAATTTCTGTTAAAATTATCAAGATAGCTAAAACTATAGTCTATGCATGGACTTTTGCTTGGAGCAAACCTAAACCTTTTCTAAAATATTTCATTAGTATTATGAAACCTAGTATTACGAAACCCTTCATCAAATTTAAAAACTGTTTACTTATCAGTTAATATTGGAATTCATGGAATCAATCTAAGTAGACTTTATTACTCCTTCGATAAATAGAAAATGTAAATAAAAAGCACCATGAGAGAGAAATTGTACTGCAATTTCCATCCTTTTATTTTAATAACCCATCCACTGCAAATTATAGTACCCTCCAAATCCTATACGTAGTTCAATAAACTTGAAGTTTTTGATTTTGAAAAAATACAGTATGTAATACAAAATTTATATATGATGCCAAAATGAAATTCTGATAAACAGTTAAATATATAAAACCTATGTGGCACAAATCTGAGGAGATTTATCTTTAGAAAATTATAAATGTAAATCTACTTATTATAATTTTGGCAAAGATCAAAATTGTAGATTTCTGCTATTTTCTTTCAACATGCCATTTTTATGTTTAGAAAGTGTGGGTGCCATGTATGAATCCCAATCAGATTGGTCTGTCTTACACTTTTTATTCTATCTGAAAAGAGACTTTGCTTCACACACAGTGCTAAAAAGTTCTGGGCAACTGCCGAAATTGACATTTTAAATGAAATTCAGGGAGACTGTCGAGAAACAAACCTTGTGACACAACATTCCAATATAGAAATTTATACTGGGAACTGGAATTCTGATTCTTTGCCTGATGGAAATTACTAAAATGACTTTGGTTGAAAAATGTTCAAAATTCAGAACTGAAAAGCTGAAAATGTTGACCCTTGCCTTTCAAAAATGAACAAAATGTACAAAGTTACTAAAGATCTGCTTTTGTGCTTAGAGCTGGTATATGAAGAGATTCTTAAAATATGTCATATTTGCGGAATGTAATAAAATTTAAAGAAAAAACAACATTATAATACGTGGACTTAATTTAGAAGAACAAAATTCTTATTCTAATAATTATAGCTAATATGAGCATAATTATGGATTTCAATTTGTGGATACTATGATTAAGATCAGCTAAAGTATTGTCATGGCATGTCAATTTCCCTTAATGGACCTCTATAACTCATCCCTAAATCGGAACTCTCCATTGTCCAGACTCTCTGCATCCTTAATCAGTCGACTGAGCTCGTCCATACTCTGCTGGACAGAGAGCCAATGCTGTCAGGAAAAAGATGATATTGTACACTCAGAAATGAAGTCATGAAAGTTTGTACAGTTTGTGAACCAGAGAGAAAGAGAGAGAGATTATTCACCTTTTCATTCATGTTGTCTAGTTCTCTTTCATTAATGAAACCATCTTCATTAACATCCATCTCTTGGAACATCTACAATGACAACATGTCAGTTATATGTACAGACAATGAAAGATAAAACAAATGAGAGAGTGATACTGAAATTCAGAGTGTAAAACTTACACATTTCATATTTTGTTGCGATAAAAATTATCCTTACCTGTTTCATCAAACGTTTGTATGGAATTTTGTTGTTTTCCAAAAATTCTACATCCTGGACAAAATATATCAACAACGTTTTAGTATACAAACTTTGACAATTAGAATATTCAACATTTTTTGAAGTCATCTGAGTCACTCAGTCTATGCTCGTCCATTGCCCTATGTGTCATAAACTTTTGAACTTCTCAGAAGAAACTGTATGAGCAATTTGCACTATAAGAGTTGTGTTGTATCCTTTGGGGATAGAGAAAAAACCTGTGAATTTCATGATCACTGCCTTTGTGGGGCACTAAAGGGGGGGGGGGTAGTAAAGGACATTTAGCATAAAAACTGGGTATATGAATGATTACAATGTCATTACTCTACTAAAATTGTGAAATTCATTCAAAATATCTTCATCCATGTTTCAAGAGTGTCTGCCATATCTTTTCTTATGGTTTTAAGTTAATAACTTACTAATGTCACAGGATGAAAAATTTCATGATACATTATACATGTATAACATACTTTTATCATATCATAATATTCATCATTTCATTTTATTGTAAGCCTTCTGAATATTATGCATATTCATCAAGATGAATGCTATTGGTAGAGAGAGGAGTGTGAAAGGTCAATATGAGTTGTGTATGGCTGTGAGTTGTTTTACCAGTTTTGGGTGATATATAAACATGGTTTGTGCCCATTTCAAAAACTAAAAAACTCACAGCACTCCTACCCATACTGAATGACTATATAATTATAATTATTGTCATTTTAGAGAAACCTAGCTTTTTAGCAGTTTCTAATTTCCCCCTGAATATATTTGTAAGAGTTGAATTTACTCTATTGTTAATTATCAAAACATTATATTAAATTATAACCTTTTGAACTCCTGTAAATTTGATTGATTGATTATATGTTGTTTAACATACCGCTTGAGAATTTTTCACTCATGTGGAGATGTCACCATTACCTGTGAAGGGCTACAAAATTTAGGCCTATGCTCAGCACTTTGAGCAGGGAGCGATCTTTATGTGCCACACCTGCTGTGACACAGGACCTCGGTTTTTGTGGTCTCATCCCCATTTAGTCGCCTCATACGACAAGCAAGGGCTGCTGAGGATCTATTTTAACCTGGATCCCCACAGGACTAATTTGATTTCATTGTGTGAATGATAGTGTGAGAGTTTACTTAATGATTTTATGTATTTTTCTAGATCCTCCTCCTGAACTGGGAACTTAAGACGACTTTGTTATTTGATTACATACATGGATGGTTACACTAGTACTATACTTTTGGACATTTTTGGGCATGATAGGAAAGATTTCCATGCATTTTCTAGATATTATTTCTGAAGTGATTATGAAAACAAGAGAATATGTGGATGACCAGGGCGACCAACAAAAACAGATCAGACATGCTGATAGAGTGATATAAAACTGCCCCTGTCTGTTCTAAATTTCCTGTTTTTGTGGGTCACCCAAGCCATCTTATCTTCTGGGGTTTTTTTTCTTTAAATATTCAATGTTCCTAGCTAATTCTGTGGACTGAAATACCATGTTCAGAGAGCCTGACTTCTTGTCTTTAATCTTTACCAATCCTTGAAAATTATTGATTTAATAACCATGAATACAATGGCATGGTTACCCAACCATGAAGCCTAGACTTGGGGTATACAAAGTAATTTGGTAGAGGCAAACATCTTTTGAATGAGGTGTGAAACATGTACTAATCTTTGATCATCTAGGAAGCAACTTGGTATATAACTGTATAGAGCCTGGGGGTGTCTTTATGAATTATGAAATTCAACATCTCATGGTCAAAGTTAAGGCACCAGGGAAAGAGATCACATAATAAACAAGTGGCTCACAGGCCGTAATGGTCACCTGGATATTATAGCCCATACATAGACCTGTTGAGGAGTCTCATATTTGCATTCTGGAGTCTTTTGTTCATAGCTTTATGATCTTTCTAAATATGCATTCAATTCCCATTCATTAGTACAGTAGGTGGGAAGACCTTTACCAAGGTGAATTTCACAATTTCACAAGTTTGGTAAAGGGCTTCATGGAAGTAACCATGCATTTGGTTTTCCCCATTTACATTCCTCTTACTCTAACAGGTTTTGTCCCGCCCCTAGGCTCTGAAATTTGCGATTTGTGTCCCTCTTCTCCAAAAGATGCTTCATACAAAATTTTGGAGGAATTGAAAGGGTTGTTATCAAGAAGTTAAAAATGTTTAATTGTTAACACATTTAGTCACTGAATATTTTGTGCCCCACCCTCATACCAAAACCCCTACCCCTAGATTAATGAAATTTACAATTTGGTAAAGGTCTACTTGCTCATTCTAAATAACCATTTAGCTTTAATTTGGTATCAGTAAAAAAGTAAAGATGTTTCTAAATGTTTTACACTTGAAAAATTAATACCAAGTTTGGCCCTGCCCTGGGGGTCAGAACCTCTACCCTGGAGAACATGAAATTTACAATTTTGGTAGAAGCCTTCCTACTCTACATTACTATACACTTAGATTTTCTTACAAATGTGCAGTTCTAGAGAAGAAGATTTTTGGAAAGTGGTCACTTTTTAGCAGTTTTGGCCCCACCCCTAAGACCCCAAGGTGGAGCAGGAGTCCTGAAATTTGCAATTTCTGTCCGCCTTGTCCCAAAGACGCTTCATACAATATTTAAATAATTGGAATGGTAGTTTATCAAGAAGGTAAAAATGTTCAATTGTTACCGCATGATGGAAGGCGATGGAGAAAGACCAATGCAATAGGTCACCTGGTTTTACCCAGGTGACCTAAAATTATGGGGCAACAAGTGATAAATTTTTTAAAGAAATTCATCCTTTCATCATCAACATACACCACATCTAATTCCAGTTTTTTATTGTGTGATATTTAAATGATGGTTATGTACCATCGGCCTTTTTTATATCTACAACAAAAAATATTAACTTATTTGAAATGGAATAAATATTTCTACTCACTGAAATCAGTCCATGAAGAAATTTTTCATAATCACAACTTTTGAGGCTTGAGAGAAGAGCATAAACATGGTCTCTGCAAATTATTAAAGAATTCCATCTAATCAAATTTCAAAATACTCATGTAAATATATGATACATGTATATAACTTTTAGATACAAAAGTATTAACTTGTCTTTTTCACATATTACATGTATTTAAGAAATAAATTTCATTTTTAAAAATCCATGAGGGTACGAACTGAAATGCATCACGTGGGCATACTTCATGAAGCGAATTGGTGCTTAATGAAAAGTATAATGTCATGAAGCATTGTGGTTGATATCCTCATGTATTTTCAAAATTGAAATGTATTTTTTATATTTAATTTTACTTTCATTTCATTCAGAATTAAAATAGACGTGCTATATCTATCAAGATTGATACATGCATTGCTCACAGCCACAGCACATTCATGAGGAAATGGCTATCATTACAATATGTACAGAAATCCAAGGGAACAAGACCAATTACATGTCTGGACCTGCATCACTGCAGACATTTCAGGTAAAAGCACACAAAGTTTATCCACTCCAGATTCCACATTTCATAAAAAGTAAAATATGCCAAAGAAACATTTTAATAGCATATCTTGTGAAACGATTGGCTAAGTTGAACATGCCTAAAATCACAGTAAACATTTGTCAACTTTCATCATAATAGGAGGTGCACATCTTTAATATGTATATAAATGCTGTGCAGTGTTTGAATAATACCGATGGGGAAACTTTTTGAGCTACAGAGTACACAAAATATACATCAATAATATAAGTAGCAAAAAGGCTTTGTCAAACATGGTAAAAATTACTACAATAAAAAATTGTCAAATTTGCTCATAATAGGAGGTGGACATCTTCAATGTGTATACAAATAATGTGCAAAGTTTGAATAATATTGGTTAGACTTCTTGAGTTGCAAATTACACAAAATATGCACCCATAAGCATGACGGATGGAAAAGATGGACAAATGAACAGATGGATGGATGGAGTGAGGTGTATACTAGACCTGCTGTTGCCATTGGTTACACAGGTAAAAAGAAGGCCAAGTCCAATATGGTAAAAATTGCAACAAAAATTTGTCAAATTTGCTCATAATCTAGAAGGTGCATATCTTCAATATGTATACAAACACTGTGCAGGTTTGAAAAATGTTGGTTGGATACTTTTTGAGTTACAGATTACACAAAGTAATCACCATCAATAATATGAATTGCTAAAAGAAGGTTAAGTTCAACATGGTAAAAATTGCAATAAAAATTTGTCAAATTTGCTCATGTATACAAATACTGCACAAAATTTGAATAATATTGGTTAGATACTCTTTGAGTTACTGATTACACAAAGTATACACATGATGGATGGATGAATGAACAGATTGATGGATGCACAGAGTGGAGTGGCCACTAGACTGTCTCACTGTTGGTTCCGCAGGTAAAAACATTGGAAATGTAAATATTACTAACCGATTCAGGATTAATCTGGAAATTGCCACTCCTCAATACTGGTTGATAATGGCCATCAAGGAGTGACCATATCCTATGTTACCCCAAACTACATGCATTATCTATCTAATAAATGTCACTAAAACAAATGAATTGTGCAGTAAATTAAGGAAAACAGTTGTCAACATAATAACCCTGCCTTGCTATATAAATGTGACACAGTGGCTTGAGTTTACTGAAATAAATTGTTTTCATTTCACTATCTGTCCTTACTTAGTTTTGTCTTTTCAATGTTTGTTTGATGCATATTTTATATACTGCCCTATCTCAAACTCCTAAATGACATCATAATGAAATCTATGACAAACAGTACACACATAATATGGCACATGATGCATGTCTATTTCATGTAATGTTACCTGTCATCAAATAATTTTATAATGTCATCCTTTAGGGTGTGGTTTTAACTTGCAGATATTAACACAATTTTCTTTTTAAAAAAAATGCTTTTGGTCCATCAGTTTTATCATTTTATGGTACATGAAAGTATATGAATATTAGATGCTGTGGTTTCATCAATATGCATTGAAAAGCAAATAATCATAATTTTTATAATTACAAGAGACAATAAAATCAAATGACAACTGATCTATTAAAGAGGAAAGAGCAAAGTGTAGCTGTCAATTTATTTATGTATTTGCTGATAAAATTGGATTTGATGACAAAACCTGAAAGTATGATGCCCTCAAACATTATTAAATGCAGCTAATATACAAATACGTACTTAATGGCATCAATACTCTCCATGACCTGATCAAAACCTCGAAAGTCAACACTTCTCAAGGTCATCTCAAAGTCACATTCTGTGTTACAGGACTGCAATGAAACATCCTGTGGAATAAAATGATTCCACCAAATATTAACAGCCAAATTACTACCAAAGGAACGAACTTGATGTATCCTAAAGAAAAGAAAAAAAAAATTTAAAAAATTATCATTTCAAAATAATGGATTACTTTTGCTTTAGATATTTTATGCTGAATGAGTTTGGAACTTTGCAGAGTATTATTTGTTTTGTCATAGTGAAACTCTAGCCTTCACTGAGTAAGTAATGCAAATCAGCTATATCATAGTTTGAAATTGTTGAAGAACTGTAGCTTTCTGGGGGAAAGGGGGATAGCCCATCACAGAACTGTAGCTCTCTGTGGGGGAAAAACTGGAATAGACCATTGTAGAGGCTTTCTGGTTAAAAAACAAGCATTCTGAGTGTATTGCAGGCAATACTAAATCCCCTAACTGTAGGATAATTTAGTCAAAAGTAGGTCAAGCATAACAAAACGCAATCTTGATCTGTAACTATCCAAGGCAAAGCCATGCATAAAATTTCATTTCAATATCTTCATCCAGTGCAGAGAAAAGTCTGGAAAACCTTAAGCAGAATGACAGACAGACGGACGACTGAGCATAAACTAATAGTCCCCTTCAGCAAAGCTGGTAGGGGACTAAAAATGGGACAAACCATCACAGAACTGAAGCTCTCAAGGGGAAAAATTGGGATAGACCATTAAAGAACCATAACTCTTGAGTAAAAAAAAAACTGGGATAAGCAAGATTATAATGAGTCTGAGCATTCTGTTCAGAATGTGTTGAAAGCATTACAATATTGACATTACCATTTATATGGAATGAAGAGACAATCTCCAGCTGTAATGTTTATTGTGTAGAACTCGACATCTGCCAACCCAGGGTAGTTGTTGTAGTCTACACTGCAAATAGCATACACAAAAAGTCTGAAACACTGTAAATATCATACACAAAAAGTCTGACATACTGTAAACATCATACACAGGATGCCTGACATGCTGTAAATATCATACACAGGAAGTCTGACACACTGTAAACATCATACACAGGAAGTCTGACACACTGTAAGCATCACACACAGGAAGTCTAACACACTGTAAATAGCATACTAAGGATGTCTGACACACTGTAAATATCATACACAGGATGTCTGACACGCTGTAAACATCATACACAGGATGCCTGACATGCTGTAAATATCATACACATGAAGTCTGACACACTGTAAACATCATACACAGGATGTCTGACATGCTGTAAATATCATACACAGGAAGTCTGACACACTGTAAACATCATACACAGGATGTCTGACACACTGTAAATATCATACACAGGATGTCTGACACGCTGTAAACATCATACACAGGATGTCTAACACAATCTAAATATTTTACGCTTGATGTCTGACACACTGTAAATATCATACACTGGATGTTGCGGTAAATAGCATACACAGGATGTCTGACACACAGTAAACATCATACACAGGAAGTCTGACACACTGTAAATATCATACACAAAAAGTCTGACACTCTAAATATCATACACTGGAAGTCTGACATGCTGTAAATAACATACACAGGATGTCTGACACACTGTAAACATCATACTAAGGATCTCTGACACACTGTAAACATCATACTAAGGATGTCTAACACACTGTAAACATCATACATAGGATGTCTGACATGCTGTAAATAACATACACAGGATCTCTGACACACTGTAAACATCATATATAAGAATATAGCAGAAAACATGTTGATAAATCTGTTTCTGTCTCCTCTCTGAACCTCACCTGTCTACATCCACCCCTGAGTATGAACCTTCTGGATGATCCAAATCTACCTACAATGTATATATCAATAGGCTGTGAGTGCCTGAGACTGCATGTCCATAAGTCTTCTTCTCAGTGGGACAGGTATAAGTACATACTAATAGGGGAAAGTCAGAGCATTCATTGTACACAGTGAAAGTAGACTGGCTGATCAATAAATCATACATTTCATTATTGTAAATGCCCTATATTATCAGAATAGAAACTTGAATATAGAACAAAGCATATCAAATCCGACCAAAATAAGACATTTATAAAAGGTACCATTATAAAATATTTCTAAATATATGCACAGTATTTCAAAGAATCATTATCTGAGAAATATTTATAGTGTTGTTACTATGTTTGCATTCTTCAACAAAATTAAAATATTATATCAATTAACTTTTACAAATGAAAAAAGTTTGTTTTGAGACCATGTTCAGCAATTATTTTTTTTAATTTTTTTTTTTTTTTTTTTTTACACAAACTGTTACATTTGAATGCATAACAATTGATTAAGGTCAACTATTATGACTAAGATCACTGCACTACAAGGATCATGTAAATAAGACTTGTAAATCTAAACCTCTGAACACATGCTTACTTAATCAGACAATCAGACAAAGAGATAGTACATTACTGAAATGTATTAAAAAAGACTGAAACATGTAAAGTTCACACTGTCACTAGCCATATTTACTGAGTCTGGGAATACCTATCTTACCTAAAACATAATATGATGTGAATGGAGAACATTGGTGTAGCTTGTGATGGTGATATGTACTTGTCCATTTAGTTTGTTAAATGTGATGGCAGACACAAAGTCAATTTGATGATGTCTACTTTTTATTTGGTTGTAAATGATCAAAACAGCTAAATCAAGTTATTTTAAAAAAAAAGAAGGTGTTAAAGCAAGCTATTTTAATAACTTAATAATGCTATAATACCTTTTTACAATTAATTAAAGTAGAGTCATTATGCCTGACCTGGTAAAAGAACTTACAAAATTTGACTCGCAACAACTTAAGATTACTGTAGAGGGCAAAATTCTCAAATCAATATTACAAAGCGTTATTGATTTCTAGCATGCCCTCAAGTAAAAGTTACAAGACATTGTTGAAAACTTTAACCATACAGAAAAAATTTTTAGATTCCATTTCTTTCTTCATAATTCAGTAATTAAATATGAAATAAAGTTTCACAACAGTAAACTCAAGTTGATATATTAAGAAAATAAATGTTCTGAATGTTAAACCTTTTCTGGTTTATTTCAACCTGTTACCATACACTCTTACTATCCATATGGGATTTTTCTATATACACTGTACGAACCTTTTCAGAAAATCACATTCTAAATACTATCAGATTAACTTGTTTATAAAAAAAAAATTCCCTTCTGATTTCATACAATTAGACTGAATTGATTTTAAAACAAAATATAGAGTTTCACAGCAAAATTAATGAGCATTGTTTCTGTTGAGGTCTCTATACCTTGCTGACCATGTGAAGCTATGCTTGTGGACTGAGACCCTAGCTATGTATAAATAACAGGGTGTTGTGTTATCTATCAGTTTAAACCATAAACAAGATTGGCTAATCAATCTACATTACATTTCATAATTTCAAAAGCTGCATTATGTAATCTCATAGAAGAAGAAAGCATACAAATCCAGTTATAATGATAAGTTTATCAAGATGAATGTATATGAGCATTATCATACAATATTACTAAATACGTGCATAAGTTCTTTTTTTAAGTAACCATTCAATAATCTTGAAATTTTGCTATAATATTGCTATTTAGGTTACAATCTGCAACAAAATTAAAATGTTTTATCCAATAACAAAATCAAACTGGCACCTCCATTTTCCCATTAAATGTAACCTCACATTTTGAAAACTGGTCAATCACAAATCATATGATTAAAATTTCAAAATATGCTGGAAAATTTCATTTCTTACTGTGATAATACAGGTAACTATAGTTGGAAGATTTTTACATGTTTAGCAAATTACCTTGTCACCATATTTCTCAGGGTCAACCATTACGAACTGCTTGTCTCCCCTGTATAGGCAGTTGATGTTGTCCACAGAGTCAGTATGGACCACAGATTTTGTCCCTCCACTACTGAACCACATTATCTGCACAAGGTTCACATACAACAAATTGTTATCCAGAACATCAGATTTATAGGTGTTAAATACATTTAATACAAATTATTGAAATACATTTATTTTGCATATATCTGCACTTGATTAAGGTTGACAATGAGTCCTACAATAAACCTTATATTATTCATTAACTTTCCTTCCACAGTAAACCTTATGTTATCCATTAACTTTCCTTCCACAATAAAACATTACATTATCCATTAACTTTCCTTCCACAATAAACCTTACATTATCCATTAACTATAAACCTTACATTATCCATTAACTTTCCTTCCACAATAAACCTTACATTATCCATTAGCTTTCCTTCCACAATAAACCTTACATTATCCATTAACTTTCCTTCCACAATAAACCTTACATTATTCATTAACTATAAACCTTACATTATCCATTAACTTTCCTTCCACAATAAACCTTACATTATCCATTAACTATAAACCTTACATTATCCATTAACTTTCCTTCCACAATAAACCTTACATTATCCATTAACTATAAACCTTACATTATCCATTAACTTTCCTTCCACAATAAACCTTACATTATCCATTAACTATAAACCTTACATTATCCATTAGTTTTCCTTCCACAATAAAACTTACATTCTCCACTAGCTTTCCTTCCACAATAAATGGACACTGCATACAACATGGAAGAACAATATCTTGTCTGTAAAGATACAGAAAGTATAAAACATTAACATTTTTATTAGTAAATTTATAATTCATAACTTTGAAAATTACATTATACAATTTAGTAGTAAATGGTGTTATCACAGAACATGTAATTTGTACATTTGTTGTCAAACACACCCTGACATACATACCTTAACATACCCCCCTTTATCACACTCTGTAATACTTTATCACACACTAACCTGTAATACCCACACTTAATCACACACAGACCTGTAATACCCACACTGAATCACCATACCAACCCTTTGTCACACCTAACATTACCACCCTTTGTCACACCCTAACATTACCACCCTTTGTCACACCCAACATCACCACCCTTTGTCACACCCTAACATGACCACCTTTTGTCACACCCTAATGTTAGCTGCCCTTTATCACACGCCATTCTTTATTACACCCTAACCTGTAATAGCATCCTTTATCACACCATGTAATATCCATCCTTTCACATAATTAATTATCTATTAATAACTGTTTAGGTGGGTACTATGCTCTTGTGGTGTTGATTTGGAAAGCAATAGTGCACAAGCAACAACAGGGGACTATTTAGCTTTCCAAAGCAACACCATGAGAGCATAATGCCCACCTTCACAGTTATTAATGGATTTAGACTGACTTCATTTGGACACTATCATGTTTATGTTATTAACACATTTGAAATCTAGTATACATGATTTTGTTTTCTTTATGCAACTGGTGTAGAATTTATTTTCCAGGTCAATTATGCAATTTTACCAACCATTCACAGAATGATATGTGACCAGACACTATCACTTGTAGAATAGATGACATTAACCAATGAAATTCCTAGGATTTATCATGTGATGCACTAACCTGTAATAGTCATCCTTTATCACACCCTAACCTATAATACCCAATGTTTTATCACACCCTGTAATATCCACTCTTTATTATACCCTGTAATATTCCCCTTTCATCATACTCTCTTTGCAACACCTCTGTAGTTTCACTAGGTTGGGTTACTTTCTGCTTCAAGTGCAGACAGGACATTATCAATACATGTAATGTATAAATTAGGGCTGTCACTGTTCTAAAAATAAATCAGGTTGGGTCGGTTCAGGATCTTTAACTCGGATTTGGGTATTTAAGTTTGCATCTATTTAGCTATGTTAGCTAACAACTGAAACTGAAGTTCGCAAATTAATCATGTGCTCAGCTTCTAAGTCCTGTGAATTAGACCCAATACCTACACATATTCTTAAACTATCTATTGACGTCCTACTACCAACTATTACAACTATCATCAACAAGTCTCTCTCAAATTCATCAGTGCCATCCTCTTTCAAAGAAGCTGTAGTCCGCCCGTTGCTAAAAAAGCAGGGACTCGACCATGAGGTTTTGAAGAACTACCGCCCAGTTTCCAACCTTTCCTTCATATCCAAAATCCTGGAAAAGGTGGTCAATGCACGACTGGAGCATCATCTTGTGTTAAACAATCTGCAAGATACATACCAATCTGCATATCGGGTATATCACTCTACAGAGACGGCTCTGTTGAAGGTACACCATGATATTGTGACAGCACTAGACTCTAACTCATGCGCTGTTCTTTTGATGTTGGACCTGTCGGCTGCTTTTGATGTGATTGACCATTCTATCCTTGTTAAGCGTCTTAAATTTTCCTATGGAATTGGTGGCAATGCTCTGACTTGGATAGAATCTTATCTCAACAATAGATATCAGCGAGTTGCGGTGCTTTCATCTGTGTCGGCCGATTTTCAACTTAATTATGGTGTACCACAGGGGTCAGTCCTAGGACCAAAGCTCTACTGTATGTTCTCCAAACCCATATGCGAGATTTGCCACAGGCACGGAATGTCTTTCCATAGCTATGCTGATGACACTCAAGTATATATGGTTATCAAACCAAGCTTGACATGGGACACTATAGCGGGTAGACTTGAGGCATGCCTATCTGATATCAGCGATTGGATGAAGACCAATATGCTTAAATTGAATCAAGACAAAACAGAACTTATTATCTTTTCTCCAAAAAACAGACCTGGTGCGTTTGAAAACTTCAGAATAAATTTTGATGGTCAGATTATTGATGCAACTTCTTGCGTTAGAAACCTGGGAGTGCTCTTTGATCGGACTCTGACTTTGGATGACCATATTAGTTCAATTTCAAAACAGTGTTTCTACCAACTTCGAAATATTGGTCGAATTCGTAAACTCATTTCGGAAAATGCTTGCAAAACGCTAGTGTGTTCCCTTGTCACATCAAGGCTTGATTATGGGAACGCATTGCTGTATGGTTTGAGTTCGGGCTCCCTGTCAAAGCTACAGAGAATTCAAAATACAGCTGCCAGAATAATAACAAGAACCAAGAAGCATGATCATATCACTCCGGTGCTGATTGGTCTTCATTGGCTACCAGTGGAATTTCGAATTCAATACAAACTTGTTTTGACTGTCTTCAAGGCGTTGCAAGAGAAGTCACCAGCATACATTCAGAACCTTGTTAATGTATATATTCCATCGAGATCGCTTCAATCAGAGAATTCTAAATTTCTGGTGACGCCCAAGGCACGTACCAAATTTTATGGAAATCGGCGTTTCGATGTCAGTGCAGCTGCACTGTGGAACAGCCTGCCAGCCGTTTTAAGGTTCGAAGACAACCTGGCCAGTTTTAAAAAGTTACTTAAGACGCATCTTTTTAAATTAGCTTTTTTTAACTGACCCTTTCATCAATTTAATATTTAGATCTTAATCTGTGCTGAACATGTTTTTCGAATATTTTAATCACTGTTTAACCCATTCTATATCTAAACCCCCTTTTATATTTTGTATGCCCATATTATTTTCAATTAATTTTAGTTGTGTATATTCATTGTGCAGTTTCAAATGATTATGTAAAGTGCTTTAGAGTAATTTAATTATATTTAGCGCTATATAAATGTTATAATAATAATAATAATAATAGCTATGTTAAAGTCAAAAACCTTTATTTGTATTTTGTTACAATTATGTGCAGATGTGGACTCTGGTTTAGACTCGACTTTTATACTAAAAACAGCATTGCCACTTGTATCGTTTCCATTTAAATGTTTTGTAATTGATGATTTTGACCCTGTGACGTATTTAAAATGTTTGACATATCTTACATGACATCAATTAACAATAAATCAAGCTACACTTTAGATTTTTTTTTACGTTATGCAGTTTAAATGGATTTCTAATAACAATTCCATCATAAAAATCAGACCCAAACTGGAATCCTAAAGAATGGAACTCAATCCGCCCAAACAACATGACCTGTGGTTTTAGGTTATTTCGGGTACCTGTTTCGGCCCTAATATAAATGCAATACTTATGAAAGATAGAATTTTTTTAAATGTATGGGTAGCGCAGAGCTAGTGCTCTTGCTTATCAATGTGACCCTTGATTGGTAGTGGTTGTATATGATGGTGGTTGCTGCATCGAACATTTCTTTCCACAAAATGACCCCCTAGAGCCAACATCCATGCATCAAAGGACCCCACTGAAAATAAGCTTCCAAGCTTTCATGTGTTATCCTTGATGAGTACATATATTTGTATGTGTATATGTTTATAAACATCTGATTTTTTTATTTGAGGTTATAGTGAAGCAAACAAGTGTATTTCTATTAATATCTTACCAACTTTGACTAAATTTATATGAAATACCCCTTTGTACAAAATATTCTTCATTTATGATAGAGAGAGTTTCAGAATTACTATAGCAGAATAATTCCAGCTCAATCCATTGTACAATTGACATCTTTCTCTATTTGTATTAGGGAGAAATGCTAAACCAGTGAAAGTTAATGTGGATGAAAGTGGAGGATATCAATGTTATTTTGAAATGAATTTTCAAATTCACATCATTTAGTCAAAAAAATGCAGTTTATGTAGAAAGCAATTTGAAAAGAAAAAAATCAAAACCCCTTATAAACTTGAACATGTGATCTATAGTTTAGCAGTCAATGTGCTAAGCTGCTGTGGTATTCAAATAGGCAATGAAATCCAAAATGAATAGACAACTATTGCTGATATTCATACTTTCATGAATGGTTGAAAAGTCAGCATTAAGACACTGCAGAGTGTCTCCTAAAAGTGGTAAAAGAATGATCATAACTGGCAACTAACTGATCAGTTCAAGAACATGGTGTTTATGAATTTGAAAAATCACAACACACCTTATGAATTTTGGCACAGGGTTTACCATATAAATCCCCGATGTGTTGTAATTGCTAACAAATTCTGTAAATGGCATGTCACGCACTTCTTGTTGACGATCTTCTTTCTTCTCCGTTTCTACTGACACTACATGATTTCCTGGTTCGTTTACTTGAAGAAAATAATCATCTGTCCACGATTTAAAAGCTGGAGAAAGTTTTGCTGCGTTTCTCATGACTAGAGGCCTTTTGGGAAAAACATAATCTTGAAAAAAGGCATCGGGTGGAGGAAAATTTTCTATTTCATCACATGTCTGAGTTGATTTTGCATATCCGAATGGTTCTAAATGCCCTGGTTCTTTTGTTAAGTCCCTTGCATCTGTGAATGAGGAAAAAAAGTAAACGATAAAACAGGTGTCTAGTTTCATTTTCACTCGGGCATAATACAGATCAATGTCACACAAAAGCTTTATAAAACACTTGTCTCGATGCCTTCCGAGTGTACTCGGAAGTGCTCGATTACTAGGCTCTGAAAGTAATCTCTAAACCTCAATGTTTATAACTTGATCATAATAGATCAATATTATATCAATAATATATATATCTTTTAATTCTTCAAAAACCTGTATAAAAACATATTATCTTATTTTCTGTGATTTTCTTTGATTTATATGTACTCCTACATTTTGGTTCTAGAGTAGCGTCCTTGCTGTTCCATGTGACTACCCCACTTAGTCTTTCTGCCATTTTACTCATTGGATGAAACGCGTGTAGTGCATTTGAGGACTTTTTGGTCGTGTATTTGAACCTTTTAAAGTTTTGGTAAGTATCTAAGATGTTATATTGTGTAAAGGTATGTAAATGCTAATTTGGCAGACATATATTATACAATGTTGTGTGGATAATTTGCATTTTGACCGTTTTTGAACTAAACTTTGGCGAATGCTCCATGGCCTCGTTTTCAAGAACCCACGCGGTGAATATCTTAAATTGATTTCTATTGTTTCTTGTACAAGCCTAATAGAATTATGATGAATTGTATATATTTAATTTTATAACAACGTAGTAAAGACACGTTTTATGTGTTTAACTTGAGGAAAAGCAGTTTAATAACAAGCCTGTGATGTAATTGTGGTAAAAACAATGAGATGGAAACACGAGGGGTTATTTTGCGATCATGTTGGAAGTGCATTGTACCTTAAAGGGGAAACATTGTTACGTTAAATTTGCTAGCTCCATTGCTTATACAGAAACTCGTGTTGCACAATGAGTCGTTTATCATTATTAGTCTCGCTCTTCGCTGAGAGCTGAAAAGGATTGATCAAGAACAATAACCCACCAGAGTTGATACATTTTCTTTTTAAATAAATGTTTACATTTTGAATACAGAGAGGATGAAGTAAAAAAAGTGATGATTTGGAGAGTTTGATGGAGATAAAAATCATGCGCAAATTCTTTACACTGATGAGATAGTTGTAAGGTTTCTCCATGTATCACGGTGAGAATCCGGGTTGTTAGAATAGATCCTTGGTACCTCTTGCTTCTTGTAAGAGGAGACTAAATGGGGTGGTCTTTCGGATAATACCGCAGAAACTGAGGTCCTGTGTCACAGCAGATGTGGCATGTTAAAGATCCCTCCCTGCTTAAAAGCCATAAACACTGAGCAAAAGCCTCAATTTTGCAGACCTTCACTGGCAATGATAATGTCTCCATACGAGTGGAAAAATTCTTGAGTGGGACATTAAACAATTTATAATCAATCAATCTCTCTTCATGTCATTAAAGACTGAAAACCCAGAGTAGCCAGAAAGTTATTCATAAATAAACACAAAGCTATCTTGGAGTACCCTTGATTATGATATGCAAGAGGAAAGATTCAGCTTGTGTTGCAAACTTTCTTAATATGTATTATAAACAAATAAATTCACTTTCTTATTCAAATTAACTTGTATAGTCAGAGCTAAAAAACTTCTGTAAACTTTTTGACTGCTATAGAACCACTGGGTCAATTCAACCAAATTTGGCAGAAAGCATCCTTGCAGAGTTTCCGAAATCAAAAACATTTAATCAGTCATTCGGACTGATAACTTAGTGTGTTTTACCAGTCCGGAGCAAATTTTATCAGTCCGAATAAAACAGAAGCAAATAGCTGCTGTTGTAACTATTCCTCCTCTAAACCTAAGAGTTCAAAATAAAGAAATAACTTTAAAACATATAACATCAAACATTCATTTTATTTTACAACAGTTACTCTGTTTCCATTTCTAGTTCCAATATGACTTCTCTCAATCTATCCTCATTCTCGCTCTGCTCCACATCTGACTCGCTCTCATACTCTGATTCCCTATCACTCTCATTCTCGGAAACGGTGTTTGCACTTTCAAGCTGAGGAACTACTTCAAAGTCATCTATGTCAACGACAGTCTCTTCAGATTGTTGAGTTTCACTTGCTGTGGACCACCGATTTTAAGTGAAGTG
The DNA here is from genome assembly GCA_024699665.1 of Ostrea denselamellosa. NCBI lineage: Eukaryota > Metazoa > Mollusca > Bivalvia > Ostreida > Ostreidae > Ostrea > Ostrea denselamellosa. The sequence goes on along the minus strand of JAMZEH010000054.1, from coordinate 2,310,746 downwards.
ATGATGTTTCATGGTCGGAAATAGTGGAGTATCGGAAATTCTTTGATCCGGTTGTAAAGGTAGACTTGTGGTGGGGCCGAGTATTACATACCTCCACACACGTGGAACAGGTCATACCCAGTTCTTCACAGTATTGCAGCCATTCACGTCCTTTTTTCCAGTCCGGGTTAAATTCCCTTACACGGGTTTCCTCGTACTTTTTTTTCTCTATGCTTGAACTTGGAGTCTGTGAGGCTTTACATTTTACACCAGGCTTTGAGCCTGGTGTAAATTTAATCGGCCATGACATGAAAATGATCAGTGTATTTTAAGCGCTTGTATAAGAAACTTTTAAAATACTCTTCATTAAGCGTTTTTGAGACTGCAACTAAAAGACAAAATCGCGATGTAGATACCGAAGATTTCCGGAATGCTGAAAGTACTATATCGGTCATGCGGACTGATAGAAGAGCAGATTTTATTGGACATTTTGATTTTCTATCGGTTTTGCCGGTAGGACCGATAGTTTTCGGAAACTCTGTCCTTGGGTGAAGCGGAATTAAGTTTGTTCAAATGAAGAGCAACATCCTTTTTCTAGGGGAGATAATAGCAAAAATATATTGTCACATTTTTGAAAAAAATCTTAACCAGAACCACTTCGACAATTTCAATCAAACTTGGAACAAATCATCCTTGGTTATGATTCAAGGGGAGATAATCACAAAAATATGGTAGGTTCATTTAAAAGTCTTAAGAACCACTTGCCAAAAAAGTTAAAATTTATATAGAAACTTTCAGATATAGTGCAGATTCAAGAATGATAAAATTGTGGTACCCAGGGACAGTGTTGCAACAATAGGGGCTCAAATTCTTCTCAACCACTTAGCCAAAGGCAGCTATTTTACATAGTACAGATTCAGTTTTGTTGAAATCATGGTCAGGGGGTAGGATAGGGCCACTGTTGGGGATCAAAGTTATACATGCAAATTTATATCTATAAAGAAAATTTTTAATGTGGGATAAGGTGACTCAAGTGAGCAGTCTTGCCCTTGGGCTTATTTTACAGGATATGTGAATGAGGTGCATATTTTATTCTGCAACTCCAAAGTATTCACCGAAAAGCATTCAAACTTTGCACACAGTGTTTATATAAATATTAAAGATGTGCTTCTCCTGATAGCATGGAAGTTGACAAAATGCTAAATTTTTTGCAATAAATACAATTAAAATGTTCTTGTTCAGCATTTTCAAATTTTATGAATTGTGGAATCTAGAATGGATATACTCTGTGCTTTTATTGAAAATGTCTTTCTGTTTCAGGCTTATTGTAGAATGGAATAAAGTTTTTCTTGTTTGAATAAAAGCAGAGGAAAAGAATTTGTAATTCAACCATGGAAACAAATGGTGATAAAACGGAAACAGAAGTCAAAACTGAACCACAATCGGAGGAATTTCAAAAATTAACGGAATATGGAATTAACACCAAAGTTGCAACTGAAATCGTCAAAATTTATGAAACGGGTAATAATGGAATGTTTAATGATTTTGTGTTGACAGTACCTAAATTTGAAAATGTTAAAATTCTGTTGAATATGAAATGATTGCAAATAAGTGGGGGTTGTTTTCCAGGAAAGTTGTCACCAGAGGACCTGGATGAGAGGGCTATGGATGCATTGAAGGAATACAACCCTGATGATGCCATTGCTGTGTTGAAGCAGTTTTGTGAAAGCAGTTTGGAACATGTTGGAAACAAAAGTGCTTTTCTGTGTGGAATGATGAAAACCTACCGTCAGAACAAGAAGCAAGGTGCCCAGGCCTCCCCAGCTAGAGGTCCTGATGCTTCCAAACTCTCTGTAAGTTTTTGTTTTTTATTTAGAAGGAATATGAGGAGAAAAATATTTAATGTGCATAAACAGTTCTGGTATTCCCTTAACTAGATAAACCACAGCTCATATTGGTGTTTGACAAAGTATAGGCATTATAGGCAAATTGAAATTCATTATGAAATGCCATGATTTTGTACAAACCATGGAAATTTTTCTGAAACTGTATTTGTACTTCATTACAGGAAATTTTGGAGAGAACTGGTTATTCACTGGATGTCACAACAGGGCAAAGAAAATACGGTGGACCACCTCCAGGCGGGGATGACCAAAACCCACCTCCACCTGGTTGTGAGGTACTGTCACTCGAGTTGTATTTAAGAGATGATGCATCTGTAAATACTATTTAACTTTGCTGAATTCACAAGCATTGATTGTACAAGACTCTTAAATATAATAAACTAGAAAAGTTATTATAAAGAATAAAAGGAGATATGATTTTTGTAGGTGTTCTGCGGAAAAATTCCCAAGGATGTGTTTGAAGACGAGTTAATTCCCTTATTTGAAAAGTGTGGAAAGATCTGGGATTTGCGTCTTATGATGGACCCACTTACTCAGTTCAATAGAGGGTACTGCTTCATCACATTTTGTACAAAGGAAGGTGCTGAGGAAGCCACCAAGGTAAAGGGAGGCAATTCCTTCTTTCAAGGGGAGGGAACTTGTCCATAGCCTCTGATCCATAGCATACAAAATTTGTTGTTTCGTAGTAAATGGTTCTTCAAAAAAAAAGTAATAATTGGAATTAGTATTTCTGTCTGGAATGAATGCAAAATTCATCAAAATTGTTTGATATTTAAAAATACCAAAGTTTTGTATTAAAATTGGTCAGACCTATGTAAGAAAGGATCAAAAACTTGCTTGCCCTGTGAATGCATTGTACCTGATTTTGTTACAGCTTGACAACTATGCAATCAAACCTGGAAAGAACATTAAAGTCAACATCTCTGTAGCTAACCAAAGGTTGTTTGTTGGAAACATCCCTAAGAGCAAAACAAAAGATGAGATAATGGAAGAATTTTCTAAAAAGACAGGTATCTCCAAAAGTCAATTTCAAAATACTTTTGAAATTTTTGTTTTGGAATCACGGTAAGGTGCCTTGAAATTTTCAAATTATACACCAGCAAATTACTGGTGTCAAAAATTAACATTTGAAAAAACCAATCAGTTTGGATCTGTAGTCAGTTGAGAGTTTTAAAATAATCTTGGGTTTCTACCCAAGAGCTGAATGGGGGAAAAACTTCGAAGAGTGCTGACCGTACTGGGTGGACCTGGCTTACATGCTGATGAGACGAGGATTATGTGCCCCAAACTGCCACATGTTATTTCTGTGATGCAATATTTGATATTAAAAGATCCGTTCTGTTCATGACAAAGCATGTTATAA